>VWZK01007876.1:53234-103093 GCA_013396935.1 Baryphthengus martii | reverse complement strand
GGATACTGCTGTGGTTTTTTTATTGTCGACTCTTGGGTTTGATTTTTTTTTAGTGGGAAAAAAAAGGTGAGTAGGACTCAGTATAGCTCTTTGAGTAGAATTGTTCTTCACAAACAAAAAAAAAAGAGACCTTTTTGTCTACTTTTTCTCTTAAGACATGAAAGAGCAGTGAGTAACTTTCCAAAATTATTGTCGGAGATCTTTGGGTTTTGTCAAAACAGTAATTGCTGTTTACCCTTGATAACCTCTCCTCTTTTTTAAATGGATGATGTGAGAGAGAAGGACACTTCAGGAGGGAAATAATGAGCCAGTACTACCACAGCTCTGCCCTCACTGTTCTTCCCTCTTCCAAGAACCTGCAGCATATCTGTATAAAATTGCTAGCTTTTTCTCATTCCTTTCCCAGTCCTTTCCAAATATGTACAAGGATGGGAATATGTTCAAATTACTTCTTCAGCCTCTATCAGTGAGAAATCATGATAATCTAGCTGGTCAGTATTTCAGTTCCTGAAGATCAGCAGTATTATGTAGTAATCTGTAAAAAGAGGGGATCTTTTCCTTCTTCTCCAGTATCTCTTGTATCTTAGGCTTGTATCTTAGGATGCAGAAGACAATGGTGATCAAAATAAATTTTTGGAGGATCTGACAGGAGTTTCAGCATTGGAAAATTAGTAATTACATCAGATTAATGTATTTGAGATTGGGGAATAAGTGGAAGAGTGCATCGTCCATTGAGAACCCTGAAAGTCTGAAGTGAAGGCCTCTAATCAAAGGAGTTTCTCTGGAGTACAATGAGAATAATGTTTTGTGAGATTTGTTTCATCTCATGTCTCCACTTTGTGCTTTGCATATTTATCTCAAGGATTAAAGCCAGGCAATCTGCTTTCATAACTTCTCTCGGATTTGGACTAGCTGAAGTTCATTACTTATATTTGAAATCTGCATTGGAGCAGCCCTGCTAACAGTGATTTCCTGGTTAACACAGATATGACACTGAGTTGTATTAACATGTCTGCTTTGTCATTTTTGTATTAGTAGACTTTGGTAAAAAGCCTTCAACGTGAGCACATTTTTCAAGCAATTTCATCAAGCAAAACTGATAAAAGAGATAGATGTCCACAGATACCAAAGGTGCATTCTGAAGCCTAACGCTATCCTCACATGTATTCAAAGGGAGGATGGGCCTTTTGGACAAAATGGCCAACACAACCTTTCTCCATATTTTCATCGTAGTTTACTGATTTAACATTCAATTCAGTCTTATTCAGATAAAAATAGACAGTAAGGTTGATGCAATCTTTACAGCTTTCAAACTTCAGGATATAAAATTGCCTGTGAGTAAGTGATCAGTATTATCCTGTTGGAGAAAAGAACGGAGAAATACCATCTAACTATGGAAGACTTGTCATAGCGATGCTACTTCATCAAATTTTTTTTTAAGTCTCTGACCTATGTGAAATTATCACAGTTGTCTAACATTTCATTCACCATGGAAGGGTTATAAACTACTGAGACTGGTTTCACTTCCATAATTTCCATTGAAAAGATCTGAGGAAAATCTAAGGACTAAACATAACACCAAAGTTATTTCACCACAGCTCTCTACATACCTCAAATAGTAAAAAGCAGCTGTTAAGTTCAGAGCACTGAAAGGTCTTTTGAGCTTAATAATATGACTAAGATCTTGTTGCCTTGAATAGTGCTTTTTCAATACTTTAGGATTAGATTTATTTAATCTATGAAATGGAAATATGTTTTTCAAGTATCTTTATACTTTAAAGTACTATTATACTATAAAATGCTACTATACCACAAAATATTTTTAATGAAAAAACATTTTAAATAAATAATTTTGGATTGGTGGGTTTTTTTGGTTGTTTGGTTGTTTTAGTTTTCTTTTTAATTGTACTTATTTGTAGACCTGAATATGACATTATTTTGAACCTTTCTTGAATTTATTGTTATGCTGACCATAAAATGTTATTTTTTAAAGCACAGATTAAATACATGTTTTCCTATGAAAACAAAATACTTTGCATTTCAAGTATTTTTCTTTTTTTTTGCCAAGTTACAATTATTAAGCTCAGAGCTTTGATTTGCTCCATAGAAAAATATTTTGATGTCTGCATAAATTTAATTAAGATACTGCCATTCTAAAATGAACTTCAGTGACATTTAGGTAGCTGAAATTATACCTGTAAGTGTGACTATCTCTGCATATCCATATGGTTAAGTTTACAGTGTAGAAATTATTCTTGTACCTCTTGTATGTCTGGCATAGTGCAAGATTTGTTTGGGTTTTGATTTCTTTTTTTTTTTTTTTTTTTTTTTTTTTTTTTTTTTTTTTTTTTGTTTGTTTTTTTGGTTTTTTTTTTGAAAGAAAGTAAATCTCCTCAAGGGAAAACAGACCAGTATTTTGAAATCTCCGTTGTACAGAGAAATGACCTGGGAAAGTACTTACTGAACTATTAAACCCATTGCAGCAATTATGTAAATTTTTTCACAGTATTTTCATGTTTCACTATAAATACAGTAATAGTGAAATGACATAAGCAAACCAGCATCTATTCCATTACTATTTTTCTACTCCATAAAATGTTGATTGTGTCCTTGTGAAACAGTCTTTAACTGCTACTGTGTCACCACCATTCATGTTTAATGCTAATGAATAGGATAGATGAGCCATTCATTCCTCTATATTTGTTGAAAACAAACTAGAGGACTGAGGAGGAGAAACACAGACAACCTTTTAAAGTTAATTTCTGGAAGCTCCTAACTGTAAACATAACATTGTACATTTTCTTCTGTTTTACATTTTATCTTTACTTCCTACAAGAACAACATCAGATAGTTTGCAATTATCTTTTAACACCTTATACAATTATTTTTTGGATATTTTTTTGTATGGAATGTGTATGCAAATGATGCTCTAATTGGCATATTAATATTTTTTTCTAATTAGTTTATTCCTATAAAACATCAGGCTAGTGGATTAAGTGTAAAACCTTCTCTCCTGAAGACAGTTTTCTAATTTTGAACCTGTTAGTTAGATAAACATCTTCATTGTTACCATGGTTATAGATGGGTATGTTAAGTAGCTTTTCAGCAAAATCCATCAAATCTAAGCCTTTGAAGGCATTGTGAGCTTCCACTGAGGAGATAATAATGTCACTATCTTGTAGGAGAATTTAATGGTTGTTACTTACCAGAGCAATGTATAATTATCACAAGATAAATTAGACTAGAACTTGAAAAATTACAGTTCATGTCAAAAAAACCTGTGAGAATTATGAAAAATTCCACTTATGCATAGTGTAAAAATCCTTTGGTGACATTTCTATTCTCTTTAATTATCCAGAAATCTTGGTTTGGAACATTTTGTGTATGCGCCCTTAAATTCTACTCCCCTTTCATATGTTTCCAAACAAATTGCTATTTAAGAGAGAATCATCCTGCAGGTGCATTGAAAATGATTCTTTTTAGTATTTGTGGACAGGAGATGCTTGATAAGAATAAAAATTGGAGAAATTAAATCCATATAATTTACTATATGCTGTTCTCCCTGTATTAAGTCCTATCTTTCATTTTTTCCTTTCCTTTACAATTCTGACAAATACTTTGGTTTAGATTTCCATGACTTTCCTATTATGTGCAAACAATTTTATTTTCAAAGACTAAAGCATGAAATTAGCAAAAATATTTTTTTTTTTATTTATTTTGTTCTGATTAGTTAGGGATGAGCACCTTTAAATTTTCTGTCCTGAGGAACAGAAGCAAACATGTTCCAGATATTATTGAGCTACAATCCTATTTTCGTGCCACTTTAGACTTGTCTCTCCTGAGACAAGATACTTCAAAACACACAGTACTGAAGCATACTTAAATGTAGAGACTTAGAGTTCTCCCCATGAGGAATCAGGCTGAGAGAATTCTCAGGAGAATTCTTATTTCCAGGCTATGTCTTATTTGACAGCTGCAAAAAAATGAGATTTTAAAAGTATAAATATATGAAGTTAACTCCAAGAGATGAGTCCAAAAATCCTATTACTCTAGTAGAAAAGTCAATCTAATTATAAACAATTATAAAATCCAACTATTGAACTGGAGAAGTCAATCTAATAAATAAGGTGTGAGACTGTTCATCAATACTTTTGAAATTTAAGGAGGAAAAAACCAAACCAACCAACAAGCAACTAAAATCTTTCTTAAAGAACAGTTATTTAGACAATCTGAATTTATAAGTGCTCTGGTTATTCCACTTAAAATGTATTGTTTGTTCTTTGTTCTTAACTTATATTTCAAATTTGTATTTTATTGGTAGACTTCTTTTGTAATGCAACTTCCCAAACTGCACAGCTGCAAAGAGAAAAAAAGAAAGACTAAAAGTTCTAAACAAATGCAAAAATTCTTCCTCTACATGAATCAACAGGAGAGATTAAGTGGTTGAGTACTGTAACACATACTGCTCTCACCATCCTACCAAGGCAGAAATTTGATCTTGCTGGACACCTCTGAGTTGATGTGGGCACCCATGCTATTCCTGTGGAATTTTGTGTGTGTGTGTGTGTGTGTGTTATAGCTATATTCATGAGTGCATCACAGAATGATCTGGTATTATGTATGGACTCTATAATTAGTTGTATCTGATGGTATCCATATCATTCTGATTCCAGTAGCAGTCTAAGGAAATACTGAATCATGTTTCAAAAAAATCGTCAAGATGTTTGTATTAAAAATAAAAATATTTTTAAGTGAGAAATCTAAAAGGCATCATTATTCCTTACTAAATTAAGTATAAAATGGTTATAAAATGAATGGAATAAAAGTACTGCATCCAAAGACAATGTCCAAAATCTTTGTATTTTGGTAAGAATGTGATTACTTAAATCTCAGAATTCTCATATTGTTTGTTTCTTTTAGAAGTGGTGATATATTCCTTGTCAAAAAGTATTTGGTACCAAATTGCGTATAAGTAGTGTTTGATCTATGAAATTATTACCTATTTAAATCTGACTCTAAAAGTGAAGAAAATATTCTTGATCTTGTTCTTAATCTTGATTTTTATGTTATTTTTTAGTGAACTTTCTTACACAATTTGAGCTCTAAACAAAATAATTTTGTTTGATCTTAGCTAACATTCTTGCAATTATCTTTCAACCTGAGAAGGTAGAGGATGGATTGTTTTCAGGGTTTTAATTTTATTATAGTTTCACATGACTGGGTCTTTCAATTATTCTTTACCTCTTTAGATTGGCTTAATGTCTTTTTCATGTGGGAATGTGTATTGCCATCCCTTTTTAATTTTCTTGCAGGCTGGCATGGTATCAATATGAAAATGCAATCTCCACCTTTTCTGGAAGCTCTTAGATTTTTCAAGCTGGACGTCCTATAAAAAGAAAGTCTAACAATAAAATATAGGAATGTTTAGTAATACCGAGTTCTGGTAGTAATGAATGTAGGCTGAAAGAAGGCTACTGTGTTTCAGCAAAAAAACCCTTATTTGTTTGCGTGTGAAATATTTTTTTTCCAGGTTATGAAATTGTGATAGAAAATCCGTGTGCTGTATACGAGATAGGAGAAAGAAAAATATGTTCTAGTGAATACTTACATCTGGTAAACACTGAGCGACACAGGCTGGAAACTATAGATTGGAAATCATCCAAATGGTGATGCTTTCTTGTTGCTAGTTATTTTCATGCTATTTTGGCATATTACAGCGTAGGACAAATCAGCAGAGGAATATATGATTGTATTGAACAAATCCAAAATATATGCAATTGAGGTCTCTACTCCCTTACTCATTCTAGCATTGTGACAATGTAACACATGCAGTGAGTATGTCAATATATGTATAACAGTATAATGCTTAGTTAAAGGTACAGTCCAATCTATCATCAGACTATGCCTTTTCATTGAAGAAAATGCTTCCTTCATCATGACTAAAAATGAAACAAAGAAACACTTGCAGTGTGAATAAGTAATGAATTAGTCAAGTTTTTGACAGTAAAACTTGTATGAGGATTAAAGTCTTATTTTATTAAATAAAAAAAAAATAAAAATCAATTATCATAGAATCATAGAATGGCTTGAGTTGGAAATGACCTTAAAGATCATCTAGTTGCAAACGTCTGCTGTGGGCAGAGACACCTCCCACTAGATCGGGCTGCTCAGAGCCTCATCCAGCCTGGTCTTAAATACTTGCAAGGATGAGGCATCCACAACTTCTCTGAGCAACCTGCTCCAGTGTCTCACCACCCTCATAGTAAAGAATTTCTTCCTAATGTCTAATGTAAATCTACCCTGCTCTAGTTTCAAACCCTTATCCCTTGTCCTATCACCACATGCCCTGATAAAAAGTCCCTCTCTAGCTTTCCTGTAGGCCCCCTTCAGGTACTGGAAGGCCACTATAAGGCAATATGTTATAAACTAACTACCAAAGTATGACTTATCTTTACTGAAGTCTTTTAACAGTAATCATCTTAAAAAGCTTCTGTGGTTTTGGGGAATTTTTGTGGGGTTTTTTGTTTGGTTGGTTCATTGGCTGGTTGTTTTTTTCTTAAACCTTTACTTGATATCTTATCTGCTTAGAGAAACTATGAATGTCAAGTGTTCTTCCCAATTGCTATAACAATAGATTTACTATGAATACTATAGGAACAGAGGAGTTTGTCAGTTTCTTGTAAAAATCGGATATCTATCCTCTAGAGATTACCATGTACATGATAATCTCAGCCTTTGGATTATGGTAAAAAATAGTGTATTTCAGCAATTAGTCCCTTTTGGGAACTTTCTCATTTAATTATATAGTTAAAAAGATTTTAGTTTATCTGTGGTTCTGAACGTGCAATCATTTTTATTTACATTTTTCCAGGCCTCTCAAAATACACAAAGTTGTATTGTCAATAAAATGGCACTATCGGTACCTTGATCAGAATTTCCATTAGTTTATGTAAGAAAATGTAAATAAATGTTCTTATTTGTTGCACCTGAGTGTGTTCCATACATGCAACTCAAACTGAAAGCAAAATGTCCTTTTTATCCTGTTATATCTGTCAATCCATTACTTTGACTCAAGGTATTATGATTTCCATATCGTTCTTAATATTCATTAAGTCTCCTGAAGGGCTTTGCTGATTTCAGAAACACCAAAATGAAGATTTTATTTCAATTTTCACACTTACATTTATCCTGAGATCCATGTCCTGATGTGTCTGTTTCAATGATTATTTTAAGCATAAAAAAAAGGTGAGTAGGGCTAAGTACTAGCTGTGTTTAAAAGTAATATTTATGTGACAAAAATTCTTCAAAAATTCTGCCTAGTAGAATATTTGCTTACTTACTAATTTATGTACAAATACTGGTTACCCAAAAAAATAAATAAATTGTATTGTTCAATATAATAGCAATGACTGCACTCCTCCCAATTGTTTTTATGCTATTAAATGTCACTTAGGCATTCCTAAAATACTAAAATTATTTTCTAGTTCTCAATGTAAATCTACACTGCATGTGATATTAGTTGTCAATAGCAATGTCCTCCGTATCGAGAAGCAAATTTTCCTTCAATTTAAACTTAAATTAGTCTCACTGTCTCTCAGATACAGAGTTGCTGTTACAACTAGTGGCCATTAACATGACAAGGTTGGTGATCCTGATACATTCCAGCCCACACCAGATGCTCTGGTCGCAGTGCTTGGAACCCTTCTCATCCTCCCACTTTCTTTACGACTGATGTGAATATTAGGCTGCACAGCATCTTCATCTCTTTCATTTTATGGATGGAGCTGCTCATGAATTAAAAGGGAAACCCATAAAGCAGTTATTAGTAGAACTCTACATGTAAATTGAGAAAATCACTTCGATTAAGTGAAAAAAAATCTAAAATATGTGAAGGAATGGAGATGTATTTAAATTCTGCCCTGCAGTGATACCCTCAGAGAGGAAAATGAAGAATTTTACCATTAAAAATAAATTTAATAAATCTTGGGTATTTGACTCGTAGAATCATAGAATGGTAGGGGTTAGAAGGGACCTCTGGAGATCATCGAGTCCAATCCTCCTGTCAGAGCAGGATTCCCTAGGACAGGCCACACATGAACATATCCAGGCAGGTTTTGAAACTCTCTAGAGAAGGAGACTCCACAACCTCTCTGGGCAGTCTGTTCCAATGCTCTGTCACCCTCACAGTGAAGAAGTTTTTCCTCATGTTGAGGTGGAACTTCCTGTGTTCCAATTTGTGACCACTGCCTCTTGTCCTATCACTGAAAAGAGACTGGACCTTCTACTTGACATCCACCCTTCAGATACTTGTAAACATTAACAGGATCCGCTCTCGGTCTTCTCTTCTCCAGACTAAACAGCCCTAGGTCTCCCTGCCTTTCCTCATAAGATAAATGTTCCAGTCCCTTCATCATCTTTGTAGTCCTTTGCTGGACTCTCTCTAGTAGTTCCCTGTCCCTCTTGAATGGAGTAGTCCAGAACTGGACGCAATACTCCAGAACTGGACCCAATACTCCAGATGTGGTCTCACTAGGGCAGAGTAGAGGGGCAGGAGAACCTCCCTCGACCTGCTGGACACACTCTTCTTAATGCACCCCAAGACACCATTGGCTCTCTTGGCCACAAGGGTATATTACTGTCCCATGGATAACTTATTGTTCACCAGGACTCCAAGGTCCTTCTCTGCAGAGCTGCTTTCCAGCAGTCAACTCCTAACCTGTACTGGTGCAGGGGGTTATTCCTCCCCAGGTGTAGGACTCTGCATTTGCCATTGTCGAACTTTGTTGGATTCCCCTTTGCCCAGCTCTCCAGCGTGTCCAGATCTCGCTGAACGGAAGCACAGCCTTCCTGTGTATCAGCCAATCCTCCCAGTTTTGTATTATCAGCAAACTTGCTGAGGGTACACTCTATCCCTTCATCCAGATCATTGATGAAGATGTTGAATAAGACTGGAAGCAGTCCTGAACCCCTGGGGAACACCCACTATCTACAGGTCTCCAACTGGACTCTGTACCACTGATACGACTCTGTGAGCTCTATTGTTTAGCCACTTGTCAACTCATCTCATGGTCCCTATTCTAGCCCACACTTCCTGAGCTCACCTACAAGGATATTATGGGAGACAGTGTCAAAAGCCTTCCTGAAGTCAATATAGACAACGTCCACTGCTCTCTCTGCATCTACCCATTCAATCACACCATTGTAGAAGCCTATCAGATTAGTCAAACCTGGCTTCCCTTTAGTAAATCCATGCTGGCTACTCTTGATAACCTTCTTTTCTTCCATGTGCTTAGAGATCACCTCTAGAATGAGCTTTTCCATCACCTTTCCAGGGATGGAGGTGAGGCTGACTGGCCTGTAATTTCCAGGGTCTTCCTTCTTGTGCTTTTTGAAGACTGGAAACACATTGGCTTTCCTCAGTCCTTAGGCACCTCTCCCATTTTCCATGATCTTTCTGGAGTGTGGAAAGGCAAAAACATCAGCCGTTTCCCTCAGCACTCGTGAGTGCATCTCGTCGGGGCCCACGGATTTGTGGGCGTTCAGTTTAGCTGTGTGCTTTCTAACCCAATCCTCATTGACTAGTGGAGAGTCTTCCTCCCTCCAGACTTTCTCTCTTACTTCCAGGGCCTGGGATTCCTGAGGGCTGGTCTTAGCAATAAAGACTGAAGCAAAGAAGGCATTCAGTAACTCTGCCGTCTCTGTGTCCTGTCACCTGGGCTCCCACCTCAGTCAGCACTGGGTCCACATTTGTTTATGCACTAATGATATTTTTGTACGTATTTGATGTTGCCATTAAAAAGAGGAAGTAATGCATCTGTCAACCTCATATGCTGCATCTTATGATACACTATGTACTTGTATAGCATATATGCTTATTTATGTCGTCAGGGAGTCTCAAACATGTAGCATGAGTTGTTCTATAAGTGAAAACAAAGAGTCATTACTTTTATCTGTAGGTTTATATGTTATCCAAATGTATTTGAGTAATTTTATTAAGGAAAGAATTTATTTGTTTACTGAAGTGTCTGCAAAATGCAGAATTCATAGCCTCTCAGGTTCATGTAAATTATTTTCTTTAAATTCATGTAAACCCATAATTTGTGTTCTCTAATTCCTTTATGAGGAAAAAAGCATTATAGTATTTTGTTTGCTTTTTCATGTTACTGAAGATGATATAAATCTTGATACTATGCTTGATTATTTTAATTTTCTCACATAACTTGTACCAGTATAATTTATTTCTCATCTAAAACTGAATTAATAGCTTACTGTGATTACAAAAAAAGAAGTTACAACACTGTATCTGGACTCATCATTCTTCTCTGATGATTAGCACACAAGCTAGTATGTGGACAATCATTGATCCTGCTATGGAGGTTGCATACTCATTATCTCATTATGTTTCCATCAATACCTTAATGAAGCACCCTTACTGGACACAGCTGACTGCTGTTTTTATCATACACTCTTCAATTTTTCTCATTCCAAACTGTGACACAGAGCGTAATGAAGGTGCTACTTTGGCCCTAGGTATCAGTGCATGATGTTGGATATCTCACTATTCTATTTTGCTTACTTTTAGGAGATAATACCTGGTACAGAACCATGTATCTGGTGCTGACAGTTCCGTAGTGTATGCCTACATAAACTTGATTCTTTTGGAAATGTAATGATAGAGATTTTCTTAAACTTCCAGCACATGTGAAAACAGAGTGTATCAGTTCTTGTGATTTCTGGTAGCCCACTGCAACAGAAATGAAGGGCAGTCTCTTTACTGTGTAGGACAGTTTCTCTGTCTCTCCCCGTGTGATAATTTTCTCTTTAAGTCCCCAGCGGAACATCAATAGGGCCTAGCAGGTTCTGCAGACTCAGGAGAACACCTCTCAGTCTTTGATATCCTCTCTCCACAGTTCTTTTCAGTCCTTTCTTGTTCCTCTCTGTACTGTAGTAAGCCCTTTAAATTCTTAGTAAAATGATTTTGAAACACTCTAAAAATCAATAATAAAAAAAATACCTGGTTTGTGTGTAATGTGACACTTCTTGACGACTTTGTTAGTCGTAACAGAGAAACCCTATTAGGTTACTTTTTTTTTTTTTTTTTTTCCCCTGACAGATTTCCGTTCTGATAACATTCAGGTCTTGCAAGTACTTTAACCTGAATGTAAAGCTGTGATGAACTGTGAGCTGCCCTTAAGTATCCTGATGATGTAATTGTCTTCAGGAATGAAGCAAAGAAAGCAGACGTAATAACTTTGTTTAATAGCAGCACATCATAGTTAAGTTGATTACAGTGCAACGTGGCTGTGGGATTTTATTAATGATGTGGTAATACAACTTGGAAAGGATGTATTTTGTACGCATACTTCAGAACAGATTATCCAAAGACTCTGTCCTGCAACACTTACTGAAGGTTATTTTATAGTACAGAACCTGAGGAGCCTTACAGCATATTTTTATCAAGATAAACAACAATGAAAAAAAATTACTATCAAAATAAGCTTATTATGTGGTAAACTCTTGCCATTCTAGCACCATTAATTGCTAGCATAAAATGTTATTGCTTAGCTGTAACAGAAGCAGAGAGCTGTGAGTGTGATGTCTTTTGTTTACCACTTACACTTTTGAAATCAGTCACTCTGCTCCCCTCAGTTCCCTAGCAAGACTTCATCTGGAGAGCACTGTAGGAACAGGCTACAGATGGAAAAAAGGCTAGTATTTATGAAATTCTATTGCACTGTTTCTGTAATGACTTGTTATACTGCAGTATATTCACAAATAAAAATTCACGTAGAATTACATATTTTTTTCTATAAAAGGCAAAATAAGTCTTAAGTCCATGAGGTGAAGTAATATGCATAAATGTATACAGACCTGTACATACAGAGTGATTACTTTCTGCTGTAGTTTGAATGTCCCCTAGTACTTGAGAGAGTTTTCTGTTGCTATTGTAACAATTGTTCTAGGAAGGCTCATTCCTTTTGTCATTGGCATAGAGATGAGAGAAGAAAAGGTAAGATGGTATAAAATTCCATGGGATCATCACGGACAAATTTCTGAAAAATCTTGTCACATTAACTGAATGCTCTAGGTCTCCATACAGATTTTAACAAAGTGTGAGTATAATAGATGTAGATTAAAATTGGATGCCTAAACTCAGCGCACATTTGTAAGGTGTTTTAATTTAAGTCTTTAAAATTGAGTCGTAAATGAGCATCCTGTACACAAGTTGCAGAGAGAGCATTCAATTGTAGGAGTCCTTCAAAAACAAAGAATTTGAAACGTATTCTTTAAGGAAGGATTTCAAGTAAACTTGTTCATGTATGTTTGTGGGTTTGTATTTCCTCCTTGTCGTGATTTAGATCCAGTCAGGAGCTGAGCACCATGTGGGCACTCGCTCACCCTGTCCCTTCCCTGTGGTATAGGAAGGAGAACAGGAAGAAAAGGGCAAAACCCCTGTGAGTTATAGACAAGGAGAATTTAATAGAACAATGCAAGAGGAGAAGAAAGGACAGTAATAACAATAATAGTAATGAAACAATATATAAAGCAAGTGGTATAAAATGCACTGACCGCCTAGACCTGCACCTACCCTACAGCCCCATAATGAGGATGGTATTGAATATCCCATTGGCTGGTTTACCTGTCTGTCCTGGCTGTGGCCACTTCCCAGCTTCTGGTGCAATTAACTCTATCCTAGCTGAACCCAGGACACTCCTTAAAAAAAAATTGTGCACACTAATTTTCATTTTCTGCATGACAGATAGGCTCAACACTCAATGCTGGCAAAAATACAGGATGTAGCTCTCAGAAAGCTTTTAAAATTTATTTCCTCTGTGCTGATCACCCTGTGAAGAAAGCTGAGAAGAGCACAGAAACATTCCTATCTGGAATGTGAGATACTTATTTTTACAATGATTATTCATGCTTTGAAAATATCATAATATTTTTTTTACTGTTCCATGAAAGAACGAGCTTTCAGACCTGGTTTACTCATATTACATGCTACTCACTGAAATACGTGCTTACAGTATGGCAATAGGCAATGCTCAGATTTTGTTTTTCCATTTCCAGCTAGCATTTGTGAGCACTTTACTACTGTACACATTTTTTTGCTGACATCTCACTGTGTTTGACTCATTGATTGTTGTTCATCTTTAATCTTTCCACCACTTATTTTACAGTGTTGCACCTTATGCAGCATTAGTTTTGGGGTGATGGGGACAGTCTCTCATGTTTCTGGTGTATTGTTTCCCTTCTCTTCACTGATTCACAATGAGTAAAAATTATAAGACTGCCTACATAGTCTTGTCCAGCAAAGTACCGGTATGACTTTTATTCATAAATTTGCCCATTGTAAAGTCTACTTTTTTTTTTCAATATTTGTCTTCAGTTACTCAAAGGCTGAAATTCACTATATTTCCTTAAGGTATGTAATCAAAACAACAAGCAATCAGCAAAGTTCCTGAATAAAAAAAAAATAAAAAATCATTACTTTAGATCCAAATAATAAGTAAAATAATGTTGTCACTGTACCTGTCACACAGGCAGACAGTATTCCTTTTATCAGTAAAAGCTGCAGTGTAGAATTTTTTCTGCTCCTTTTCTGCCTGTCTTGCAGAGTTATGGTTACTTAAGAATTGCTGCCATTGATGAACAACCAACAGGACACCAGTGCACTTGAAATACCTGCTTTGTGATGAACTTTACAAGTATCTATCCTGTGTATCCTGGCTCTATTAATTCACAGTTGGTATCAATAGCTCTAATCCAAGTAAAGAGGAAAAGCTGTATGAACTCTCTCTAGAGCTCCTTTGCATCAGAGAGCTAGAAATGCAATTCAGAAAGTAACATTTATTTTCTACAAAACTTCCACAGGATGAATACTGGACCCTGCAAATACTTCATCTGATTTATTGAATATTTGACACTGGGGACATTTGCATCTAGGAGACATCAACTGACAAGTTATATAGGCTTTTAGCAAAAAGAATACATGGTTCATGACACAAACTCCTGTCGCTGTAAGCTGTAAGAAGGAATATGAATTTGTTGTAAGAGTTTTGATTTATATCCTAGCTATATATCCTAGTTTCAGTACTGTTATTGCCAAAAGAAAATCCAGCCATGCTGCTGTATAAGTCTTTACCTTTGACCTCCAAATTATTAGTTTCAGTTCATATCTTATTGTGACAAATCATTCACAATATATCTAAATGAAATGTCAACTTATTTTTGAGCAACTAATCAAAGTATTTTGTTAGTGCAAAAAAAAGTTAATTAATTAATGAGCAGAAGTATTTAATTAGATGTATTTCTAATACACTTTTCTTCAATGTAAACAACAGCTGTACAATTATTGCAATTATATTCTACAATTTTTACTGGATGCTGGCAATTTTAAAAAAAAAACACCAAAGTGGGTTTTGTAGTTCATTTCCTGTAAGCACATACTATGCTTTAAAGTAGCTGTTCCACCGAGTGTCACTTCTACTTTATTAGGGAGAAACTGCACAGGAAAAAATATCATTTTAGTCATTCTCCCAAACTTTCAGAAAAGACTTATTAGGTGGGAGTGGTTTGACCATGTGAATAGGAAACAGAAAATGGCTTATATATTCTCTAATAAAACAACTTCACCTATAGCAGTTGTCTGAGTAGGGAATATTATTGTTAGATGCCCTTCTTTAGAGCAAATTGCAATCAATATAATACATAATTCACTTAGATGTTGAAAGCCAGCATTTGAACATTTACTTTCATGGTTTTTGTAACTGTCTATGTTTTTTGCTTCTGGATAGAGATTATATATGACTTCAAATTGTAAAAAAAAAAAAATAAAAAAAAAATTAGAGAAGTTGTTGGTGTACTATTTACAGTTTTACTTTTGTCTGAGAGCAGAATAATGCACCGTTCATGTAGGGAGTTACTCTCTTTAAGGAAGATTTTATACCTAGCTTTCCAAACTCAGAGAGGATTGCTGAGCAGTTAGCTGTGTTTCAAAGTACATAGCTGAATGTTTTAGAGTAAATTCTTTGACAGTGGGAAAGGAACATTTCCTGGACATCAGGACAGGAAGACCTGGAACTATAATAGGACCAGGAAGGGATTGAAAGTGATGTTGTTGCAAATACTCATCCTAAGAGATCTATAACTGTTTAATGTATCAGTGGTCCTCCATCATGAAAAAGTAGCTTTGTGCATTTTATCTGTAGATTTGGTGAACAATTTAGGGAATTAAGAACAAATTGACACAAACAGTAGGAAAATCCTGTGCTTTTCCTACTGTTTGAGCCAGTTTAATTTTACACATATGCTGGAAAGTCTAGTAGAAAGAAGGAAAAATCCCAGCTTAATCACCTCAGCAGGTCATAGACAGAAAATCTGATGCAGGGTATTCAGAACAAGGTGAACAATATGCCAACAACACTCTGTGATCAATTACAGTGGTCGTGCTAGAAGACTTCCTTAAATGAGTTGTAAAATAAAATGTACGGATTGCCATGTTTATGACTATCACCATGTTTTCATTTTTTTATGCTTTTCAAAAGCAGGATACTTTTTTTCCAACAGCAGGAAATGTGGATTGATAACCTTTATGAATCTAGCTATCTAAATACAGGATTAATATTTGTACTATTAATAGTATTCACTTGAACTCTGACAGGCAATGCTCATGAGTAGAACTAGTTTGAAAAAAAAGACTGAAAATTGAAAATCCATAGAGCAAAATCAAGTTTTGTCATTTACTCTGTCCAGAGCTTAAATTAGAACAAATGATACATAAAAAATGCTATCTTATTTCATACTGATGATGTAATTTTATACGTGGGAATTTGGGGGATTTATGTATCATGTTCTTTACACAAAGTTAGTCCCATGGAGACAGGGACTTTTTTGACAACTGTTTGGTGTAAGTAAAGACAGTCACAAGGTTCCTGTTTCCTTTGGTCTGAACACCAGCTTGCATACTGATACATCTTGAGACATTGTGCCTAGCCACGTACAGTCCTGTACTCCAGTCTAGATTCAGCAACTCTGACAGTAGCCTCCTAATAAGTGTAAAACATGATTTTTCAAATACTTCAAGTGTGATCATTAGTGCAATCAATTGCGTGATCAAAGATGGTTTTGCACTTTCAAGAGTCTAACAGCAGTGTGGTATGGCTAAGAGCGAAGATACCAAAGTGTAGGAGAATTATTTGGGGAATTATAGTGAAGAGTCATTAATAACTCATATTTCCTTCATGATTGGAGGTACAAGCAAGAAATCTGCTTTTAGCAGGGCAGCATTTATAACTAGAATGTACTCTTTTTAAATGTATATAATCCTTTGTTGAACATGTTATTAGTTATCAAATACATTACTATTCTAATAGGTCTAACTATGTAATTTTGTGCTTAGCATAAGCATTATTTTCATATAAAATTTCAAATACAGTAGTGATTTCAGGACATGTTAGAGAAGTCTGTTGCAATAAACTGGTAAAGCTATTATAACAAATATACTGGGAAAAACATCATTAGGTTTGTTGTCAGAATAGAACTGAGTTCACTGATTTTCAGAGGGACTTCAATTTTCTGTCATTCTCCTATTGCGAATCAGAACCTGAAAATTAAAGCACTAAATAATTTTAAACAAAGAAAAACATATATATATGTGCATTTTAAGTGATCTGTAATATAATAATCTAACCATATTGGTAATTGGCTCTTTTCATAATACTTTAAAGTACTTCAGAATCATTAGCTAATTACATAGCTCTTTGTAAGAGTGCTTACAAAGAGCAACACTACACAAATGTACTGAGAGTGTGTTGAGCCACTTAGGGAAGTTTTGCTTTTTGGCACAAGATAAACATATACTGACTTAAGAACATGTACTCTGGTAAATCCTATTGCTTTTAAAATACAGCTTTTAATATCCTATTGGAGTCATTTCTAAAAAATATAAATAAAATGAAATCTTTTGCTTGGTCATTTGTTTGATTGTGTATTTGTAACATCTCCCCATATTAAGGAAATCTGGGTTTGTGTCTGCTTTTCTTCTCTCTCATCTTTCATTTATCAGCCTTTCTGAGTTAGCCTGGTTGTGGACTTGTAATTCAAATGATTTGAGAAGGAGTGAATCTTAAGGGCTATGTTTTATTTCTATTTAGCAGAGAACTTGAGCAGAAGGCGCCTTACTGACTTTGAGCTTTGTACTGTCAATTCTATAAGACTATGGCAGATTTGAGGAACTAATTCAGGTGTTCTTACACCTAAAAATAGGCCCTAAGCACTGACATCATGATCGAGTGTCCTTATTAAGCACTGAGCCTTCTTACACAGACACATGTACAAGGTGGATGAAAGGGGCGAGTTTAGAAGAAAATTGTTCTGTATGTTTTGACGAATGTGAAGAAAGACCCTGGAAATCTGTATTCTGAGGTGGACAAAAGTTTCAATTAGCAATCATCATTTGGTAGCTGGGAGATTTTTACTGGGAAGTCATGAGGCCAAGAACAAGTTAATCCTTCTGTTTACTTTGAAGCAAAATCTTTGTGAGTTTCTAATAAAAAATGAAAGGTAGCCATATTTTTTAAATGCTTCTCATTTCCACTTACAAATATGATAGTTAATGAATATGCAAGGAGCTCATTTATATTAGACTTCTAATGTTACATAACAATAGCTTTTTATAGGCAAAATACAGGAAATCTCTAGATATGATTGCCATACACAATGGTGTGATTTTAGCTTATTAATCTTTAAATGAGTCATAATTTTGTAATACTTCAGCATTTCATCATGGTTTTTAGCATATCATTTTAGAGCATGAGTGTTCAACTGTTTATCTAAAAAGTACTCAAACCCGTGTCATTGAAATAGCTCTTATTTTTAACCTAAAAGAAGAACTTGAAGTACAGGAAGAGAGAGCAGTTAGTGAGTTTTCCCTGTATCAACTCTTGACACTGTTGACTGGCAATGTTGACTTTACAAAAAAAGAAAGTGTCTGTGTTCATCTGCATGCTATAAGTCATCACATATCTAGAAATTATTTCTAGCATGTTTTCCACAGAGTTTAGATTTATTCCTGTTTTGATACACATGTAAAATACTGAATGTTTATTGAATGTTACTCTAAACCACTGCTTTTGCATCGTGGCTGTGGAAAACCTTGAAGAACAGTTCTCTCTTCACTTCTCATTAGATTGGAACAAGGAGAAGTGGAACAAGAAAGAACTGGAAATATGAGAGGAATTACTTTTTTTTTTAAATTCTGTTCAAGAATTTTTAACATTGGTTAGTCATTCAAGGGGAATTTCATGTTTTGTTTGATTCACTTTGTTTATCTATGCATAATAATGCATTTTATGGTTATTTGATAAGATAATCTATATCTATCTATAACACTGGAATTTTTATTGTAGTTATTTGAGCTTTAATATAAATTATCATGCCATGACGCTTACAACTTTGAAAGAATATATCCAATTTAGGAATGTATAGTTGTAAGTATAAATAATGTTGTATGGGATATAAATGTAATGCATATAATGTGTTCCACATGATTTACAGTATATGTATTATTACAGCTGTAAGCATGATAGATAACAAATACAAAGTTAGTTTTATCTAAAATACTCAGATTTTTATATAATATATGTGCTATTTTGCTGATTTTTAAATATTAACTTTGTGAAGTCTAGAATATATGCTAGAAAAACTCATGGAGGAGAAAAGAATTCTTGAAAATATATCTATGGCTCACACATTTTCTGAAGTTAAATAGAGACCGGGAAGCAGTCTATTCCTCTCTTTACCATAGCTGAGATTCTGAAATTGCTCCAATAGGAAATGTTAAGTAATGAATGCCATGATTTACAGAACTAGTCAACTTTACATCAAATTATTGAAATACGCTTCTTCCCAACTGGCATCACATTAAGCAGTAAAGTGATGGGAATCTAAGTGTTTACAACAAAGACACACGTCTTCATCCCATTTGGTTTGGTACTTCATGCCTAAATAATTCTCGATAACCTAAAAAAAACAACAATCTGCTGATATAATTGTTGACAAACAGTACAACCATTTAAGTCAAACATCATTTTATAATGTATGTATTGTTAACTGCCTGTGACTGATAGCAGAAGACAGCTTTCAGCTAATTCTAAGTACCTTCCTGTCGGACTAAATGAGATAATTAGTTTTCTGTCTTTATTGAAAAATCTAGATTTGTTGTAAAAAATTTACCTAGCTACCTACTTTAGCAGCAAATAGATGAACATAATTAACTTTTCAAGACATTTTCATATTTTAATATATTTGTAAATACATAGACACATATGAATCAACTGTTTTATTAGAGCTGATTGAATTTGGCAGAAAATAAAGGAAAATATAAAGTTGTTATTCAGAAATTCTTATATGAAAACTCATAAGCTCTCTGAAGCTTTTTGGTTACCATAGCAATGGTTATCAGTCAGACTTTAATTTAGGATATACTAGTGTTACAACTGTAGATATTCAGTCTCCAAGGTAAACTTGATAAAAACATCATGCTCTTCTTTTAGATATTCTGAATCATTCCAAGGAGCTCTATTAAAGACAAATTTCACTAACAAATGTATTTTTAATAATGTATAACCTGTAGCAAAGATTGAAGGTTGCCGGCATCTAATTAAGCTGATTAAATTAATGTGATCTGTGTGTAGTATATGGCAGTAAATTTGAAAGCAATGAAGGAAACTCTGTTCAAGACATTCGCTATTGTCCCAATCCAAACCTGTTAATAAATGAATAACAGTATAATGCTGCCTGGCTTTATCATGAGGGCATAATTATCTGAAGAATGTCACATCAAGTTAAAACTACTCGAGCAAGTCTGCTTAACCTTATATAAGTCTAATACGGTGTGACTATGATTAGAAATCAGTCTTGTCTCTAAGGTAGGACTTGACAATTCAACCTGATCAACAGGACACTTCAAATTTGTGTGGCCAGCATCTTCAGACAGACCAGCTCCAAGCTGGAAAGGCAGCTGACCTTTCCACATGCATGTGTACAGCCTGCAGTCCCTGGGCAGAGAGGGCTGTGGAACTTGGGCCAAATGCCATGGGTATGGTTCCTGCCACCTGATATCTATTCTACCACATATGGTTTTGAATGTTGCAATCCTATAAAGTTTGAAACAAACTTCCTTAGCCCAGAGCATATTTAATTCCTGTTTATACAGTGTGACTGGTGGTCAGTTTGTGTGGAGTGAATCATTTAAGAGATTCATGCTCTAGAGGCTTACTTTCCCATCCGTGGGAGGAGTACGGTGCACCTGAGTCTATGAATTTCTAGTTCTCAGTTACAACTAACTCCCCAGATTTAAATGCCTAAGTTGTTCCTGTCAGGTTTATTTACTACTGACATTCTCATAACATTCAGCTATAGTTTAAGCAGTAGAGAAGAAAACGAAGTTTCATTAGCTTAGCATTAGTTAAGCTGCAACTGGGGACATCAGGGGCATTTGGCAGCTGAGATGCCATTTGAAGATTATAGAATAGAGTGTGCTTTTATCTGAGGTTGTCTTCAGTAAAATAGTAGCATGTTCAATATTTGAATGACCTTTTTCAGATTCCTGATGAAATTTATTGTGATGAATCACAGCACATAATACTTTAAGCATTTATGATTTCAGGATGTTAGAGGCATGAATGTTTTGTTTCTCTGTTTACTTCTGATTCATATCTTATGTTATTTCAGAATTGCAAGAGAGATAATGTTTTTTTCTCCTTCTAAAAGAAATATTACATTTTAGAAACGTGTTTATTTCAAGAGATCGCAACACATTGAAGAAAAATTTGTAAAGACGTGTTGAGGGTGCCTTGTGCTAGGTATCCCAACCTTAGTTCTATAACCTTTGGAAAGAAAGTTCATATGTTAAAAATGAGCTCTGTGTTTTTCACAAGGTCGTAAAATTGGACTTAATCCAGAGCAGTTCCAGTGCTCAGACAGTTCCTGTGAGTGTCTGTAGTGACTGCATTTCAAAATCTGTGCCTTATGATACAAAGCAACATTAGTTTTAGAACTTGTATTCAACCATCTTTCCGAACCCGACAGTGTCCTTCCCTTAAAATGTCTGATTTAATAGCTGGTGGATGTGCTTGCTACGATTTCTGATCTTTGCTTCCCCACCACTCTATGGAAAAGGTGCTCCCAGCATTGGTACTAGAAGCGTTTGGTTTGGTTTGGTCTTATCTACAGTTTTCTTCATGCTCTCTCAATTCACATCTCTTTAAAGAAAAACAGAGCTGACGTTCAGGCAATGAAGCACCTGAAAATCTACATAGTATATGCTAGGTTTAAAATATATGCTTGTCTTTTTAATTATTCAGCAGTAAAATAAATGAAGTACTAAAAAAACGACTCTATAAAATGCTCACTGCATGTCAGGTAAGGATGGTTGTCTAAATTAAAGATTCATGAGTCCTTTCCATTATATAATCACGTGGTTATTACTCATGAGACGAAAGCAACTACAGCTTTTATGATACTTTCCAGCATTGTCATTGCTATAAATTTCAGCATGGAACTTGGATACTGTGAGGAACAGGAAGTGTATTAGGATTTTGTCCTGTATTTTCTGTTCTGTTGCTTACTTTTTTTTGAATTACTTTTACATTTACATTTGATATTTCTGTCTGTTATATCTATGGAAATAGGTTAAAAGTTTTAATTCTGATAAGCAGTACTCTGATAAGCTTTGATATGTCAGTATTAGAAACAACATCATTAGTCAGAAGGTTTTTGTTTTTTTTTCTATTCCCCCAAGAAGAAAAAAAAACAAAGCTCTTGAGCAGCAGTTTTGTCTTTCTTTGAGCAATAGTAGAAGGGCAACCTTACATTTGAGACCATAAGCTGAATACTTAGAAAGTGAAGCCAATCTGATAATACTTGCTGTATCTAAAATTTTTTCCAACAAAAAAGAAACCGTACATTTTCAGTACGTGCCTATATCACAGCACTTTTTTGCTAGTAGTTCGTAATGACATTTAAAAATATACATATTACTTGACTTCTTATAAATCAAAAGGGAAAAATCCCAAGCAATGAAACTATCTCATAAGAAGTCTGTAGTTTACTACAGTGTTGGCAAAACCTATTACAACTAACCATTATATACTCTAGTAGGGATGTTTCATTGATTTGATCCAATTTTTTTATTATTTTTTTCCTCACACAAATAGATTTTGCGTATTTGAATGGATTTGATAGGTTTATTGTGGTTCATTCATGATGCGAATCAGGAATTTTATGCATTGTCATTTTCTGCATGTTTTTCAAACAGGAGCCAGCTTAGTTCCCATTTTCATTCCATTTCCTTCTTGAGGCACATAATGCTTAAAAAATAACTGTTTTCATAATAATTTACTTCAAGATTTCTCTCAATTCTATACTGTTCCCTTTCCTCTCTCCCCAAATGCTGTTTGACAACTTGCTGGCAGCAAATGTTAAAGTGACTAATTACGTTACATCCTCTACAGCTGTAGTGTGTTACAGTGCAGGCTAGAACACTGGTTTCTGGCAAAGAGGCCTGGCTTCAGGAACCAGGTCGCTAATACACAATGGCTGGATGGAGGAAGAGCACTGGTGCTTGATTGATATGATGTGGACTGTACTGATAGCAGCCTCCCCAGCCTTTCAGGCAATGGCTCTATGCAAGTAGCCTCCAGCAAAATGCAAGTGAATTGATCAGGAGATAATGGGGGGAAACTTGAAGATGTAATTTTGAAAGGGTCGTTACAAAAGTTCTTACCAATTCACAGAGAGTTAAGGAGTCGTCATGCTCATAGCATGACTGTTTCATAAAACTGGCATACTTTATTCAGCAATATGCCTATAGGTAAAGTTATAAACTGCTTGAGTACGAAAATAAAAAAAAAACATTTAAAAGTTTAATCCATCATTTTTGTTGAGATAATATATTCTAAATTTTCACTGTTAAAATATTCAGAAGCACATGGAATTAGTTCTAAAGTTAATTTACTAAATCGTGGTTGTTCAAAATATGCTTTCATTGTTAGACAGGACTATTTCAGGCAAATGCAAGACATCAGATTGTGACCTTGTACCAAACAAGCACTTCTCATAATTTTAATTGCCTTGGGCTAGTGAGAGCTGCTACTACACTCATTTTCACAATAATTGTACATGTATTTGAAAAGATGTGTCATACATCTTTGAGACCCAAGTTGCAATAGTTCACTATGATTATAGCTAATTAAATCAGATGGGAAAACTGTACTTAATCATGTTAATTGCTTGAATGAAAAGTTCCAGAAATTTGTAGATAAGGCCTATTAAAGCATTTTCCATATTCTGCTTGTGAGTCCAAACCAGGAAATTTTTTTACTTTTTTTTTTCCAAGTTTCACACCCAGCATTGTTTGCAGTTTTTGGAAATGTGGATCTCTTGGTAATTCTTCTTCACTCAGAATTTCAATTAAGTATTTGACTTTTTATTTGTTTTCTAATTTTTTTTCATTTTTCAAATGCCTCTACTCATCCCCTCAACTGTCACCTTTTCAGTATACCTAGAAAAATAACTTTTGAGTGTGCATCCGTATGTCTTAACATTTATTTTCCTTTTTGTTTTGTTCTGGGACCTTGAACTTCCATTCCTCGTGAAACAACCAACTCATTAAAGTTGAGCTCCATGCTGTTGAGTTATTTTGCTCAGTGGTCCTGTTACCTACTGATAATACAGAAGAAGACCAGACCACTGGGTTGCACCAGCTGACACATTGTGAGAATGGTCTCAGACTGGATCAACTGTGCCAGAGGCAGAACTTGCTCTCTGTAAATCAATAAGAAAGTTGTAAGCACTGCACATAATTTTAGTACAAAGTCCTCTCGGTCTGTCTAAAGAGCCACAGGTGGGGCTGCATATATTGCAGAAAGATCCACTTTAAAAATCTGTTGAAATTATTTCTGCTGAGGAGTTCAATGTGTACTTCTATGAATATTTATAAGACTGAATATAAAATACAGGCTAAAGTGCTGAGCAGCAGGAAAATCTTTAAGAAAAAATGCTATATTTAAGTAGTTACCTTATGACAGAGTAGTTTAATATTTCTACAAGCAAATACTTTTCAGCAGATAGAAGGACAATGGAGATTTTGCACATTTTGATTTTCAGTTCTCAAAAACAACTGTTGTTTCTGCTAATAGACAGAAGCTATTAGACAATTAATTTTATTTCCTTGAATCTTCTAATTTCATTAGAGGACAGTAGGATTTGTCTACTAATTGTTCCAACTTTTATACATTCTAGAGTTACAGACATGTAGCATTGTAATTGTTAACCCTAGCTGACCGTCTTTTATTTATTTTGACCATTTATTATTTATTTTACAACTAGCTTATAGACATCTGTCTATCTTTTCTGTGCTCAACTCCTATCTATTTCTATTTGTGTATTTCCATAACACCAGAAAGATGCACGTTATCTACTTAAATATCGGGGGAGGATAGGGAATGGAAAAGCTAAAACATCTGCAGACTGTGAATACAACAGTTTATACAGAAGAGTACAGGATTGGAAATGCTTATTAATGGGATAAATCCATTTTCATAAGTGCATCTTAAAGTGCACTTACAATAATAAAAATGCTAACATGAATGCAAATATCTCAGAATATCTGATTGTTCTTAACTTCGGAGTACCTTTCTCTGGCTTTGATTCATAAAATTAAGAAAACTTATTGTATGAAGTAATTCTTGAGATTAAAAACATATTTTAGACGTTCCTAAATCTGCTGCCAATGCTCAGCTATTAATAACTTGGCTATCACTTACAAGCAGAGTTTCGTAAGTCTGGTTTTTTCCAAAAATGACAACACTTGGCAGAGAAATTTGCCCTTATATTTTTTTTGTAAAAAGTTTAGCAGTCAAATATCTGTTGTAGAAAAGTTTGAAAGAGTCTCATTCCCGTGTGAGTTGTTGTGTTTGAACTTCAATGTGAGGGTGTTCTGTAATGGACAAAGCAGAGGTGGATGGGAATGAAACTGCCTCCCTTCTTCACAGAATCACAGAATTGTCAGAGTTGGAAGGGACCTCTAGAGATCATCTAGTCCAACTGTAAGTATCCAAAGGGTGGGTGCCAGACTCTTTTAAGTAGTTTCCTGTGACAGGTTGAGGGGCAATGGGCACATGCTGTAACATAGGAAGTTCCATTTAAATATGGGAAAAAAACTTCTTTACCGTGAGGGCAGCAAAGCACTGGAACAGGCTGCCCAGAGAGATTGTGGAGTGCCCTTATCTGGAGACATTCAAAACCCACCTGGAAGCAGTCTTGAGTAATGTGCTCTAGGCCATCCTGCTTTAGCAGGGGAGTTGGACTAGATGTATACTCACTGTTCTCTGATTTTTATGGTATGATTTGGTTTGAAGTATGTACTAAAGCTAAACCTCCTTCTTTCTCTTCTTTCCTTTTAAGAAAGGAGGGAGGAGCAGAAAAGATGTGCAAACATCAAAGGACACACATTCACTGTGACTTCTTTTGCCTTTCACATTGCTTCCTAGCATATGGTTTTCCCCAGGAAAATTACTATGGCATGGCTCCAAGCTTCTTCCACACCACATATTTTCCCAATTTCTTGCTTATTGATTTCTAATAGCTTGACTCAACCTTGTGTTTTAAAGCTAGTTGTAGTCCCAAAACAGAAACACACTGGATTCATACCATTTTTATTATTTATTTCTTTACTTTTTTTTTTTTCTATTGCAGTCATAAATGAAATATATTCATTGTAGATTTATCAGAAGTGATTCTGACTGATCAATGTTTAGCTTGCAGCATATTGATGAATATTTTTGAAATACACAGGAAGGATTAATATGTACATATGGAATTGGTTTGGGTCTCCACAAACACTTGATAAATTCAGTTCTATCAAAATAAGTAGCAAAATAATGATAGGGGAGAAAGCTTCAAATGCTGCAAGAATTGGAAACTTTGATTTTATATGGGAAGCAGCTAATTTCAGTAGAAATATGTGACAATGTCATGCTTTCCTCCACTCTTCCTTATACAAAGCAAATTTGGGAGTTGTTTGCTTTCCTGTTCTCTCCCTGAGTACCCTCAGGTTTCTTTTTTTCTGGAGTGCTTTTTTACTATCTTTTGACCTCTCATTATGGCAGCCTCTACATTTGCAATTTGTGATTAGTCCATTTCATGAGTATTTTATCTTAGTGCACTACAGCCTATTGAGTTTGCCACCCCCTTAGATGCGGTACTATTCCTTATTAGATCGCCTTTTATTGTGTGTTGGCCTGTGACCAGCTTTAAACAACTATAATGAGGCTTAACAGTTTGTATTAGATAGATAGGGAAGCTGAGCAGAGGGGAAGGAAACAGAAAGGAACACCATAAGCATAGCATTTCTCAAATTGCTAAAAAAAAAAAAAAGTAAAAGCAATTACTTTTTTTGTTTTTAGTTGATTTGAAACTGATGTAATATTTCAGTGTTTATTCCCAGGGTTATATATTATCTATCAGTTATGAAAAGGGCCTGTGTTAGCTTTTGAAGTCCAAGTGAAACTCGTAATAGTAAAAACTATGCTGTCTTAGCTGGATGCGGGTATGACACAATACAAGAGAAAACTTCTGTATATGCCACCAAAAAGTGTTACAGGCAAATTAAACTTCTGAGGGAGGTAATATTTTCTGGATCCTCTGTGGGAGAAATTGCATGTAAGAGAACAACAAATATTGTGACTATACATAACAGAGATGTGGCTAGTACTGCTGGATAACTTTTATTTGACTTCTTTCTCTGTTTGAAGCAGCTGGAGCCACGTAAAATAATCATAGAATCATAGAATCATAGAATGTTTCAGGCTGGAAGGGACCTCCAGAGGTCATCTAGTCCAACTTCCCTACACAAGCAGGGTCATCTCTACCTAGGTCAGGTTGCTTAGAGCATCATCAAGCCTGACGTTGAATGACTACAGGGATGGGGCCTCCACCACCTCCCTGGGCAGCCCATTCCAGTGATCTATCACCCTTGTGTTAAAGAGCTTTTTTCTAATATCCAACCTAAATCTATCCTTTCCTAGCTTGAACCCATTGCTCCTCATCCTATCCATACAAGCCCTTTTGAATAGACTTTCCCCTGCCTTCATATAGGCCCCCTTCAGGTACTGGAAAGTCAGAATAAGGTCTCCCTGGAGCCTTCTCTTCTCCAGGCCGAACAGCCCCAACTCTCTCAGCCTGTCTTCATACGANGGTTGGTCAGGAAGGACTTGCCCTTAGTAAATCCATGTTGACTACCTTGTATTACCTCCCTGTCCTCTATGTACCTTAGCATATTCTTCAGGAGGATCTGTTCCATAATCTTCCCAGGCACAGAGGTGAGGCTAACAGGGTGGTAGTTCCCAGGATCTTCTTTTTTACCGTTTTTACAGATGGGCACGATGTTTCCCTTTTTCCAGTCGCTAGGGACTTCACCTGCCTTCCATGACTTCTCAAATATTATGGTGAGTGGCTCGGCAACTGCATCAGCCAATTCCTTCAGTGCTCTGGGGTGCATCTCATCAGGTCCCATGGATTTATTTATGTCAGGTTCCTCAGATGGTCTTGAGCCTTGTCCTTGCATACAATGGGAGAGACTTTGTTGACCTGGTCCCTGCCCTGTGGGTCACCATCTTGAGGGCTGTGAGGAGAGAAGTTGCCAGTAAAAACTGAGGCAAAGAAGTTGTTGAGTACCTCAGCCTTCTCCTCATCTGTTGTTACTAATTTGCCATTGTTAATCTCCAGAGGGGGTCTCTTTCCTATGCTGCTTGATTTCCTGCAGCTGGGTATTGAAAGCTCTTGTGCCCTATGGAAAGCCTCCTTAAAGATCTGCCAGCTCTGCTCCGCTCCTTCATCCCTGAGGACTGTCTCCCAAGGGATTCTGTTGAGCAACTCCTTGAAGAGCTGGAGGTTTGCTTTCCTAAAGTTTAAGGTTCTTAGTTTGCTTTTCATCTGTCCTTTACCCCTTAGGACAGTGAACTGAACCAGTGTGTGATCACTGCAGCCCAGGCTTCCTCTGCTCTTGATGTCCCTGATGAGTTCGCTTGCATTTGTGACCATCAGGTCCAATATCGCATCCCCTTGGGTAGGGCTGTCTATTACCTGCTTTAATCATTACTTACCACAGCTTTTTGTGGGGTGAGGATTTATTCCTTGATATCAAAACTGAACACAGAAGCCACAAGCATGAAATATTTAGAAGGAACAATCTTCCAATCAATATAAGGATGAGGATTTTCTGATGATAACAAATTTTTCCTAGTCTCTCTGTAATTTTCTTTGGCATCTGTAAAAGCTACAGTATTTCTGATTCAATCTTTTTCTTTCTCTTTCTCAATAAAAACAACTTCAATTGTTATGGGGTTGCTGCAGCTCTACATTTTTATGTTCTAAATTGGTTTGGTTTTATTATCTTGTGGCTGAAGTGACAATTGTTTTTCTCATTTCTTCAGCAGGGGAGGGTACGTACCTCTGAATACGCAAAAAAAAAAAAAAAAAAAAGACAGCCATATAAAGCAGAAGCAAAGAATATTTGTATGAAAAATTACTTATGCTGATGCTTTCTACAAAAACTCCACATTACAGGTCTCTTACCTATTGGGAGAGAGTCTAATTTGCTGGAAAAGTGAATTTTCAGCCAAAGAAAGCTTTTCAGGCAAGTCCCTTGCTTTCCAGGGATTTAGATTCCTGCTTCTAAATTTACACAAGGATTATGGTACCGAGTAGGGTTTTAAAAAGCAAAGGAATTAAACAAGTGGGATCCGTATCAAGTCATGAGTTTTTGAGAACTGGCATGGCAATTAGGATCTTAAGTCCTTATACTATTTTTGAAAAATGGCTTAAGGCTCCAAAATCACTAACGATATGTTATATTGAAGTATTGTGCAGTGGCACTTACTTAGCTGAGATGCTAGAAGCAGTAGAGATTTTTTAGCAGGGCACTCTTCCCTTGTTCACCAGCACAGGTTATTGAACTTCTGGCATAGAGTATTTTAGCCCAGACTCAATGGTGTCCTAATACGTTCTTTCTAACGAGGTTCATACAGCTCTCTATGGCAGTAAGTAGTGCCTTGTAGACAAACTACAAGAGACATTAGGAAATTCTAGCATAGATAGCTAGTCCCTCAGTTAAAATTTGAGTTTCTAGCATTTATCATCTTTTAACTTCAACCTTGGTTCAAACCAAAATATTGTGAAATATAAAGTGCTGTTACCATAAGGACGAAGAAACAGAAACCTAGGCAAAGAATAACATTAAGGAGATCTTACTCTAAATATTGTATTCAAAATGAACACTATTTTAATCCCAGAAACCCCAAACCAATGTGTTGTGGGTTTTTTTAGGTATTTCTGTCAAGAAAAGTAGACATTTCTACTTAAAATTTCAGAATTAGAATATTCCTAAATAACCCTTCCTTTTCTGTGTAAACAATCTGTACATGCCTTCCTTTTCTGTGTAAACAATCTGTACATGCCATTACAAATTCCTCCTTATATTCAAAAGAAATAACAAGTTTGGGGGAAACTAAGGGAAAACCTGATTCCAGTTTGTCTGGCCTAGGATATTTGATTTTGAAGAGAACTGAGTAATAACAATCAAGAGTCTTACTGTGAATTTATGATGGCAGAGATTCTGCAAAGAAATAGGATGATATAGATTTCTAGCCAAAGAAAACATTTATGTTTCTGGCGGAAGAAAACTGATGTGCAGATGCTTTAATAGGCATTGATTTCCTTAATTTATAAAATAAACTTTGTCCAACTACTGTTTTCTGTTGCAAAAGGAAAGTAAGAGAAGATTTCTTTTAAAAAATGTCAGCTAGAGAGGTAGAAGTCTGTCATAATTACAGTGTCTGAAAATGAAACATGCAATATGATCTACATTGTTTGCCAGCAATGGTGCTTTTTAACAAGCTGTTTGTAATTAAAAGAAAGAGGTTTATGTTGTTTCTGTATTTTTAAAAAGTATGTAATAGTATTATTTTCTACAAGTTTTTCTGGTTTTGGAGCTTGCTTTACAGACATTTTAGTATATAAGTATATACATATTTTTTACACCAAGCATTAAATTATGGTTGTGCAACCACCAGCTCTGGTAACATTTTTGCAGACCAAATGTTTATGGTGTCTAATCTCTGTTTGTTGCCAAGTAACCGTATGATATGTGTTAGTATAACATCTGCCATACTGGGTTTGTATAATAAGCTTTATTTAAAGCTTAGTATATCAAATGGGCAATAAGTGCTCAATGTTATTGCTCTCAGGCATATTCCTCTCCCTTCCTTTACATAGACTATGCAATTTTTTTAGTTTCAGTGTCCTATTGTAGACCTTGTTTTCTTACTATGTAACAAACCACAAAAGCTATGGAAACTAAAACTTGAGGGCTTAGATTTTGCACACGATTAGTATAGAGATAATGCAAACATTAGGTCAGAATGTCTGCTGTTATAGTGGGAGAGTCTGTACACACAGTATAGAACCAGGCAGAGCATCTGTATGATAAATTGTAGAGTTGTACAGTGCAATTTGAATAGCATAACTCCCAACTCCACCCCCATCCTGTCTGCTGCATAGACACTAGCTACTCAGGACACCTTGGGAATTCTCCATACATTCTAAACTTGATCTTAAGTGTAAATATTTGCTAAAAATCAAAAAGCAGATGGAGGCTTGCTCGCAATTTTTTGGTCCAATCCTCTGCTCAGAGCAGGGCCAGTGAGAATTTCCTGTCTTTCAGGTTGTACCATTGCCTCTTGTCCTGTCCCTTAGCGCTGCTGAGAAGAGTCTGACTCTGTTGTCTTCACTTCCCTCAGCGAGTGTTTTTTAACCATGGACAAGATCCCCCTAAGCCTTCTCTTCTCCAGGCTGACGAGTATCAGCTCTCTCAGCCCCTCCTTGTATGCTCCAATCCCTTAACCATCATTGTGGCCCTTCACTGTCCTTATCCCAGTGTGTCTTCATCTCTTTCGTATGAGAGGCCAGCATTGGACCCAGAACTCCAAATGTGCCTCATCACAGGTAAATAAAGGGGAAGGATCACTTCCTTCAACCTTCTGGCCATGTAGCCCGGGGTGCCGTTGGTGTGCCTTGCTGCAAGAGTACACTTCTGCCTCATGTGTAACTTGTTCTCTGTGATCCCAAAGTCCTCTGCTAATCTGTTTTTCAATTGGTCAGCTCCCAGCCTGTACTGGAGCCTGAAGTTATTCCTCCGCAGTGACAGAACTTGGCATTTCCCCTTGCTGAACTTCATGAAGCTCCTGTCAGACCACCCCTCTAGTTTGTCAAGGCCCTTCTGAGTGGCAGTACATACTTCTGGTTCATCCACCACTCTTCTTAGTTTTGTGATCTGTCATCCAGGTTAAACAATGTTGGTCCCAGCACTGACCCTTCAGGTCATTGCTGGTAGAGGCTTCTAGTTGGGCTTTTTACTGCTAATTGCAAGGCCCTGGGTCCAGCAGTTCACCCATTTTTCAATCCAACTCACTGTCCATGTACAAAGTCCATACTTCATCAGTTTGTCAGTGAGGATATTATGCAAGACAGTGTCAAAAGCCTTGCTAAAGTCAAGATAAACAGCAACAGCTGCTCTCCTCAGGTCTACTGAGCCAATTATTTCGTCACTGAAGGCCATCAGGTTGGTTAAGCACAGTTTCCCCTCTGTAAATCCATGCTGACTACTTCCAATCATAATCTTGTCCTTCCTATGTTTGGAAATGGTTTACAGGACTCCATCACCTTCCTACGGTCCAAGGTGAGACTGGTCAGAAGACATTTCCAAAATCCTCCTACTTACCTTTCTTAAGGATAGAAGTGACATTTGCTTTGTTACAGTACAAAATCTCTCAACTTAAAAGCAAAAAAAGACCACTTGAATGGAACAAATCAAAAATAGGTGCCTGAGAGAAGAAAAAAAGTTAATGTGCCCTCAAAGAGAAGTACAGACAGTCAAAAAAAAAAAAAAAAAAAAAAAAGAAAAAGAAAAAAAGCCCTTTCACTGTTCATGAAAGACGAAATTGCGTATTTTCTTCACTTAATTTTTAGGCCACGGGAAATGACAGTATATACAGATTTCTAGTAGAGCAAAGACATATTCAGAAAAACTAAATCACTGAAACAATGCAAAGAAAAAATGAAAGAGGTGTACAGGTCTACAACAAAAGCGGAACAGAGAGAATGAGAGCAAGTCACCTTTTGAAGGAGATGATTTTGAAATAGAGCAACAGAATTAAAAGGGTGACTACAAATCCTGAAAGAGGGAATTCTAAGTAATACATGAAAACTTTAATTTCGAGGCCTTTAAATGTCAGCTCTTTGGAAGCATTGAAGTGGACAGGGTGTATAGGGTCATATTCCCTTTACAAAGCCTCGTCAGAGGCTGAGAAATCTTATTTTGAAATGTCAACATTATCAAAAGAAAGATTTAATTATGAAAAACAAATCATTGAATATCTAGAATTTGTGTTCAAAGGTCATGAGCTACAGTATTTTCTAGAACAATCTGCCCCAACTCTCAAAAAATAAGAGAATAATAAAAGCAAGGCAAGCACATATTTATACATAAGATTCATTCAGCTCCCCAAATCAGTGTCCTACAATAAATAGTTTTAAATGAGGGAAAATACAATCCACTAACTTGGGTTTGAAATCTAAATCTGAGACTGGATGTACAAAATAATAGCCCCAAAATGGAAACTAATGATAAATTTCAGGGGAAAATTTTAGTGATTGTGAAAAGACTGAAGAAAATAAATTACAATAAATACTAAAATTCAACTGGCAACTGTGAGACTGAACAATAAAAAGTAGGTATCCCTAATTAATCAGACAATATAAATGAGATTTTTCTGGGGACCATCAAGTAAGAATAATAAAGTAATAACTGAGAAAATCTATATTTGGTCTAGTTGCACAGAACATAACCTTATACCTTTCCTTCCCTGTATTTTCTAACTTTTAAGCTAGAGAAAAATGAAGGAGAATAAGTAATGGGAATGTTGCTAGAAGAGAATCTATGATGGTATGCAGAGAAAATTTAATAGTGTGTGTTGCAGAATACTTGCTTATGTGAAAGGTGTGAGTTTGGCTTTTCTTGTTTGCCTAAACCTCAGGGTTTATACGTTTCTATTTTGCTTCATGAATATGTAATCTATTCAGGTAGCCCAGTTAAGAATACTGCATATGTTTCTATTTGATTCACAAGCCTTACACAAGATTCATAGAACACACCACTTCACTGAAGACTCTTCTAAACAAAGGCATAACCTGATATGTTGATATAGGAGCCAAAAAAGTATTCCTACAGGTTATAACTGCAAAGTAGTTATAACTGCAAAGTAGTTACAGGGGAGGTCATGGTCCATATAGATCCCTACAAAAATAATTTCTATGGGCTTTCAGACATACAAAGCACTAGGAAACAGCCTCCCAAAACTTTTCATTTGTCTTGGTATAGAAACAATAACAGAAACTGCAGTCTATACAGTTTAACTGAAGTGAACTGGATTTGCTTAGTCCTATTCTCATGCAGTGGTAAAAACAAAGACGTGTGAGGGAAAGCTTCATGGAGATAAAATTAGAGAATAAGCTGGAGTAAAACTGGAGCATATAACTCAGTAGTTTTCACTATATATACTCTTTCAAGACTGCATTAGCATATGTGATGATTGCTTATTTGTACTTTTTCAGTGGAGACCACTGGGAAATGTCACTGTGTGTTCAAGAAAACAACAAAAAAAAAGAACAATATATACATATTCTCTGAAGTTGTAGGTGCAGCAGAAGTGACATATCAGATTCAATTAGACAGAAGAAGATAACGAAAACCCCAACATCTGGCTGCATTTGCTCTTCTCCTCCAATATGCAACCTGTAGTTAACCACAGGAGACTCACAAACTTAAAGCATTTCAAAATGCATCTTGGAAACATTTTTCCCGTTTTCTAAGATTTCATTTTAGCAATGCTTCTTATTTTCTTAACATGCATCATTGAAACTTTTGCATAATAATGGCTTCTTTATTAGTCACCATTTTATCTGCTTCTTCACTTTCTCACAGGAAGTACTAATATTGTCTTTAATGCAATACGTAATGTTTTTCAGGAAATTTTTCCTATGTAAAAAAATGAGGATTGTAATTTCAGCAAAGGAAAAACATCAGAAGAAAGGATTTAGTATGAGAAATTAAGACTGTTTTCATTTGTTTCATTTTATAAGGGCATGTGGTAATAGGACAAGGGGCAGTGGTTTTAAACTAGAGCAGGGTAGATTTAGATTAGACATGAAGAGGTTGTTCTTTACTATGAGGATGGTGAAACATTGGAATGGGTTGCCCAGAGAAGGTTTGGATGCCTCATCCCTGGAAGTGTTGTAAGATCAGGCTAGATGAGGCTCTGAGCAACCTGGTCTAGTGGGAGTTGTCTCTGCCCATGGCAGGGGGGGTTGGAACTAGATGATCTTTAAGGTGCCTTCCAACTCAAGGCATTCTATGGTTCTATGATTGTATGCCCAAAGCAATCAGATTGCGGATTTTTTAGTATGTGGTAAGCAGAAGACGATGAGAAAGACATAAACTGAAATGAGTCGTACTTTGTATCTTTCAGTAGAAGATTTATTGAAACATTTCAGAAGATAAAACCTGATCTTCAGTCAATCGTAGTAATAACTAAATCACATTAGGCAGCTCATTTACGGTTGTATGCTTATGGCTTCACACTCATATCTTCAGTAGCCTTATATGTATCTGCCCTCACTTTGAACTTTTTGATTCAGGGCCTAAATGGGCTTATTCACACAGTGAGGCGGAATATTCTTATAGGACTGCTGTGCAGTTCATGACATGTTGATTTTAAGTGATGCCCTTGTGAATGAGAACTAATCTGGTTCTAACTGAGAAATGAGATTTAAGGTTGTTAGAAGTCTCAAGCAGGTAAAAAGAATTCCCTTTTTATGAAAGACTTTGCCATAAATTTAATTTTGAAAAAGCAATGATTTCTCTAGTGATACATTTGAATACATAGAGCTATACCTATGTTAAGAGAAATAAAGAAAAAAACATCCTTGCGTTGTATTACTTAAGTTTTGCTCTGCTCATAAGTGCTCTGAGGAACCTGAGTTCTCAATATTAGTCTTCATCTGGACAGTGACTGTGTATATTAATGTTTCAAGACTGCAGGCTCAGGCTGCACATAGTTAATTTTATTTCAACCTACTTTAGACTACTGCTGCTATATTATTTCTTTTACAGACATCACTACTGAAAAAAAACAACCAAAAAAACCCCCAAAACATACACTAGCGTTTTCCAAGGTACTGCAGTTATCAACTCAAAGTTTTTCCTTCTATTCTTTTAATTGCCTATGATTCCTAAATATTGCCATCTACAACAGCTTTTCATAAATGATGACTTTCCAATGACAGTGCTTAGTTTCAAGAGCCCTCTCATGAAGTGGACCCTTTAACATAGCCATCTAAAAACCAAATCTATCATTTAATCTCATTTCACATCTTCTCCACTGCCATTGGCATAAGTTTATCATGCTTGACAACTGTTGGTTAAATGTTACGTTGTAGTAGTTAGAGGAGTAAGCACACCACATGCATTTCCTAGTCAGGGACTGGCCAGCTCAGAGGGTCCAAGGAGCAGGCGGCAGTGCCAGGCACTAAGCACAGATGTACCTGAAGATTCAGCTTTATAGTCAATCATACTTAGTACCCCTTCACTGACAGGGGTGTCTTGTTCCCTGGGTTATTTGCTGTGCCAAAAATAGAAGAATAAAGAGACGACAAAAAGAAAGTCAGGTTCAGAAAATCAGCAGGAAAGGAAATTATATTGAGGAATTCGTTTTTAAAGGCAAGCTAAGAGATGGGGGATCTTTCTGAACTGTGAGATGAATTCAATGAAATGATGAGAACTCCATCCTTCTGGTTTCCCTTGATTTCAAAGCATAGGAGTATTTTGCCTTAGCATAGTAATGAATTACTTTCCTTATTTATTCCTGTGCTATAGTTGCGGTATCTTCCAGGGATATGTCAGTCATTTTTTTCTAAAAGTAGTCTAAACTCATAAACATAAGAGGTTTAATTTCATTGTATTATCTCAAATCTTAGAAAGAACAGAAGGGGCTTCATCCTCAGAAAGTAATTTTTACTTCAATAAGAAAAAGTTGAATAAGAAATGTTTCAAAATCTAGATAACCCAAACTGGCCAGGTAAGCTAATCATTCCTGTGAATTTTTGCCCTTGCAGGAAGTGTCCGGCCAATCAATTCTACACAGTCCTGTTTGCTGCTAAGAAACTAAAACTATTTGTAATCATTACAATTTGTAAGGAAGAATTTAAGAGCACTTTGTAAAACAGACATCACCTTAGATCTTTGGGATTATTATTTTTCTGTTGTTGTGAGTTTTGAGGCAGTTCCATTTTTTTTAAATCCAGATTACTGATATTTGGATGTACGCTTTGGATTAAGCTTTTCTTCATTAGCTGTGTTAAATTCTAACAGGTGACTAGTCTCCTCAAATAACAAAATTTTGCATAAAACAAATGTATGTATCATGTGACCATAAATATCTAAAGTTAAAGCAGCAGCTTAGAAAGAGGAGTATGAAAGTAGGTGGCTGATGTAAAAATGTTATCTTCTGGCTAGTTTCCAGTTGGGTGACTGATTGTGGTGGCACTGAGTTTCATTACTGCAAGACAAATTGTTCAATATATTTTAAATATACATCCAATGTGATAGACGTGAAATGTGAATTTAGGCACTTTCTCTTTGAACAGGATCAATTTGTCTGCAGCTGTATGGTATCTCTGAAGTAAAAATTAATTTTTAATACAGCTTCAGAATCAGTGAATTTTTTTTTTTAACTTTAGTTTCTTCTTAATGAAAAACAAATTTGATACATATTTGTTTTGGAATCATTCATCAGTGATAGTTCAGAAATCAAGCATAAGATGGACTGTAAACTTGATTTACGATCCAACAGCTTTTCTTTGAAAGAAACAAACCTTTCAAACACCATTTTTTTTTGAGACAAATATACAAGTTTTGGTTAACTTTGTCTGGAGAAAGATTCTTGACTCTGAAGTGGGAAAAAAACCCAAACCAAACAAACAAAAAAAGAATAATAGGGAAAGAGAGAAAGAGAAACAAAAAGGAAACGGAGGGAGGAAAAGTGGGAGGGAGGGAGGGAGGGAGGGAGAGTGGGAGGGAGAGAGAGAGAGAACTGCACCCATGCTTCAGTGGATAATTACATCCAGGAATGAAGATCCTTATCAAGACACTTGAGAATTCCCTTATACAAGAATAGGAATCTGAACACTGTTCTTCCTATATGACAATCATGTTGATAACTACTACCCGGCAGGAATAGGACCCTCACTTTATTTTTTAAAACACATTCAAAAGAATTCAGGTTCTTTGCATACAGTATAGAAGAGGAAGTGCTTTGAAATCATGACTGTTTTTGTAGGATGTGAAAATTATTGCCTTCCTACATCTATTCATAAAAAAGAAAAATAGGTATTCAACTTTTTTAAGAGATCAGCCATAGTTGTGAGTTTTGTAATTTTGGTTTAATCCTTGCTGCTTGGTAAAAATTTAGGAAGAAATAATTAAATTCTGGGTTTGCTGTTCAATTTATTAGGTTACTTTGCCTCAGTATATCCATCTGAATATTGTAATAATTTTGAATAACCTGTTGCATGGTGAGTTGACCTGGCTAAGAAGCCACATGCCATAGTTTGAAGGATATGAAACTGCTTATAGGAGATGCGCAGGTGTAGTTTAGAGATTCTAAAGTAAACAAGGATTGAAGAAACTGTGCTGTCCATTAATATTGGTATCTGTGTAGGGTGTAAGGTTGAAAGCGAGAAAGACAGCTGGAGAAATTCCCAACTGCCTCAGTCCACATGGTCTAATTGCCAGAAAAACATACATACATTTACAGGTTAATAAATAGATAAAATAAAAGACACTGAAGATGTTGATTGATTGAGGGCACATTTCCAATCGTCTTTTAAAATGTAATATTTTAAATATACCAAGTTATTAAAATTATTTTCCTTGCCTATATTACTCCCATTGACAGTATTATTTCCTTACTACCTTAAACCTTGGAATGAATAATATCCAGGGATGTTTTGCTTTTCTAAATAGGTGAAGAAGTTGGCCCTGGGAGAAGTGATTGCTTGTAGTATAGACATAGCCACAAGGGTATTGGTAGGCATCTATAGGGAATATAACACTGAAATACTGGTATTTGCTGCAGTTCAGAGAGCTTAGAGTTACACTGTCTTATTAAGCATTAATTCTTCCTGGTCACACATATTGGTGACTATAACTTAAAAATAAGCATAGAACACAGTTAAGCTCTAGTGTAATGCTGATCAGATATTTTTTTATGTACTTCTGATGAGACAGAGTGCACGCTCAGCAAAATGGGAGTAATGGCTGACAAAGCAGAGGACAGGGCTGCTGTTTAGAAAGACCTTGACAAAGTTGGAGAAAGTCATGGAGCCCAACAAAGGCAAATGAAACATCTTGCTCTAAGATTGGAAAAGCACCATGCAGCACTGCAGAACTGGGGACTGACTCAGTAGGAAAAAGCTTTGCAGGAAAAGTCCTGGCAGTCCAGGTAGACAGTAAGTTGAGCAAAGGCTAATTGTACCACTCTTTGCAAGAATTTAGCTAGCAGGTAGAGGAAGGTGATCCTTCACATCAATTTAGCATATGTGAGTCCAGATGTGGAATGCTATGTCCATTTTGGGCTCCTCAGTATTCAAAAAGATGTGAATGCACTGAATGGAGTCTAGTGCAGGGCCATAAGGTAATTGGGGGCTGGAACATCTGAAGAGGTGAAATCTCCATCCACAGAGATGTTCAAAACATGACTTGATGAGGTCCTGACAACCTACTCTATTGGACCTGCCTTGAATAGGAGGTTGGACCCCTTGGCTTCCGGAAGGTCTTTCCAGCTTATATGCTCCTGTGATTCTGATACATCAGTTATGTGTCTAATTTATTATTTGCAGTAAAATTTTCTCTGTTAAATTATCTATTGAATCTCAGAAGTCATGAAAAAATTAAATTGGGCACAAATTTTATAATAACTTCATACTGTTTTTGAAGGATGATTTATTTGCTTCTATTGACATCCTGTGCATATTCACTTATAAGGAGGAAGCTTCATAGAGACTTGAGGTACAGGACCACGAAAGTAGTATCAGTCTTTGCTTAAACTGAGAAAAATACTGTTTTCTAATCTACTTATTTGTTGCATTCAGATTAACTTCACCAGTTACTATGTCTTTACTCACAATGAGAGAACTTTGTTTGCTCAAAGAGTTTCAAAACAGATTTAGATCAACAGTGACTCAGAAGACATTATCTGATCAATGGTAATTGAGATGAGAATGACAGAACTGCAAAACTAAATTTATATTCATAGTGCATGATGTTTAAAAAATGGCAATGTGCTGATAAATTATGAGTCTTTGCAGAGAAGTTAAGAGATGAGAATGACTAATTTTGCAGTTTAAGAAAAAACATATTTTGAATCCTTTTGCCATCCACCCACTTTAGCCCCCAAGGGAAAAAAAAAGAGACAAAGAGAGCTAAAAAGTATTCAAATCAGTGTTAAGAAAAGTAACAACCTAGAGATGGTGCTGAAGTCTTCCACAGCTGTGGTTCTCTCCAGAATCTGTAGTGCAGCATGATTTCCTGTAGAGAGAAGGATGAACTGAAAGATAATCTAAGAACCAAATCTACTTCTTTTCCCATCCTTGAAGAGTTATTTTGATTCAGTCCTAGATCAGATGAGTCAACATCCCAGATGCCAAAATACGAATTTGTAATGGATCCATTCTCCAACTGCTACAAAGTTGAAATTAATACTATAGATTTTAAATGACATTGTTAATCTAATCAAAGAGCAAAGGAAATATAGTAAAGAGAATGCACCTATACCTCTCCTGCAATCCAACTGACAGGAGAAGACTGTGTGGGGATCAAACCCATACACACGTGGATGTATGTGTGTCAGTAAGAAAGGGAACAGAGATTTTGATGTTAGAGGGAAGAAATATGATAGAGTTGTATCAAAATGTTAAATGCACTTTAAATCTCTAACAGCCCATAATTTGTGTTAAAAATTGAAGTATAAATTAAGGTTTAAAAGCAAAGTATCAAAATGTTCCGGGTGGCTACAAAAGGGGTAGCTTTTCCATGGATATTTACTACCACTTTTAAAGAAAAAAAAATATGCTGTTTCCATATAGCATGCACTCATCTGTCAGAGAACAGTAAAGAGTACGCTTCTTAACAACAAGAGTAATAATGATCCATGTCACTTCTAAGAATTAAGTATGATGAATCTAGTAGAATAGCTGCACTATTTAATTGCATAGTTTGACCAAACTTCAATAACCTTCAGAAGGTTTTTGATTACTATGAAAACCTTCCTATTCCACAAAATTTGCATAAGTCTAATAATAGTATTTCAGGGGAAGGCTGTGGATGTGGTCTACCTAGACCTCAGCAAAGCCTTTGACACAGTCTTCCACAGCATCCTCCTGGAGAAGCTGGCAGCCCATGGCTTGGACAGGTGAACCCTGCACTGGGTTAAAAACTGGCTGGATGACCGGGCACAGAGAGTGGTTTTTAATGGTGCCACATCCAGCTGGTGTCCAGTGACCAGTGGTATCCCCCAGGGATCAGTACTGGGCCCAGTTCTATTCAACATCTTTATTAATGACCTTGATGAGGGGATCGAGTCTACCCTTAGTAAATATGTGGATGACACTAGGTTGGGGGGGAGTGTCGATCTGCTGGAGGATAGGAAGATGCTGCAGAGAGACTCTGACAGCCTAGGTCAATGGGCTGAGGCCAATGGTACAAGTTTTAACAAGGCCAAGTGCAGGGTCCTACACTTTGTCCGCAATAACCCCAGGCAGCGCTACAGACTGGGGGATGAGTGGCTGGAGAGCNGTTTAAGGAAAGATTGGATGTGGCACTTAGTGACATGGTCTAGCTTGGCATTGAGTCATAGGCTGGATTTGATGATCTCAGAGGTCTGTTCCAGCCTCAACAATTCTGTGATTCTCCGGTAGATCAAAATGAAGGACGCAAGCCATCTTATCAGGAAACTTGACTTATTTTACTATATCCATCCCCTGGAGTTTGAAAACTGAGCCTTTTCCTAGTACTCCACTTTCAAAAGTTTCAGTGATGGTAATATCATTTTAAATTAATTTTTTATCAGTTATTCAAAATTGTTTTAGAGTAATTTAGTTTATATTACATCTCTGTTAATGACTATATTGTATAGAAAGGTAAACAAATATTATAGCAAACTGAAATGCTGGGTGTTTGTGAAAATAAAAATTTGTAACATCACACAAGTGCCTTCAATACATTAGCTTGTGAAAGATTCTAAATTTTGGTGATATATTTACTCTCTAAGCAAAAAAACATTTTCAGCTCCTGAAGGTATGAACGTTATTTAAATAGAGAAACTAAAGTATTCCTGAAGCAATAGGCATAAAATCAAGCCTTATTCTACAAATCAATAATCGGAAAACTATATATGTTAATTTCTTTCTTTTCTAGCACCACTAACAGATAAGCCACCAAAGCTTTTATACCCCTTGGAGAGTAAGCTAACAATTCAGGAGACCCAGTTAGGTAAGTAGCAAACAATTTTTATTCAAATTGTATGAAGGTATTTGATGTATGTATGGTATGTATGATGGTAATGTGATGTTGTGTTTGCATTAATAATTTCATTGAAAAGTCATTAAACGTACTTTGTTTCCATACAGACATGTACCATACACCATTTACAAGATCGTTGTTCACAAAAAAAAATTAAAAAATGGTAGTACGTAATACTGAATACTAAGCTCTTGGTCTTATAAGTGTAGCTGAACTTTTCTTTCTAAAATTTCCTGTTTCTGCATGTTTTATATATATATATTTACTATGGGATTCAATGGTTTAAATTCTGCTTGCAAGACTTCTTTGCTTTGGCAATTACTTATGGAGATGCAAAGGTGTTCTGTATTTGTAAATGTTGTGCTAATCTAAAACCATCCATCAAACAGTGAGAAGTTAACATAATAACATCTGATTATTCTGAAAGTATGAATATATACATAAAGGTGAATGGAGAAACTAATGCATGAAGAAACCATTTTGTTGCACTTTTTCCAGCTGAGTAGATGGTATGTATGTTATGTCACTTTGGCCTCCTAGTACCATACAGGTAATTAAGGCTCCAAAGCTAAGTGCATAAGTTACTATGGTTTGGAGGATATAAAAATCTGTCTCCTTTGTGGACTGACACAGAGGGCAACTTTTAAGAAACAAACAATCCTCAGTAGGTTACACTGGAATTATGCTTTGATGTCAGAACAGCAACCCGTTGATAAATCTTCTAGCATGTTAGGTGCGGAAATAAATGGAAACAAATCTGGTGGTTGTGTAAATCTCAGTCAAAAAAAAAAAAAAAAAAAAAAAAAAAAAAAGTAAAAGAAATAAAGCAATCAAAACTCAGTACATTCTACCACCAGAAAAAACAGAACTTCAGAACTTGCAAATTATATCTGACAGTAATTGCAGAACATTTTATTGTAGTTGCTATCTTATGGCTAATAGTGCCCAGACAATAATTCAACTCTGCTTTGATATTTATAAAATATTACTTAAAATTATTCATGCTATTCAGGGAATGTTCTTAAGATGCTAATACACGCGTTTTCAAAAACAATTACATAGAAAAGGGGAAATGTAACGTTTCGTCTAGAGCTAGTTTCGGTTATTCTGAAGAAATTGTTTTTTTCTGGAATATCAACTTGGAAAAGTTTTCCTATATAACAATCCTAGATGATTTTACCTTTTCACTTGAATGCAAGTCTAGGGAATACAAAAAAAGAAAAAAGTGACTCGACACATTTTTTTCCTAATTAACATTGCTTACTGAGTTATTTTTTGCTAAAAATAACCCACAAAGGCAGAACCTTTTGGGGCTTTGATGCTGTCTTTCTAAATATACTGTATAGGTGAGACTACTTCAATAATAGTGTAATTATTAATGGCTAGTTAGAGGCTTTTTATCTATGATTTTTTATCTTTGATTTCTCATAGTTCTAAGAAGTATTAAATAATTTGAAAAGTGTTGGGTTTGGAGAAGATACTTTTCAGAAAACTAAATAGGTATTGACAAATATGAAAGAGTTAATTTGAAAATGTAACTTTCAGACACAGATGGGAAAATCTGACTGTAAATTAATGTGAAGCTACAATACTTAGCCTTATATTGATAAGCTACAAGAATATATTAATTTGTTGTTTAAAAGCCTGTGAAAAAGCCTGTAAGAACTGGAGCAAGTGTGAAAATTGATAGTTCCCTGACATAAAAATTACATTTTCCCACTCTTAGATTTTATGTCTCCATCCTGATGGATAACATTTGAAAGATCTGTGTTTCACTTTCACTGAGGAAAGCCAGTATTCATTTAAGGGGACCAGTTTATATCCTGCAAAAAATGCAATATATTTTAATGTTGGAATAATGCCAAGATTCAGTTATCGAAGTCTTAGATAAAACCAAAACAAGCAGTCTTCTACTTACTTGAGGCTGAGTGGCCATGTGTGCAGATTGGTCTAGACACTGCCAGAAAACATATTAGTCCTCCAGAATATTTTTAGAATGGTAAGTTTGTGCTTTATTTGGAAAACAAATGTATTAGTGGAAGGGAGAAGTGAAATGGGAGGCACAGAATAAGGGGAGCAAGGAAATAGGAACTTGAGGTAGTCCAGGTTTCATTAGCAGGTCACCAATCAGTGCAGTGGGCAGCTGAGGCAATCCTTGCTCTCCCTTCACATTTCTGTGCTTCTCACCTAGCAGTCCTCCAGCCTGAGTCAAAAATGAAGCAGGTTATGAGTGTCAAGGCATGCCCCAAGGTGGGCATACATAATTTACAGGGATGTGCGTACTTCTGCAGGTGCACATGCTGCGCTGAAATGTCAATAGTCATGGTTCACCTCACAATCTTCCCTTGCTGGCAGGCCTCTGGGAGGTGGTGCTGGGCACACTAATGAGGTAGCCCCTCCGTAACTCTAGTGTGTTTGCTGCTCAAGGAGCTACTGTAGTTCAGTTCTTAAACAGGGCATCTCATTTGACTGGCTTCAGCGCTGAGTGACAGAGATATCAGACATTTATTGCTGAGATATATTGGTCTCTTCTATACAGCAGCAATTAAAATTAATGTCATGAGACCACAGACCTGTTGTATTGCTGTGTTGCACAGCTTCTGTAAAACAGCATCAGATCAAAAGCTGACTACAAGTTAAGGAAGGAGTTTCTCTAAGGGGTGACTTTTAGAGTGTTATGACATAAGCTAGCAACTGCAGTTCAATTCGTAAGACAAAAGGTAAGAAACCAGCTGGAGAATCTACACACCTCAATCCTACAAGCCTACAGACCCATCACTATCAAGCTGTCTGTAGCTGGTTGTGGGAAAGGTGTCCTACTATTCACCTGATGTTTGGGAGAGTGCCAAGTATCGCTCTATTGCAATGAGCAATCTTAGTCACAGGAATCTTGAGACCTCATCTGAAATATCTGAAATGTAACCAGAAAATTACAAAATAGAAACACAGGATAGAAACTGAAGAAATTAATTTCTCAAAGAGTTTTCTTAAAAGACTGTATGAGACAGCCAAAGTGTGAAGCAGAGAAATCCTAGATGAGGAAAATTTAGTTCAAATTTTATTCTGTTCTGCATTTAATGTTTTTTTTGTTTGCAACTTCACTTTCAATTTTGTAATCAGTAATTTAATCCTGTTGCAAGGGTAAAAATACTGTTTTCTTTTCAAGCTTTTCTCCTATTAAAAGGGTTCCTAGGTAGCTGTGGTGACCCCAGTATAAACTGCTTCTCTGGAAAACAATGACTCCAGTTAAAATATTATGTCAAAGAGTCTTCAAAAGTATGCAGCCTTCAAGAAGCTTGGAGCTATAAGGAGATGAGGAGTGTTTCCCACTCAACTCTGAGCCACTCTGTGGGCTGGCAGCAGCATATGCCAGGGAGGGAAGAAAAGCAGGCAATGAATGGGAGGCAATGGGAGGCAAGGAACAGTCAATGAAGAATCACATAACAACCCTCACATAACAACCCTCGGAACTGAATCCCACAATAGTCTTCTCTTACCCTCAACATGCTAATAAAATCAAATTAACAAATCCCTGCTAACATAAAAAACCCCTTGTAATAACAATAAAAATACAAACCTTTCCCTTCAGACCTGTTTAGAATGGAATGAATTCCATTCCATATGAAGAAATTCCTAAAATTTGAGATATTTAATTCAAGATTCATGTTGATACTGTATACTTAAACTATAAATCTATCATATTCATGATATGTATATTTATGCAAACATTATGTTGTATTTTTCTATATTGGTGAATTCTGAGTTTTTTCAGTTTCACCTGTTTTCATTGATTTTCCCATCAGCACTGTCAAATACCTGGTCTCTTCAAGGAAACAGGAAGAATACCTTTAGTCTGACTTGAGAAAATCAGAATTTAGTATTCGTTTGGTCCATCTTCATGTTACTAAGGAATAGAGATGTGTGTCCATAACAGGCACTAATGAATCTGAGTTTAAAAAAATGCAAAACGCACATCATTTTTAAACACCTCACAAAGCTAGTTACCCTGTGTCCTCCCCATTATTCAATGTATTTTCTATTTCTGTACAGGGCTGTAATTTGAAATGACAAAATTCACCCAGAAAAAATAAAGCATTTGTTGATGTTAGAGAAAAGAAAAAAAAAAAGGAATAAAGGATTTTCAGCACAATATGAGTGGACCTAAAAGATACATTTGGACAGGCACCTAAAGACTTTTAATGACATCTAAACGAAATGAGTTTTCCTGAATTTCATCCAACACTAAAAAATTGCCTTTGTGACCAATTATGCAGAGAATGTTTTTCCTATTTGATTTTAGGGTGTTATTTTAATAAAATTAAATTGACTGTTACCTAGTGAATTCGGTCTTGCTTCTTTCTCTCACTTTCTCTCACATATTCAAGAAAAAATGTCACTAAAACTGCTTTTAATATATTATTTCTAAAGTAAGAATGCAAAGAAGTTCCAGAGGTAAATCATCAGGGAAATGAGAATGCTACTTCACTTATAGCTCTGTGTTTTCATAAAAATCTTCCACTCAAATTGGCCTTGTTAGTAATAAAACCCTTCCTTAACTAGCTTAATCAATAGCTATATGAATAAATTAACTAAAGTGATATGAAATAACTAACAAACTGTGCCTCCTTCCAGCATGAAAATGAAAATAAAACCATATGTAAAAATATATTTTTTTATCTCTAAATGCTATATTCACTCTAACAGGAGCAGAATCTTTTCATTATGATATGGGGATTTTTAAGTTTATCTGGTTGATTACACTAATATTCTTTAACCCATATTGATCTTTTTATAATCACGTAATCCAATTGGACAATGATTCTTTGATATATTCTGTGATTACATTAACAGAATATAGGCCACAGTTTTGTGTAGGAATACTAAAAAATGTAAATTAAAAATTTACTTTACACATATAATCTATTTTGTTATTTACCTGAGAACTGGGTTTTTTCTTTCAGGAAATCACTAGGGGTGTTTTGACAAGGGGAAAGAAAAAAAAATAATAGATAGATAGATAGATAGATAGATAGTCTTTTTTTCTGTTGGAACTATTTATTGTAGAAAAGTTGGTTTACAACAAACTAATAATTTAAAAGATAATTTTAATTGAGAAATTCCTGTTGTCACTCTTCTAAGTGTTCTGATTTAGTATCATATCATTATTTGTGGGCTAAAGTTCAATTTCGTATACTCACCTAGTCAAATAGTAGGACCTTCATGGGAAAAAGCTTTACTTAAAGACTTGCTTGCACAGTTAATGATTTAACTGCAGACCGGTTCATGAAACTCAAATGTTTGAAATGTGGTGTAAATGGATGAAGAGTATATATATTCTCTGTACCTGGGAAAACAACCAAGTGGTTTTGATCACTTTTCCCTACAGATATATACATCACAATGCAAAACAACCATTTAGGTTTTTAGTCAATTTAAATACATTTAATAACTATAGAAATTATCTTCTGTTTTTTATAAATGTGCTTAAGTAGTGTTATTAAGTGAGGCAGAGCTGGAAGGGAAGATCAAAAAGCTGGTTTGTTTATTTCTCTAAGAGTGCTACAAGGAAACTCAGAATACCTACATTACTATATGTGTATTTTTTTAATCTAGCCAGATACAAGCTGATCAAAATCTCATACATGCTGTTTTACACATTCTACTGGAAATAGAGAAAATAATTGTCACGTTTTTTCTTGTCATTTTCAGCTCAACTTTCCAATTCCAAATAGAGAATTAGTTTAGGAATATGTTTCCAAAGTAAATAATGGACTGAAAACTTCTGAAGGTCTTGGCTCAGGAAAAAAAAAGAAAATCTAGTGAAGAAGAAAACCATAGAGTAATAAGGAAGATTTTATTCACTAAGAGCTGATTATTGGAAAAAGAAAAGTTTCCTAGATACTCTGTAGTCCTTTCTTTAGACTTCTAAACTTCAGATTGCCTTAATACGATTATTCTGTAGCTGAGACTGTCCACGAAGGGCCAAAGATATTTTACTAAAAAAGAGACAAACATTTAACCCAAAGAGGAAAAGTTTACAATTACAGCGTAGTGACTATATGACAACCGATTTTTCTTTTGATCTTTCCTAATTTAATCAAACCCTAAAACGTCATAGTTAAGACATTAGAAATAGCATATCCATGTGTTTTAAATGTTTATTTTTCTATCTTTCTCCATCTGTGTGTGCATCTGAGAATAAATATATGCATATATACCTAATCCCTCTCTACATACATTATATACATACAGGCAAATCTTGACAATTCATTTGTTCAAATTTTATCTCATTTTATTAATGCTTTTTCTAGAAGATGTATCTGATTTACTGATGGAATAACAAAACTTCTTTGTTCATGTTAGCATATAATCCATTGAGAAATGTCTGCTCCAGAAGATACTATATGCCATTCTTACCTGGGGTACTTTTTGTGTTAAACATCCAAATAGGATTTAGTGCCACAAAAAGTGTCTGTTCAGTCTCTCTGCAACTATATACAATTCATTCTTTATGTATGTACTACGTGCATGAGAATTCTCTATTTCAGACTGTTTGTGCAATTTTTCACATTTCTTATTAAAGTGGTAAATATTCAGTTTATTTGTATAAGACTGTGGAACTTCAAAACATTTTCCCTATCAGTTGGATAATCATTAAAATGTTTGAATTCTTATTTAAGACTTTCTTAAACAATCAAAAATCATATGTCTCTTACTAGCAGAATAAAATCAGATGCAGCCAAACTTTCATAAGAATTCTCTGTGGGAGACAGCAGAGTATAGCATTGTAACCAAGTTCATAATAAATACAGAATAACATACACCAAGAAACGCAATTCAGAAATAGGTACATACTGTACATGATTTCTATCCTGTGAAATTATAGTCCTAAAAAGACTATAATTATGTAAACTCGAAACACCAGGAATTACATTGGTCTGCGATCATTTTTGCTAGATCTTTGTCTTCAAACTATACTTTGTGTTTCTAAATTACATATAGGCACTTTATCATATATAATGCTGAAAGACACGTGTTCCTCTGCATACAGAAAAATAAAACATCACTAAACTGTACTATGCAAAAGCATTAAAATGTTAAGTAGTAAATGTCAAAATCAAAACTTAATACTCTGTCCTAAGTATTTATCATGTATAATATTTTAAACTCCAAATGAGCAGTGGTTTTACAAGAACATTGTTTTTGTCTTAGATGTACTGTGGATTTGTAGATTGTGTTTAGTTGTGTACAAGAGTTTCATTCTCAAAAATCCATCTGAATCTTAATAGCAGTAGTTGCTGGGGATTTGATAGTTTGTCATGTCAATAGAAAATGGAAAGTTATTCGAAGGAAATGAAGGACTTAAATGCTTGTGATAAACTTTTACAGCTTGGAACATCATAGTACTATGAGTATTTTGAAACAATCTGTTGAACAGGATCTTTTTAATATTTGCTAACAGATGTATAACATGGAAAGTTCAGACTGTGCATATTGAGGTACTATTCTTGTCTGTTTACATAGCATAATATGGATAAGTTATATTATCCCTGGGTATAATCAACACATATTTGTTATAAATGTCCAATTCACTAGCTATTTAATTTGATATTAAATTTAGTATCTGAGGATCTTGCAAATGTAAAAATTCATGGAAATTCAATTTGATGCTACATAGCATAATTGATTAAAAAATAAGAAAATTCCAACAATATTTATGGCATGTATTATAAATCTTCATTTAACACTTCAGTAGTGATAAAGACATGATGAAGAACTATAGGTCAGAACATCTTTGCTTTGGTTTAGGCCGGAGGATAATAGGTAGTTATTATTTATCAGCCATGTGTTCAACATTCACATGTGAATCATAATTTGTGCACCATATCCCTTTCAGAATGCTTTGGAGAGCTATAAGCAAAAGATAACAGAACAGTGTTTTCCATTTTTGCCTAAGGTAATATTCTGACAATGGATGACTTAGTTAATTTTTCCTGTTTCCACACAAGAAAGTAAAATATTACCTGAAACAAGAGATTTATTCAGCACTTAGTTTTCATGCCAATCTGGGAAAAAAAAAAAAAAAAAAAAAAAAAAAAAA
>VWZK01007876.1:25831-40507 GCA_013396935.1 Baryphthengus martii | reverse complement strand
AAAGAAAAAGAAAAAAAAGGTGGAAAAGACGGTTAGCAAATGTTGTGCCTTTTGAGAATGATTGATAGGGCACTCTTCATTTGGCCCTTGGAGCTCTAGTATTTCCATATCCTTTTATCTTAACTATTCATTTTCAGTTTTAAGCTTATTAATGTCATGTAAGATTTATGAAAATAGCTACTCATGACTAAAATCAACTATAGAGGATGACTTAGATACTGCATCATTCTGCATTAGCTTTAGCAAGAGTACGCTCGCCTTCTGGTGACGTCTCTGGATTATGTTAAGTATGGGAAATTGCATTTGATATTGTACCAATCTATGATAGTCTGTGCTGGATTATCTACACTATTAACACTTTCTTCTGTGTTTGCTAGCAAAATCTGTACAATCATCAAATTCATGCAGGCCAGGAATACCTATAGGGAACAGAAGCAACTTTGAAATTATCATCAGGTAGAGAGGTCGTTCCCGACATTTCGGTATCCACCTCTGCCCCTTTACATAAATGCATTCACCCACTGATGTATATAAATGGTTCTAAAACAAAGAGGATTTTTTTCAGGCAGTTTGTCATGTTGATCTTCACTTAAGCAAAGCTTTAATAACCCGAGTCATAATAATCATAATAATGTCAATATTCGTAAATGGTGAACTGACAGTATATGCTGAATAACTGAATAAACTCATAGTATATAAAACTATTTTTTCCCCATTTTTCATTGCTAAAAATGCTTAGAAAATTATTTTACAAATGTAACATTTCACAGGGTTTTGTAGTCTCCGTGGTTCTTACAGATCTCTGTCAAGAAAATGTAAGACATGAAAGATAAATAACAATTCACCTCTTTTCCATTAATCACTGTGTTGCTAGGAAAAACACATTTACAGGGATAAGTAGTAGAAAAGTGCAGTGCAGAGGCACAACAGGAAGCCTCCGTTATTTTAGTGTGGCTACTTACTGTAGGATGTCTTCAGACAGTAAAAAATTATTTTAAATATTCAATTAGAAAATAAGTTTTAATTAAATATTTATAAATTCTTTTCATTTTTAATGCATGGCTTTTATAGATTACTGTGCTTGTATGTAGGTAGAATAACTGTCAGATAGTTTGTCTATATCCAATATTTTCTGTGATCTTTCATTATTTTCAGAAGATGAGGAATGAATTCTTGCAACATGATCTTAGAACAAACAAAATGGGGGCAAAAACATTCTCTCTGTTGATTCACAGTATGTGAAAGATGCTGTGTTCTTCTTTAGACAGAGTAGGCATCTGAGTCAAAAGGAGATAGAAAGCTCACTTGTCATGCTGGTGATGGGAAAACTTGGGACATGAAGCTCTAGTGCATACACAGCATAGAAAGACATTAGAGAAGCTGTGGGCATGCTGCCTCCCCATGGAAAAATAAATCAGTATTCACTTTTGTCCTCAACATTTGAAACAGCATTTCCTCACATTCATTGACAAAATTCCTTCCCTTATAACAGAAAAGTTTAGGGATTTTCTAATTCTTATGTCCTGAATTATAGGGATATAAATTACTTTTTACACCTACTAGTGTAGCAAGGATAAATCTTTTATGTTAGCTATTTATTTTCAAGGTAAAACCTTAAAGTCTTCCAACTTGTTTGTAAAATTTCCTCTACAGAATCTATTTAAAGCAATTTGATTTGAAGGAACGGTTGCATGTGTTGTGCACATAAGGATTTTCTTATGGTTTATCTCAAGGAGCTGTTAAACTAGTGAAAAGCAATCTATCAACAAGGTGATAATATGGTGATTTAAAATTTGCATTAGCTGAAAGACTGACTCATTGCTAAATCAAATTTACCTGGATAACTTGAAGAAAAACAAAAACTAATTCAAAACTATTAATAGGTTGCAAAACAGAGAACTGTGTATTTTTGTATGTACTAACGCACAAATTCGGAAAATGTAAGTACACACTTGAAGGTTCATTTCCATAAGGGGACAATGAGGTTTCACCCTGGGCTATTGACCATCTGGGCTCTTTTTTCTATGCATTCTGTTATAACAACGTAAAATACCAGTCCACCCCCATTAAACAAGATAAACAAACTTGGTTTCTGTTAAAAAAATTGTAAAAGTCTTCATCTCCTGCTTCCTGACAAACTTCCACTGGCTTTAAATGGAACTCAGATGGAATTTTTCTTTTCAGAAGCTCTGTTGCACCACTGAAACCAGTACTGAGCTGTGTTGTAAAAGCAGTCCCATTTGTGAGAGTACGGTCCCTTGTTATTTCCCTTTCTTGGTTTGTCTGTCTACTCAGATATGATGAAGCAATCCATTTTCAGAATTTTTAGGTTGGGCGATAACTCATAATTTTATTTTTTTCTATCTAATACATTTCTTAAAAAGAGGTAAACATTTAAATTATATTTTTTATATTGCTGCTTATAGAGATGCATGACTTTTGGCAGATATGCTGTATTTTTGCCTTTGTTATCAGACCAGTTGAAAAAAAAAGAAATGCTTATTTCAAAACTCTCTCTCTGAGTACCTGCTTGCATAACTTTGTTGTGTGTGTCTTGCCTATGCTACAAAAGCTTGTCTTCATACAGCAGCGCTAGCATGACTCTTGTTCATATGTGTCAGCTTACCATTCACTGGACTTAACAGTTGCAGTGCTGGCTGATGTTGCCACAGGTGCTAGCGAATTGTTATCAGGAGCATTCACAGAGATAAAATCATTGCATTTATAAGTAAGAAACAAAGTGGTAGCTAGAAGAAGATTCCACAGAACTTTAAAAAGAGCTGTTGAAATATTCACTTAAATTAATAACAACAATGCTCCAGTTTCTTCCATCATATTTACATTTTTGAGAATTTGCTATAGCACCAGATCAAAGTTTGGAGATTGATGAAATAAATATCCAATAAATTGTAGCTACATATCATCATTTGATGTAAGGGTTATTCTACATTTCATTACATTTTTAAATAATGTTTTTTTCTTTAATAACAACAACGAAAATATTTCACCAATATCAAATACTCTATCCTTTCAAAAATTCATTTGATTTTAAACAAAAAAATATCCTGATGAGTAATTAAAACAGTAGGTTTCACTTCAAATCAGAAATGTCACAGAAATTAAACACATTGTCCCAGTGGATAACAAGGAAATTCAGATCCTTCTAGGTAATTACTTGTTTCCTATGTTCTCTGTGTTGAAAAGTCTTTTACAACAGCATACTACTTGCATACTGTACATATGTTTTTGTTAGCAACACTGATGTAACTAAAAGTCAGAGGGAAGAAGAAGGATGTGGGAGTTATTCACAGGTTTGTGAGTTAATTTATCAAGGGAAAGAATAGAGCAACGGATCAAATAAACAGATTAAATAAACCCATTAAAAATGGACTCATATCTAAAGTTGAGTATTAATTGCATTTAAGTGATTCAGCCCAATCAGTCAGACAGTATCCTTTGAATGGCACAGGTATTCTGTGTATTTGTTCACATTGCAGCTATAGTCTCCATAGTCTTAGTGGCTGTGCCTCCAATGATAAAAGCAAGTTTTTCACCATATACTTAAACAAGTATCTCAGAGGTCTTCATGTATTCCACCTCAGTATTAGTTTTGCAGGCCATAGGAGTCATTTAGCAGATGATGTTCTCCTTAACCTTTAAAGTTTAAATGAAGGTGACTTACAGGCCAATTCCACTGTTCTTTACACAGTGCTGCTGATTTCAATGCAAAGATTCTGGCTTTACATGAATACCCTATTGCAGAAATTACAGAGCTGGAAGATATAAAGAAAGGTGTATTCTCAAACCACTCTGGAATTTCTTTTGACCCAAAGTTATCAGAGCTGGATAATAAAGACACAAGACCAATGTCTGCTTGAATCTTTGTACTATGCTGCCACTGCATTTCAAAGGAAATGAGATCAGTCAATAGGTCCACCTGAACATCTGGGAATCCTGAAGTTTTTCTTCCCCTTGACAGAACAAAAAGGGCAGTAGAAATGTTTCGATCACCCATTCTCTGTTTCCTGCAGGGGGATTGGAAAGAGTTGACAAACCTACAGCCTTTGAGTCTGTCAAGAAGGCCAGCAAAACTAAAATAGATTTTATGGGAGCGTATTTGATACACTATCAAGAAACAACATTGTTATCTCTCAGAGAGGAAGAATAAGAATGCCTTGTGCTCTGGAAACCAGCAATGAAACTAGAAGAGACATACAGACAACTAGAGTCCACAACAAAACACAGTTTCTCACTTTGTTGTTGTTCTTTCCCTCAGCTCTAGGCTAGATGATGCATTGCCTTGCAACACAATAGAGAATGACAGAAGAAAATCCCTGCTTGTTACTGTGCTAACATAACCAAGTAGGTTTCAGATTTCATTTTATCTGTTAATTAGGGCCTGAAATTTGCTTTCATTGGTTTTTGTATTATAAAGTTCAGTCATCAATACAAATACTTGGATTTAACTTAATTGATTAGAGAATAGCATAGGTTTACCACTAAGAACACGCAGTATTTTGACATCTGATAAACACTGTACTCTAAAGTGATTTTTTAACTTTGAGGTCAAACTCCATTGTTGTTTAGCATTTAAATGATGTTTCATGCTTGATGTTCAAGAACATAAGCTTTCTATAATGAGTTTTGTGGGATGTGCTGACACTGCAAGGAGGATTATCTCTTCTTTCCCATTTCAGTAAAACAGCCAGAAACATCAGCACAGCAGACAAAAGCCCTGGTTTCTTATCTACCTTCTTTTTGCCATGTACAGATTCATGTCACACATTAGTGTTTGATCCTTAGGGAAGATGACAGAGAATGGTTTATTCTCCATCAGTAATGAACCGCATTATTATAAGGAAAGCCAAAAGCTCTTTTACCCAGTACTTTGTATATGACCCTTTCACCCATCCCTCTCATCTGTGGATGTGCTGTGGGCCATCTCTTCAAAGTTCAGAAGGATTTTGGATATCTATTGTCTCCTCCTCTGTGCAGCTCTGTGCAACTTTCAAAAAACAGTGCAGAGCATCTTGAGAAGGTTCTTACTCTCCATCACTCTCTAGAAATACCTGTTTCTCTCCACTGGTTATATTGGTAGCCCAAGAGGTTAGGTCTATAAATTGTACAGCTATTTATCTACCTCATGTTAGTAATCTGAAGACCCACTCCTCCTCCTGTTACCTGTTCATTACCTATCCACACCATGAAAACCACAAGATGACCTGTGGGATGAAGGAATGTAACCTATTGGAGGGAGTTAATTGCTCTCTGCTTGAGGGTCACAGATAGGGCCTACGCTCAAGAGAAACACTGTGTAGACACAATGCCTCATTTTTCTGCTGATCTTGTGAAGTAAAGATTATGGTGCCAATGGGAAAATGAAGCTTGTACTATGAAATCATCAGCAAAATTTGGCCCTGGATGCCAGAGACGGAAAGTACACATGTGAACAAAGCCGTGTTGCAGTCGGTGTAAAAAGATCAGTACATTCTCATAGTGGAGTGTAACTGCCCATAGATAAGACTCACAGCAAGGTTAACATCCCTTTATAGTAGAAGGGACTAATTCAAGGTAAAATTCACTTCTCTTAGAAAAGCTCACACCAGTCTCACATTGTGAAAGGGAGATAAAAGAGTGCAGGATGGAAAAGAGTGGAAAATGAGTCACACATAAGTATCTAGTAGAGCATCTTTTGTCAAGAAGCGTTGATGTCAGCTTTGAAATACTAGAAAAAGAGAAGGAAGAAGTCCAGTGTGTAGGAATACAGAATAATGCTGATAGGAGATAAACTTAAATTGAGCCACCCTTCTCGTAGAAGCCCGTGGGAGTGGCTGAAAAATTCTCACTTTAGTATTAAGAAAAAGCTGTTCACATAAATTGCACCTTTTAACTTACATAATTTCTGTGGCTTTACCTGCAATCTTCAATTTATATGTTTCATACCGTTCTCCTACTAGTACCTGATGTACAATGGTAGGTGTCATTTCCTTAACCGTTCCAAAAGTAAAAAGAATCTGTTCTCACCTTGATACAAGCACCACATAAATTCATGTTTACGGGACCTTCACTTGCACAGCAAGGCATGTTCTAAATAACCAAACTTGTAATTTTAAAGAATTCAGGGATTCCAGGTTTATTAATCAGAGGAACAAACATGGTAAAGCATTCCTTTTTTTTTCTTCAGAATTTAAATATTCATAAATAAAACTGTAAAATTTTCAATTCTGTGAAAGTTTTCTGACTAGAAGTTTCAGTGAAGAAAGAACAAGAAAGCATTCCTTAACATTCATGACCCTCTAGAGTATAATAATAATCCCATCTTTTTTAAGATACAAGTGGAAGTAGATGCAAAAAGCACAGACATTTTTTTTATGGTCTCTAAATTAGTCAGAGTACCACAGTGTGAGTTAATGGGTTATGCTTCTGTTTTCTCTAACATCTAATAGACTTTCCAGGAAAAGCAAGCAAAATTGGAAGTTAATCAAACATTTGGGTGGGTGAAGCCTTTTAAGCATTAGTAGTATCATGAATACTTAGCATTAGTCATATACATCCTTCTCTTTGCCTTATATTAAAATTCATTTAAGTCAAATGTCAAATGTAAATGCCAATGTAAATAAGGATTTCAGTGGCTGTGATAATCATAAATTATACATTTCTTCACACTTTGCTTTGCATTATCTGCTGTAAGTCAATTCTATCAATGTTCCTAACAAACATGTACTTTGTAATTATGATTAGGTTATGTACAAAATATTTGAAAATACACATACATAAACTTTGTGCTGCTGACAGGGCATCTTTATTCTCACGCATACCACTAAAACAAATAGTCTGCAGACAAATACTGTGAAAACTCTTCACCCTCATGTACCGTCTTTGGTTGTGTGTTTCTCTGTGCGTATACATGTTCAAATCTGAAAGTTGTGTTGCTCTGTGAAGTTATTTTATTAAAAGAACAGAACTGGTTAAACACTCAAGCAGGCTAATTACTTTTGGGTTATCTCTATGGGTTAATGCAACTTCTTCCTTTACAACTCTGCTCATATTCACCTCCCCCTCTCTTGATAAGCCTCTGCAGCTTCACCTGACCTCTTCATTTGCTAATGGCTTCATGGAAACATCTGCCACTATAGCCCAGTGCTTACAAGTCAGAGCATCTTCTGCTCTACTTCCAACACATAGTTGATCTCTCACTGGATGATGCTCTTAGATTGCCCAAATGTTCTTCTGTTCCTTACAGAGAGCTTTGAGATCTCAAAATAATATCTTCCAGATTGTCAAACTAAGTAGCTTGATGAAACAAGTGAAAAAGGGTAAAAGAGAGAAATGGGTACAAAATGCATTTATTAGTGCTGTGAAAAAGAAAATTCTTTTTCAGCTATAATGTATGATATAGCAGTATTTTCTACGAAACACCTAGTTATCTTTTGGCAGATGTCTTCTCTCCTACATTCACATCAAACTGGCAAGCCCTTAGGGAGTCAAGGAAGCACCTTGACACCTACTAAGGAGAAGTAGCAATGATTCACCTGCAGCAATCTATCTTCGTACCTCTAGAAGTGGGGATCAAACCCCACACTTTTCTGCCAAATGGTGACAGTTACATTGTTATTGCATGCCATGCAGGTTAGGGGGGAAAAGAGACATACTTTTGTTTGGGTAGTGGTGTTAGGTACTATTCAGCTATTTTGTGAGGCAAATTACATACCAAACAGAAGCAATAGAGTCTGGCATTAGATAGTCAGGACTTTTAGGACAAAGCTATAATGTCATTTCACAAGTGTGATGCCACCTCCTCCATCCTCTAAATGGATTATATACTTGAATGTCAGTTTAGCCAGAAATGCAGCTGCACTTGACACAGTGAGTGAGTAAGCTAATATATCTTGCCTTTCAATTCAGAGTAGGTTATCATCTGGCTTGTGAAGATCATGGGCAAAGCAAGTTTTCATCTGCTTGGAAATACTGTAAAACAAATATGGGAAATGGTGAGACTGATGAGATGGAGCTATCATTTTTAGACTCCCAAGTAGGATGGGATGTGATGGACAAAAGATCCTTTATCTCTTCAGTTGCAAGCTGATCCTTTTGTGATGCCCTTTAAATCTTCACCGTTACTTCTTTCTTATTGATTTCTTTTGCAAGTCTCGCTCTCCATTCTCATTTATGGCTAGCTATCTCCAGGCTAGTCCCCATTTGCTCTGACTGCAGACCTTTCCCTCAGCTGAATGCTTCACTTATCTGATGCAAATTACCAAGAAAGTTTTTTTTTTGCTTTCTTTTGTGGTATCCCTGCTGCTTAGAAGTGTTCCTATAGAGCAGTTATCATTCTTCAAATTGTTCCTTAAAAGTCTTCTTTATAATGATAAATAAATTAAAATAACCCCAACCAAATAATTTAAATAAAAATCTTCTGATAAAGGAACCATTCATCACAGAGTTATACAATGGTTCTATCATCTGGTTTTTAAAATGTATTTGTTCTGTTACAGAATGAGGAAATTTACTATCTCTGTTAACATCTGTTAATTATCTCTGTTGCGAGAAAGCATTAATAATCAAAAAGCATTTTAAAAGCCCCAGGCAGAATATACATAAATCACACACACTTAACCTTATTAAAATACGTGTACTTAATATTAAATTATTTTAATAACTATAAAATAACAGTTTTACTTATTATTTTATTATGGGTTTCATGGCTATATAAATTGAGTATAAACATATATAATATATTCCAAAATCAACAACTTTTGGAACCTAGCAGTCAGGAAATGTTTCAGTATGTTTTGAAAGGTACTTAATTTAAAAAAAACTACAGAAAACCCTCCAGCACCACGTTGTTACACAATCTACAGAAATCCAAGTGATGTATATAAAATCTTGGGAGGAATGAATTGCACAGAGGAATTGGTTTTATATTTCTGTTTGTATTTCTGCAAGGCTTTCTAAAGCTTGCCAGTAGAGTTCAGTGAAAATTGAGAAAAAAAAAAGCATGAACATGAGTTCCTTTAAAAAACTTTGGTATTTTAATTGCTCTCCTCAAACTTTCCTTTGTACAATTTGCTGGTTTTATTTCAAATAATTATTGAAGAATAATTTTAATGTTTATACATAGATAACTAATGTAATTAGCAAGATCCAAGCCAGTGAAATAAGCAGTAAGAGGAAATCAAACATTTAAGACAACTCACAAACTGAAATCCAGTTTAATCAAAATGTGTGGGTTAGAATAATGGACATATCTGTGAAAAGTATTGCCATGTAACTGAAAAGTGATGAGAAATGCTTAAGAAATAAAATATACAGAGTTGCTTTAGTTAAATGATAACATGAATTTTAGAGAAGTTGAATTTTAGAAAAGATGTTAATCTTATGCTTCAGGTATCAAACAACTCATTCAAAAAAAGATATGAAATAAATACATGACAGATGATCTCTCACATAAATAACATATTTAATAGCCCTTCCCTGAAGCACTTGAGGCAGGTTAGTGTTTAATAGTCATTAAGGAAATTTCTATATTTTTGTTTCAGAAAAAATAACTGTGCATTTCTGAAACACATCAAAAAGTTTAAACAAAACATGTCCAATCTTTTTTTTTTTTTTTTTTTAAATATAGGTCAGTCTCCTAATAACCATAGTATCCATGTTTGCATTCCTCTTATAACCATCATCCAGAACAAAAGGCTTCCTTGTGTTGCTGCTGTATAAAAAAAAATATTAGGGGTACACCACAATACTATGACATGCTTTGAAGAAAAACCATAAATTTCAGGATTAGGCAAGAAAATAAACATTGCATCTCCTCTGAGCTGTACTTTCCTTTAATTTCTGTACTCTTGCCTTCCAGAGGAATGAAAAATATTCTTTTCCCCTTTATCATGGAGCAACCTCTGAGATACCCCTGATTCTCCAGGATGCAGGAAGTTTTCTTAGTCTTCATGATTGTTCCCAAAGCCAAAATCATAATGTTAAGGAAGCTAAATCTGAAGCCTGTAAATCCTCCACCTCCATCCCCAGGCTAAGTGCTCAGGTTTATAATGTGGATTTAAGATACTTTCTAAGGTACAATAAGGAATATTCATATATAGTTTTAACCTCAGGCACCTAATCTCTCCAGAACTGATTGTTATTGCATGTAAAGGAAAATTTTGTTTATTTACGTCTGTTTGGTACTCTTGCCGAATGAAAATAAGTCTCTCTGAACAGAAGTAGAGAACTACTTGTTACAACAATTTCCCCCTGAATTTATAAACTCCACTTCTGCAGAGAACAAAACAGTTCTCTTAAAACCAGTAGCCATTATTTAAAGTTTGTTGGAATGGATGAAAATAGCTTATCAATAACATAAGACCAAGAGATTTGCTGCAGCCAAAAGCACCTCTGAGGTAACTTTCTTTGCAGGGACCAACAAACTCCTTCCACTTCCTCCTCAGTATGCAACCGCTGATGTGATATTACAGAGTGTTAGCCCTACATATTGTAACATAATGTTTTGAAAGTGACATCAAGGACTTTCTGTCTGTTCAGCCTACGACTTACCTGCCATCTTTTCCATTTTGGTCACTACTGACAGGGCTTAATCATACTTTTTGTGCCTTTAAGCTTAAATGAATTGAATATTTTGAGTTTGCATATTTTTACTTATATCTTGTCTATACTTGCCTTGACTATTGGGGTAGCCTGTAGATACACCAGTAGAGGAAGACTGTTACTAGTTTTAAATTGAGGCATAGTTAGTTGTTTTGAGGTGACACTATCTCCTGAGGTGCTTACATATAAGACCTTTGGGCCCAGCTAAGCATTTCAAGGAATGCCCTGTTCCACCAAAGAGTCAAAGAGAAAGGAAAAAAAAAATTAAAAAAAATTGCATCAGATAATGAAAGTTGAAGTCTTATAGTACATGGAAGAGAGCTATTTTTAATAGTAACATTATTTTTAGTTGAAGGAATTGCCAGAAGGATTTCCTGATAGAGTGAAGAGTCTTTCCTGGTGTCCATGGCAGATTAAGGACTTCAGAGGATGATCTTAGGGAGATAAATCACCCTTGCAAAGTCTGTGCAGAGCATGGTCAGTGTGACAGGCTGGTGGACCACACAGTAAGCTCCCTGAGTGATAGCCCTCACTGTGCAGTGTTGCAGCTGAGCAAAGTTAAGTCCTGTGAACATCTATAGATGGTGGGAAAGAAACTACAACTAGAGACTGACATCTGTGAGGTTTAGAAGCAAACAACTGAAGTGAAAGATGATAAGTGAAACCATGTAGCCCTTAAAGCTGATCAGCAATACTTGTCACAAAAACTGTATTAGTAGCATTACTGTGTGTTGTGTAACCACATGTAATAGTGTGGGAGCTGGAAGAAACAGCTCATATGATATGATCACAAAAAAAAAGCCATCCATTAGGCATGGACTGGCCTGCATTAATGATTCTACAGTTTTACTACATTTTTCCAGGAGCTGTACTACCACTCTTCAGGCTGTCCATTGAGTAAGACACTAGCAAAAATATGTATCCCTCTGTATGTGCATGAATTAGAAAGCTTCTTGGCTATGGAGACTGTGTAGCTCTTTGGGGATTGCCATGTTGGTGCAAATCAGAGCTCCTTCTGGCTCTTGTCTTCAAGGAAAACTTTAAAATGCTTTATGTAGAACAAAATGTGGAATAACCAGACCAGTAACAAGCTTTATTTGCATCTCCTAATGATCACAGAGCTATCCTTATCCTCTAAAGTTTAGATATTAAGGATTTACTCTAGGCTCTTTGTCACCTATAGAAAAAGAGCCACTGCCATGGATGGTCTAGTTTAAGTCTATTCAGTACTGGTATTAAATGGCAGTTTATGCTCTTCCTGGAGTTTATGAAGTTGTGGAAAAAAAGCTACCTTTTGGACTGAAATGTAAGGAAATTATGTTTGAAGATGTATCCCTTTTTCTTTTTTTTCTTTTTTACTGTGGTATAGTTTCTACCTCCTTCGATATAAAAGCCAATTTATAAGAAAACAACAAGAGGTATCTAGTATGTTCTTGTTCTTCAAGGAATATTTAAAATAAACAACTACATAATGTTTTCATTCATTCAAAAATTATTATTACGGCTTTTTATCTTGCTCATATAATATTTTAATAGCGAAGAAAGTAATTTTAAAATTAAATTCTTAAACATGTACATACAAATACTAGAGGCAAAGCATTTACTCATACTGTTTATTAACATCAATCCATTTTCAGTTAATTTTTTTTTAATTTGTACAAGAAAAGTGATTGCCATCAATCTCATTAACAAAATCTAAAATTACTCAGCTATGTAACACTTAAAGTCTCGCTCACATGGAAAAAAATATGTATGATAGGTATTTTTCTATCAGCATTTACACTACAGGTCAGTATTAATGATTATGTTGAAATTTACTATCATTATATTGTATTATTCATTCATAAATGAAAATGGAAGAAAATGAAATAACTGGAAATAACTTTCTTCCTTCAAAGTCAGCAGGTTCTTTTAGTTTCAATGTTGATATATTTTTGAGAAAAAAATATACACTTACCCTTAAATGCAGTGAACACATAAAAAATGAAAGATTTGGTTTTTTCTTTCAGGGTCCAAGGAAGCTGTGATCTGTCATGTCACAGAGGCATGTAATATTGACTTTCTTATCATGAACAACATATAATTTACGCTGCCCACAGGAATAATGTGTCTGCTTTTACATATTTTCTCAAATTAAGAAGTTAAAGACTCCTGGGATCTGTCTGTATATATATATCTGGTTATACACATAGTTGTTTTTCTAGATATATAAATATAAGTGCATATATATACACATACACATGCATACATACATATAAGTATATATGTGTGTATATATGTATATTTACATATATATATTTACAAAAAATGCATTAATGGTGGTACAACTATTACCATTACCAATACATTCGCAGTAATAAAGCTATATGGTGTATCAGCCAATATAGTTCATTCTACAAATGCACCATAATGAAAATTATACATGATATTTCCCCCATTCAAAGGTCTCTAAAAAATCCTGTCCAAAAAAAAGATCAGTTTAGGAGCAGATTTAGGAATGATTTTTCTTCTTAAGATCAATATTTAAGACTAAAATGGAGGTAGAGAAAGCTCTAATCTTGCCGGTCTAATAAAAGCACGTAGATATTCCCAGATAGTATAAAACTCTGCAACTGTAGTGACTTCAGTGTTTTTCTTTCAACATGTTCTGTTTTCACATGGAATAATATATTGCGTATGTGTTTAATGTAAGCAAAGACAAATTACTTAGAAAAGCTGTTTCAGCTCTTGAAATGTCCATTGTTTTTATTTATTTCCAATTAAGATCTTATGCAGAATGACTTCTGAGATCACCCCTGAGAACATAGTTCTTGTAGTTCTTACTCTTTCAATCTGTCAGAGCAAAAGATTAACTGCAATGTAACCTGTGTACTAAAGATTGAACAGAAGGAAAGCTAATCTCATTACTAAGGACAATAACAATACAGAACTGCCTTAAACAGCATTATTGGCAGTCAGCCTTGTTTTTCCCTGTGTCTAAGTTTGGGATGAATACTTCATCTGTTGGCTACACTGGAAGAAGGCTAATTAGGTAATTGTCTCAAACTAATGCAGTGTTTTAATTGAAATCGAATCCAGTTCTTGAAATTGGAATGCAAACTTTGTGCCTTTCTCAATTGGAGCACAAAACCACCCAAACCTTCAGTTCTTCTTTGTCAGATCTTGGGCAAGAAATATCTTGTATTCCACCCATAAGCTTACTTTTTGGCAACTGTATGTATTTTAAGTTTCAATGTTCTTATGCTTAATGGCCCAAAAACCACTGCTGAACATAGCATGGGACTATAAAATCAATGTAAGGAAGCCAGTAACTCAGTTTTTTAAATCAGTGTCGGAGTATTTATCTTTAGATGCATTCTGCTGTAGATTAAAACTTGTTCCTCCTTTCTTATGGTACGAACACACTTCACTGGGAAGAGGGGTGATCAGGAAACTTGGGAAACAGAGAGATTTTTGACATTTTGAGGTTAAACTGAAAAGACACTTTCTGGCAGCAAGCACATTTCATATTTGACAAAGTGTTGCATAAGTACTGACAATTGTTGCCTTTTCTCATCTTTTACAAAGTCAGAAAGAGTAAAGGTGCTATCATCCACACAGAAAGATCTCTGGTCTGTATTCTACAAGTCAGTCAGGTTCAGATTTGTTTACTCGTGTTTATGAATCCACCAATAATACAAAACCCTTTTGTACCTAGTTTTCTGGATCTTTTTTACCTCCCAGTATAAGAATAGTGGAAATTTAGTGTCTTTTTCATACTCTTTCTGGGGTAACAATTTGCTTTTAGAAAATCTAATCTGTTTTTGTTACTCTAATAATTGTTAAAACATCCTGATTTCTTGCATATAGAATATGCTATCCAGCATGATTCAGTTGACATTATTATAGGCATTTATCTCTCATGTAGCATATCGCATTATAAAATATGTACCACATTTTGAATTATAATAGAAGTGCCCTACCAATTATCTTCATACTGATTTTCATTCAAATAAAAGAAAAAAAAACAAAGCTACGGCAAATATGCTAGAAATATAGTACAATTTAAATGGATTCTTTTTTTTTTTTTTTTTTTCA
>VWZK01007876.1:14346-25816 GCA_013396935.1 Baryphthengus martii | reverse complement strand
TGGAAGAAAAAATTTAAAAATTAAAAGTGTTTTTTTTTTTTTTTTTTTTTTTTAACTTTAGGCTCAGTCCTTCATTAAAAAAACACTTGGGGGTTATACAAGTTCTTATATTTTGATACATAATATCCCGATTTTCCATTAAAGCATCACTTACAATTTAGCGCCAAATTCAGTGGGGCAGCAGTGGAAGAGCATTTGTATAGGCAGCCCATATGTTTTTCTAAACGCAATTTTGACAACCATCATAAAGTAATAGAGCTAGACTTTATATCTCATTATGTATAATTATATTTTATCACATTCAGATATTGCTAAAAGAGAAAGAAGACTAGAGAAAAGCATGGAGGAATACAGACGATTTGGCAAATGTGGATGTCAAAATGGTGATATTTTTTATTGAGAAGCTAAGTAACTGGTATAGTTCTAGTATATTTTCCCCCTAACCACAGCCTCCATGCCAGAGTTTGGCTTCAGGAGATACACTGAAATCAGCTGATGGGGCAGAAGTGGCAGAGGGAAAAGCCTTTGTACAGGCGCCATTAAACACGTGCAGTAGTCTCTCCTCTAGTACCTTTACATAAGAAAAAACAGAGTGCTGAATACAAGTCATCTTACAGCTAATTTCAAGCAGTCAAAAAGAACTGGAAGCACAGAACATTCTGTACCTGTCCTGATCCACGATTTGTAAGTGTCTCATAGCAGAGCCCTGACAGATGCTTTGTGTAAGTGATCAACTTCAGTGAAGTTGTTAGTCAACCCAGCCCAGCCCTCCCTAGTGATCAGAAACTGCTGCTCCTTTTGCAGCAAGCTGAGTTCAAACTCTTGTAATAAATCATGCTGATGTCTGTCCCTGAGATATACAGGTTGGGCAACAGGGTGTCTCTTCAGCTCCTGTTGCAGTCAACTGAAATTGTTAAAATACTCTAAAGAGTAGCTCATTTGTCACATTTTCTGGTTAGGAAAAATGCTTTACACTGCTATCTTACTACTTGCTCAGGAATTTTAATGTTTTCTAAGCACTGAAGACTCCTACGACTCACATGCAGTAAAGAAGTGTTAATATACATATTCCACAGATACACTGCTTGTAGAATAAAGATAACGTCCTTCTGACCAACTTTCAAAGTGGAGTCTCGTTTTTAACAGCTGAACTGGCCTTTCACAGAAATCCCTTAACTAATCAAAACTTTTCATGTCTTTATTTACCTAAGTTATCTTCTTAATGTGTTTTTGTATCCTAATCTATGACTTCTATTTCCATTGTCTGGGATATATAATATTGCATAAACATCATTTATTGTTAATGAATGCTGAGATTTTATATCAGTCAGTGTATTTGACAAAAGAGGAAATATTGTTGAGACCTACGTGAAATCCAGAAAAACCTAGGATAAAGCCTATTTTTATGAAAGCATATTAAAATAAATATACCATGAAAAATGTAAAGAAAAGTAAACATACAAAAGCAAATAAATATTAGTGACGACTTCTGAAGTTTGTAAAATTATTCTAGGAATTAGAGAATTTGTAAAATAATAGATTGAATCTGAACAAGAATTTCAACATGTTCGGTATATTGGTCAGAAGTGGAAATATGAAAAAAAAATTACTGTATTCCCTAACTCTTTACATTTCTGTCGAGTTTGAGACATGCTAGAGTCTCTCTACAAATGTTCTCTCTTGATCATCTTCTATAGAGAAATCACTGCTTATGGCAGATTCTGAACCTTGCATCCATCTAGTTCCTTTAACTGCACCAAATAGAAAGTTATCTTAGAAATAAAGGCTATCATTCATTTGGCCAAATATGGACTGTTGCAAAGCAGTTTTGACTTCTAAAAAGTCTGTATGATCAACAGAAAGAAATACATGTTTCATCCTAATATTAACGAGTAATGGAAGTCCGATGACTAATAGTGGTCATTTCAGATCACTATAGAGAGAAAATAGGATTATTAGCTCAGGTGTAGATGTCCACACTGTGACTAGCTAAAGTTAGGTTAACATTAACCCCAGCCTTTGTTTCCTAAACAGAACTCACCTGTTTTTCTTTGAGTCAATGTTTTGTTCTCGCTTGTTAAGCAGATAATAGAAATACCTGGTGACTATCTGGATCTCCCTGACATGTAGACATGCCTCTTTCTCCTGGAGACTCTGCTCTGGCCCCTGGGCCTTTTTTTCTTTCTTCAGGTTTCAGGGCTGAAGAGCTCACCGAGACTCCTATGTAGGTTCCCATGTCACTGATGTTTTGCAGATCCTAGACACCACCACTCATTCCCTACTGTAGAATCCTGAATTTGGATTCAAAATGTGCAGGCTAGGGATGGTAAGATATTGGGAAGGGACGCAGTCTGAACAGCTGATCTAGACTGGTCAAATGGATATTCAATGCCATATAACATTGTACTCAGCAGCAAAAATTGAGGTAAAGGAAAGGATGTTCATTTTGTCTTCCAAGATGGTCTTTCCTCAGGACTAGGTGGGCATCAATCTGCTTATAGGAGGTGCTGAGTGATTTCCTTGGCATTACTTACGGTTTGTTTTTTTTCCCTTTCCTTCAATTGTTTAACTGTCTTGTCATGACCCACAACTTTTCATAGTGTTTTTCCTGATACTTGATCACTTATACTGCAAAATTAGCAAAACAATTAGCAATTAGCAAAAGAGGATGTTACATACATCCATCAATGCGATAGCATTTGTAAGCAGGAGTTGCAAAATAACTAATTCTCAGACAAGTGTCGACATGGCATGGAAATATGTTGACTCTTGAGGATGGTATCTTCAAAGACAGCAGAAGCAGTGGGCCATAAATTTCAAGATAGAAAGGACTGATTTTCATTTTCGTAGTTGCTGAACAGCTTCTCTGGGAGTAAGATAACCATTTTGTAGTTTCTCAGTCACCTCATTTTTAAGTGTTTTATTATCTTTTACATGCATAAAAATATCACTGATGTATTTCTGTAGAAGAGAACCATTAATTTTAGATATAATACTAACCACTTTACAAAAAATTGTTTTCATAAAGACCGAATCATGGAAAATGCTTTGAGTTTTTACTCAAGTCACCCAAAGCTAAAAAAGGAGACAGGTGATATGTCACATTTCCAAAAAAACCTCTGCAATGGAATTACTGCCTTGTAAAGCTTGTATTTCAGCCCACACATTTGACAATTGATAGTCTGTGAAATGAAAGGTTTGGGATTTACTAGACCATTTACACTTTGTCTGCAACTTTTGCAGGTTCTCACAGACCATGTAACACTTCTGGAATAACTGTGGAAAATATTACAGAAACAGTATAAGTTATATTTTGCCTATTTTCCTCATTGTCTCTTAATTTAGTGACTACAGACTATTTTTCCAGAGTAAGTTATTTACAGCAGTACATATGAATGAAAGCATAACTTGTTCATTTCCTCATTGTACCTTTTATTGAATAATTTCCCCCTCCCAAAATAATACTAAAAATGAAAATGAATTTTAAAAAACAACCTATTGAGATTATAATTGAAAACATAATAGTGAGAACAATCTCTCATTTAAGAAAAAAAATCTTAGTTCTATGCTGTGATTTATTTTTAGATTTTAAAAGAAGTGAAAGATCTCTGTGCCGTCATTACTATCTGAAAACATTTTCAGCTCTAATTTGTAAAAGTGTTGTTATCTCCTCTTTAATGCTATTTCATTAGCTATAATTGCAGAGTTGAATTGTTCATTTTCTTCAAAAACAAGACATTACCAGAAAAATATTCTGGGTTAATTATAAAGAAGGTTTTTAATATTGTCACAAACCCCAGAATGGTAGAAGAAACCTGGCCCATACCTGTCATCTCAGTTCAGGCTAGCAAGACATAGACTAAAAGGAACAGTAGGGCAGGCTAAAAGGGAAGTCTGCATGGTTCCGGCCTCACAGCTTACAGATAGGTGCTCTCCCCTGTTTTAAAGGCTAACTGGAAAAGAGAAAAAAAGAAAAAAAAAAAAGTGCTTCTGTTTAGCCTTGGTGCAAGGGCCAGAACCCACTCAGTGTATATTCCTGTGAGCATTTCCATACCATCTTAAATTAAGAAAGGAGAGTGGAGCCATGTTAAAGTTGTCCATGATTTTAAGCAGTGGTTACTGACATGATAATCATAAACTTTTAGTTGTTGTTCTCCATCCTCTTTCAATCCCAATCATATGCTATATCATCTAGAATAATTCAAATTAAGTTTACAAACATGTGATACTGCTATGATCATTAATAAATTTTTGAACAGAACAGGAGTTTAATGTAGTGAAAAACAGAAATTCTTCTAAGTCTAAGAAAAGGACAATCTGTCTCAGGTATGTGCTTGAATGGCTCTCTTCACCAGACTCATGTGAGTATGTGTTACTTAAGTGGATAAAACTTTCATAACATTGTTTACCAGCTCACCTTTAATGATTATAGCATATACAATTGTCATAACCAGTGATTTTATTTACCAGACTTGCCTGTATTTTGTATAAGTTAGTTACTATTCTGACAGTATTGTGGCATGCTAGTTAGTGGCAATAAATGGAGAGTTTGGAGTAAAGGAATCTGCTAAGAGTCATCAAAATATTTTTTGTCATCTATTTCTTCATGCAACCTAAGCAAAATTAGTTAAATCCTTTTTAGAAATGTTAGCTCTATATTTAGAAATGTTGTCTTGAGTAATAACCCTGAAATGATTCTTCTTTGCTTGGTTTTGATTACAGTCAATTTTGTCCGAGTTCTCAATTCAGTTTCTTTTAAGTAAATTCACTTTATGTGAAAGACTGGTTTACATTTTGCTAGTGTTGCAAAACCACTTTCAGGTCACAGAAAACAGTGGTCAAAATTTACTTCATATCTGGAAAAGTCCAATTGTCTTCTAGGAGTTTTTTATTTATATATGTTTCTAGATCATGGTTTTGTTTTGGATTTTGTTGTTGATTTTTAGGTTTTATTTCCTCTTTAGAGAGCAAGTATGGAAGTCAGTCAGTAACACCAAGTAAACCCTAATCAATTGTGAACTGTGACTAGATTGGGCAGATTCGCCTAATGTTGTACTTTGGAGCTGTACCCTTGTTTTGAGACAGTTCTTTGATTAATGATATTCACAGTGTCTCTTTCTGATACTGCATTTTTGCTCTTAGACAACTACATAAATACTAGGAGAACAGTAAGTACCCGATGTGGACGATTCATCCCACCCCAAAACACCTCTCTAAAATAGTTGACTGAATTCCCTAAGGAAATACACTATGCCCTTCTGTGACTACAGAGGAGTCCTTGATGGGCTAGCTTTAAGATGACATTTAAATCAGGTCACATTAACACTATATTTCCCATTTAAACAGCCCAGTGTAATTCTTTCAAACTCAAGCCCAGAATTCACCTTCTGTGTCAAGTCAGATATTTCTGTAGCAAGATGTAAGTGAGATCTGGTTAACCAATGCTGTAGACATCCAAGCATCTGCCATGTGGGGAAAGACCTGCCTTTGCAGGTCATGGGGCCTTCAGGGCTTGTCCAAGAACCTCCTCAGACCTGCCCAGAGACTAGAAAAGACTTGGTTTGTCTCTTTTTGTTACAAACCCTATTGCATTAATGGGTGTATGTAACATCTCTTGCTAATTGCTAATCATTCTGCTAATTTTGCAGTATAAGTGATTAAATATCATCTGCCGCAAGTTGTACTTCCTCTGGCTGGGATGAAGTTAACATTTGTCATAGCAACCCGTACTGTGCTATGTTTTGGATTTGCGATTAAAACAGTATTGGTAACAAATGTTTTGGCTCTCGCTGAACTGTGCTTGCACAGCATTAGGGCTTTCTCTTTTTCCCACTCTGTTCCCTTCCCCTCAAACACATAGGCAGACTGGGGGTGGTAAAGGGATTAGGAAGGTACACAGCCTGAAACAGCTGATCCAGACTGGTCAAATGAATATGCAATGTGATACAACATCATACTCAGCAACAAAAATTGAGGTAGAGGAAAAGGAAGGGTTTTTCATTTTGTCTTCCAAGATGATCTTTCCTCAGGACTGGTTGGGCATCAGCCTGCTTATAGGAGGTGGTGAGTGATTTTCTTTGTGTTGTTTATGCTTTTTTTCCTCTTTCCTTCACTTGTTCAACTGTCTTGTCATGACCCACAACTTTTCAGTCTTTTTCCTTCCTATTAGCTCCCTTGTCCTGCGAAAGTGGGAAGTGAGTGAACAGTTGTTAGCTGCTGGTTAGGGTCAACCCACTATGGTTATTTTGGCTCCCTAAGTGGGGCTCAAGGGATTCCAGATAATGACAGACCTGATCAAAGCGTGCTAGACTGAATGTATATCTGTTACAGCTGAGCTGTTAACTGTTAGCTGTGACTTGGCAGGCTGTTACTTTCTGTTGCTAGTCTCATCTTTTGATTTATTTGCTCCTTCACCTGATCTGTTGCTCATTCTCTTTCTTTCTGTGCATCAATTCCAGCAACTGTTAGTGACTCCTTTCAGCTTTTACAGTTTGCATTACTTAGGGGTTTTTCTCTTCCCATGACTCATTAATCTGTCTTTATCTGGACTCAGAACTTTTCTAGCTTTTCGTCTTCCTGTTCTTTCCCCCATACCACCATGGGGGAAGAGTGAGTGAGATGCTGTGTGAGTGATCAGCTGCAGGTTGGGATCAATCTGTCACACAAGCCAAAAACCATAAAAATTGTCATTGTATTCCTTATTTCACAGCATATCAGTAATAATTATACCAGTATCACTTCCCAGAATTATATCAGTATTCTTTTTCTTTGAGTTTTTACAATACCAGTTTCAATGGGTGAGACACAAATATTTAAGCCAGTGAGACCATGAATTGGACTTACATTACGTCAAGCTGACAACATGACACTGCAATAGAGCAGCCTGCAATCTCCTTTCTAGAATAAATTCAGAAGAAAAATCTATTCTTTCTAGTAGTCTTGCTAGTTTAAATTTTTTTTTCTGCTTTCACTGCACTCTACATTACCATATCATAAGCAGTTTAAGCCCCTAATAAAGAGGAAAGTTGATCATAAATGGACTCCAGTTTACATTCTAGGTATGGTCTGAAATATCTGCAGATATATTTATCTGTATTTTTATATTTAGCCCAGAGATTTGTTATCTTTTCTTCTGTAATTCTGTGTCAATTGTTAATTTAATTTTACTTCTTAATTTTCAATAAATATTCAAAATAATTAAATTATTTTAAGTTCCTATCTTAGTCAATTCACTCCCACTCCTACCCACCCTCCCTCCACCCCGCCTCACACCCCTGGCTAATTACAATATAGATACTTTCATGCTTATATAGATATAGTTCTGATTTTGATTACAAAGGGGAATAACTACAGGAAGAGATTGACCTGGAGCTAAGTGGATCTGGTAGTGTAGCAGGTAATAGATTTCTGGCTTAAGCACACTGAGAATGCTATTTACATCTGTATCTTTGGGATTAACTGCTACAAGAAAGTGACAAAGTATATAGGGGTCCTTGTTTCATCTGCTTCACTCCACATACCCTCCAATGCATTTTGACCATCCCACATCTGCTTCACTTCAGCACACTCATTATCTCCAGATTATTGAAGTCAAATCTATCCAGGCTCGTCCACTACAGATAGACTGATGAAATTATTTTGCATAGCTTTGACACTACATTTCCTACATTGCAGAGACAAGAAAATGTGTGAAAGAATGCACAGCCTTGGTTTTGTGAGGAGCAATAGGAATACAGCAATATCAGGAAGCAGGGAGTGAATATATTTCTAGCAGCCTAATGCCTAACTATATGGCCATCATAGAGCCTTCTGACTAAACAAGGAAACACATACAACTGTGGATGAATTATTTTCCATGGAAAGAAACACCTTTCTTGTTCTAAATAGCTATTAAACATTGTTTTTAGTAGGCAACTAGACATTATAAACAGGTTAAAGAAAAATCTGAGAAAAAAACAACATCAGAATCAGAGCAATCAATAAAACTTCCACGGAATTTACTTAGACCAGGATTTTCTTTGTGATTCATGTCCTAAATATTTGAAAATAAATTACTCTATTGAACAGTCCAGAATAAATGCTCAGCTCCTTGAGAACAGAGCTGGACAGGAGAGCAACAACTTACCAATGCAGAGGACTAAAAGGTGAACCATTAATAAATCAATTTGTCTTCCTCTGTCTCTTTTTTCCTATAAACAAAATATCAGTAATAACACTGACCTCTTTTTAAAAGTATTTCTTGCTTAAAGATTAAAAATGCAAGAAAAAATAAAATACGTGTGGTATTCTGAAAAGCATGATGAGCACAATGATAGATGAAAACATCAAAGGTACTGAAACAGTGCAAGCATTATTTTTAGATTCATCGCTCTGGGGATTTGGGGATATGCACACATGTGCATACACTTAAAAGGCAATTTACTGAGTGATTTTATTAAATTCAAAGTCATGTTTCATAACAATAAGAACAACAAGAGCAGCAAAACCAGCAACAAAAATAACAATATCAAAACACTATAAAGATTTATTTTGTGCAACTATGTATATACAGCATAAACCTTCAACTAATTTTCCATGGTTGCTTTTACTGTATAAATAATAGTTTTGTCTATTGGGTATGCATTGGAATATATATATAATGCAAATATATTATGGATATAGTACTTTAGCAAAGTCAGATACTTGTAGAGGACGTGGTTTCCTGACAGCTCTACCTTGTCATGACATTTTCAGTAAGTAATGCAATGAGGAAGTTGGTGTAGTAAGATCAGCCAGTGTTCTTACAGGATAAGAAGTAGCAGTTGCTCACACTGATCCTTTGAAAAGAAGAAACATACTGAAAAGATGCTGTCAAAATTGTTAAGCTAGAAGTGTGACCTACTTTGATAGCAGTTCCCTACGGCAAATTTTACTGTAAAGATTGTAAACACTTATGGCAATGAGACTTGAGAGGAGTAATATAGGGCTGCAATTCAGGAAATTCTGATTTCTTATCATTGTTCTCCTGACTATATACGCTGACATAAGGAAAGTCAGTTAGGGCACGTAGTACATCTGTGACATATCTTTATTTTGGTGGACATTTACATTACTCAGGGCCAGATTTACATAGCACATACTCCTGGGGCAGTAAGGCAGATACCACTTTCAGGAAATACTGTCTTTTTCAACTCCATAGCCACTGAAGACATCCAGACTGTTCTTATTCATGAAAATTACTCTTTTGCCCCCTTTTCTTGTGGATCTGGGTTATATAAGTACTGACTAGATTTTTTTTTCAAGTCTTAATCTCTGAAAAACTAGTGCAATAAAGATGGCATATATTAATGTTAAAACTGATGTCAATATTATTTACATGGTGCAAAATATATTTACACTTTTGAGTCTCCAGTTTCTCTGAAAAACTGGGTTTCTTATAGGTGTAATACAGCTTTCTTTTTAGCTGGAGAGATATCTTTTTTATTAGTCCTTGCACCTGACAATTCTGGTATTAAATAATTCAAGGTCAATAAGATCCTACTGTCATCAAATCTATATAAATTACAGGTATGTGTTAAATAGATAAAGGATATTACCTCTACTTTGATCAAAGTTATAAACTAAACTTTTGAGAGTGTTTGAACAAAATATGATAACTCTGGGAGGAACAGTTGTAACTTTACTTGCTTAGACAGGCATATCCTTTTACTCAGCTCAAAATATCTTTTCTTGAATATTATGCATTTACAACATTGCAACAAAGACAAATTAGAAATACGAGACATAACACAAGAATTTCTCATGAGTTATCTTCAAAAATGAATAGATAAAGGAAGTGTAATGTTTTTCACCGTGGTCTTAAATTATATGTCTTTTCACAGATATGTGCTTTTATATTGAAATTAATTACACTGATTCTATTCTCCAGCACACTTCCAAATTAATTTTGCATATAATTACCAGGGTAGGATATATCAAACTTCGTAACAAATTTTGTCAATTAAACTGTATTTTGAAAAATATATTTACATAAAAATGTCAAAGCAGTTATTATGGAGTTGCAGATTTCAGCTTCCCGTGCTGAAGTCTTCCTGCTTTAACATTTCTGAATCATTTCAGTGATTTAATATTACTGTAAGATTACAGACTACTTATGGGAGGAGTGTATCCCAGAGAAATGATAATCTCACACTAGAAACAGTTAATCATGGATAATTTGCGCATACTGCTATTATTTACGTTTATTGCAGTGATGATGCAGGGAGACAAACAAGAATAGTGCCTGATTGTACCAGGCAAAAAAACCCAAACAAATACCAAGAAGGATATGGGCTTTGCATCCAGCAGATTTCAGTCTGGATGAAACACATGCATGCAAAATGAGTGTTGTATAAGCAGAGCTGGAAGCAAATGTGATCTTAATTCTGTGAGTTTAGTAAAAAGGAAGAAGGAAGACATGAGAGAGAAGGTAAAAGCAGGGTGGGAAGGAGAGGAGTCAGAGAGGTGGGAGTGGAGATGGGAGTGGATCTGGGGCTGTAGTGAGCACCCTGGTGCTTGACCAGCACTGCCAGGCAACTCCTCCCCCTCAGGGTGCCTGCCGGCTTGTGAGAGCAATAGTGGTGCTTCTTGCGTGCCAGACATCACCCTAGAAAAGCTGTCCTCAGAGCCCATGGGGCTACTCATCTTTCCTTTTTTTTTTGTTCAGGGGATGGACACAGGGTAGGAAAAGAAAAAAACTATTGTGTGTAGCTTGCTCAGTAATCACTTGAACAAATGTGGATTTCTTGAACTGATCCTCAGATTAGTCATTGCATGGGGTTCTGCTCTCTCACCTTGCTCATGGGAGTCACGTCAAATGAATTCTTTTCTTCAGTTGTATTTACTGTTTCCTGGCAACCATCCACCTTGGAAAAATAAAATCCTGTGCAATGAGAAAGATTGGAGGGTCCTGTCCCTCTTCCTCTCCCTTCCACTCCTTCCTTCACTCCTCCAGCAAGGCTTCCTATGCTTAATTCCAGGTGCAGTCAGGCAGTCTGTATCTCAGTTACTTTCCTGAGACAGCAGTTATGCAAATTGATTAGGGGCATGTCAAATCAGCTTGTTATTTAAACTCAACAAACCTTAATCATATAAACAATTCTGATGTATAAAATTACACACATGAAGTTTTCATTTTCTCGTCGTCGTCGTACAGATGGTCTGTTTCAGCTAGGAAAATGAAATATATTTTAAAAAGTTGACTTGATAGTATTTTTCTCATATAACTATATGACAGAAAATTAATTCAAGAATAAAATTAAAAATTAAAAATTATTATTTTTATTATCTTTTAACAAAATGCTTAAGGAAAATATACACAGACACTTGCCCAGGAAATTGTCCTGGAATGCTCATGAGGGGTTTACTTGTAAGTGGAAACCAAGATTCTCAGTGCAGGTTTTGTGTGTTTGTGCTCCTTCGTCTTCGTCGTCGTCGTCGTCGTCGTCGTCGT
>VWZK01007876.1:0-13927 GCA_013396935.1 Baryphthengus martii | reverse complement strand
CTGCTTCTTCTGCTTCTTCTGCTTCTTCTGCTTCTGCTTCTTCTTCTGCTTCTGCTTCTGCTTCTGCTTCTGCTTCTTCTGCTTCTTCTTCGGCTTCTTCTTCTTCTTCTTCTTCTGCTTCTTCTTCTTCTGCTTCTTCTTCTTCTGCTTCTTGGGATGTAGCTAACACGCACATTTGAAGAAAACCTCAGAAAGTAATTGAACTACATATACATAAGGATGTCAGTAGTGCACTGGACCAAACCAAATATTTTTTTAATCCCTTACTTTCATTTCAAGAGAGACTGTAACAAATGTGTAGACAAAAACAAACATATGGTATTAATTCCCCAGTATATTCTCCTAAACTTAATTTATTTGCACATCAAAGACTTCCATCCTCAAGCTTAACTTCTTTGGGGGAAGTAAAAGGCAATAATGCAAGCATGCACAACTAATATGAATTACAAAAAGTTGTAAAGAATAAGAATCAGACAATTTCCTGGAGTTATGCAAGGTCTACCAAAAGCCTAATGACCCACAGAAAAGATACTATGATCCTTAAGCTAGTGCCGGCCTCACTGGTGCATCCTTTGTGTAGAGACAGAGTCACAGAATCATAGAATCATTTAGGTTGGAAAAGACCCTTTAGGTCATTGAGCCCAACCATAAGCACTATGGAGTCTGGAAGCTGCATATGTGTGACTTTCGATATGCATGGGTCTCCTGCAGGTCCTCAGTGTTAAGTAGTTCTGTATGGCACAGCACAGAGAGACCTAAGCATGCAGATGAGAGTTCAAAGAGACCCTCTCTTCAAGAAAAGAAAGCTTCACAGTTAGGGAGGGGAAAATAAAGTTCAGGTAAAGGAATCAACGTAGCCCTTCTTGGAAAGAATAGGCCCAAAGGTCAATCAGAGACCTTTTAAGCTGTTCAGAGAAAAAGGCAAATAAAAGAAACTGAAATGCATTTTCCTTCTTCAAGTCACATCTCTTATTTGGACCTCAGTCTCCTGATCTGAAGTCCACTACCCAGTAATTTGTTATTCTAAAAAACCTAAATTTTCAAATCAAAAGAAATCAGCTAATAGCAAGAAGACAGTTGAAATTAACCTGTAGCGATGTAATTAAGTTCATTAGTCCATGACAAAAGATACTAGATTATATTCACCTTGTACGGTGAGGAATATCTGAGGCAGCAGTTTCAATAATCATAGAATCATAGTATCAGCTATGTTGGAAAAGACCTATAAGATCATCAGGTCCAACCTGTAACCCTTCTCTTATCTTTATCACCCCTAAACCAAATCTCTAAGCACCTCATGTACATGACTTTTAAACACATCCAGGGATGGTGACTCAACCACCTCCCCAGGCAGGCTGTTCCAATGCTTGACAACCCTCTCTGAGAAAAAAATTTTCCTAATGTCCTAAACCTCCCTTGGTGCAGCTTTAGGCCATTCCCTCTTGTCCTAGCATTACTTATTTGTGAGAAGACCAGCACCTACCTCTCTACAGTGTTCTTTCAGATAGTTGTAGAGAGCAATAAGGTCTCTCCTCAGTTTCCTCCTCTTTAGACTAAACAGCCCCAGTTCCCTTAGCCACTCTTCATAAGACTTGTTCTCTAGGCTTTTCACCAGCCTAGTTGCTCTCCTCTGCACCTCACTGTCTTTCTTGAATTGAGGTTCCCAAAACTGAACACAGTACTCAAGGTGGGGTCTCACCAATGCCGAGTACAGCAGGACAATCACTTCCCTAGACATGCTTGCAACACTATTTCTAATACAAGCCAGGATGCTGTTGGCCTTTTTGGCCACCTGGGCACACTTCCAGTTCATGTTCAGCCGCTTGTCGATCAGCATCCCAAGGTCCCTTTCTGCCTGGCAGCTCTCTAGCCACTCCTCGCCCAGCCTGTAACGCTGCCTGGGGTTATTGTGGCCCAAGTTCAGGACCTGGCACTTGGTCTTATTGAAGCTCGTACAATTTGCCTCTGCCTATCGATCAAGTCTGTCTAAGTCCCCCTGTAGGGTCTCTCTATCCTCAAGCAGATCAACACTCCCACCCAAGTTGGTATCATCTGCAAACTTGCTGAGGGTGCATTCTATCTCCTCATCAAGATCATTGATAAAGATATTAAACAGAAGCAGTCCCAACACTGACCCCTGAGGAACTCCACTTGTGACTGGCCACCAGCTGGATTTAGCTCCATTCACCACCACTCTTTGGGCCTGGCCGTCAAGCCAGTGTTTTATCCAGCAAACAGTATGCCCATCCAAGCCATGCGCAGTCAGGCTTTTTTTATGAGAATGCTGTGGGAGACAGTGTCAAAGGCCTTACAAAAGTCTAGGAAGGCAACATCCACAGCCTTTCCCTCATCCACCAGGTGGGTCATCTTGTCATAGAAGGCGATCAGATTCGTCAAGCAGGACCTGCCTTTCATAAATCATCCTAACTGGGCCTGATCACCTGGTTGTTCTGTATGTAGTGCATAATGGCACTCAAGATGATTTGCTCCATGACCTTCCCTGGCACTGAGGTCATATTGACCAGTCTGCAGTTTCCTGGATCAATAATACCTAGTTTCAGTGATTTGCAATGGGATTTAGACTTGCAAGTCAATCCATTAAATGACTATCACAAAAAAAAAAAAAAGGCTCTTTTTAATGAAGTTTTAGTTTAAACTTATTACTAGCACAATTTTCCAACATAACTCACCTTGAACTAACAACTTTTAGAAACATTATGCAACTAGTAAGATGGCCTCTTCTAAAATACAGCAAGTCTTAATTTCAAAAAGTGTTTGGTTTAAGTTAATCTCACAAATACATAGAATTGAACAGTTCAGGAAAGTACTGCAAAATTATGACTGGAAGCAGCAACAGCAGAAGCTTTTATTTTATCATATTACGTAGACTAATCCTATTTGCTGTCGGAAGAAAAGCAAAATTTTACATGGTGTGATACATAAAACCATAGAATCATAGAATAGTTTAGTTTGGAAGAGACCTTAAAAACCATCTGGTTCCAACTCCCCCTGCCCTGTGCAGGGACACCTCCCGCTAAACCAGGTTGCTCAAAGCCCCATCCAACCTGGCCATTCCAAGGAGGGGTAATCCATTTTCTAGGCAACCTTCCCAAGCCTCTTTCAGTTTAAAACCGTTACCCCTTACCCTATCATTACACTCCCTCCCCATCTTTCCTGTAGGTCCCCTTTAAGTACTGGAAGGCCGCAATAAGGTCACCCTGAAGCCTTCTCTTCTCCAGGCTGAACAACCCCGACTCTCTCACCTTTTCTTCATAGGGGAGGTGCTCCATTGCTCCATCCCCCAGTCATCTTTATGACCTCCTCTGGACCTCCTCGAGCAGGTCCGTATCTTTCTTGTGCTGGGGACCCCACAGCTGGATGAAATACTTCAGGTGGGATCTCACAAGAGCAGAGTAGAGGAGGAGAATCACCTCCCTCAACCTGCTAGCTATCATGAATGATACAGACTAAATTGTGTTAACTCTTTCCAGTACCAGCAGAAGAGGCCATTCAAATTTAAAATGCAACACATTTAAAATGAGAGGTTCTGCTTTATATAGCACATAAAAAATCTCTGGATTAACTCAGCACTACATGCACTAGTGTTCAGGCAAATAAAATTCTAAGATTTAAAATAATATTTATGCAAAGACTATTATTAGTCTGCAAGGTTAAAAAGAAATGGCCTATTAAACATACTATTTCAGTGTACTGAGTGAGCAAGAAGTTTTCTTCCCAATACATGCTTTTTTTCTTTCCAACTGTAAGACAAATATTTGAGGTTGCCATTTAAAGTTTACTTAAAATCTTGTGATATCCTAATTATCTATTGATTTATGTTTTCATGTGTGCCAAAAAAAACCCCAAGAAGTAACACTGAATTCTCATTTCATTGTTACAACAAAAGAAAAGTGTGCATTTATGCCAAAATGGAGAATTCCTCCTTCATATGGAAGGAGGAATCTTACAGATGAAGATTGTATTTCCCAGCAATTAAAGAAATACATGATTTGGTAGTAAGGGAACTTGACATACTCAGGCAGCTACTAGATAAAGAATGCAGGAAAGTACAAAGCGTCTGGCAGTGCTTGAAGTTGTTTTTTTATTGCAGAAGGAAGGGACAGTGAGACCTTTTCAGTTTTACTCAGATCACTAGCACGAATTAGCTTATTCTGTCCATGGACTCATGAGCCTTGATGATTCTCAAAGGAAAAAGGACAAAGATCATCACAAGAGAAATTACAAGCTTAAAGAAAAAAAATACAAAACTCCAAGGATTGATATGTTAGATTGTAAGAGTTAAATCTAAATCTTGAGAAATGAAGACTCAGGAGAGTTCAGAATTCCTTAATGACATTAAATTGACTACACATTAATATTTTTCAATGCAGAAATCTGAATCAGAAGCTTAACAAGCAACCACTGTGGCTGAATCACAACCTCTTCATCTGCGTGAAGCTTGTGGATAAAGTAGAAACAAGTTTAGTTTATTAGAGATGAGTACAGAGGGATACTCATGTATGTAGGCACAAAATCAGAAAAACGCAAAGCTTTCCACAGCTACCAAGGGACATAAATTACATTAAAGAAGCCTTATTCTTATTCTAAGAGGACCAAAGCTCTGTTTCTGGCACAAATGTGTTTTACTGTTGCAACAGACAACCTTCTGTTGCCTGTGAAGTGATACTGTGAATAACAGGGTTTTTTTCCCTTTAAGCTTTGGTTGATCTTGGATTTCCATCTTTGGGCCGGGCTAGGACTAAAACTGATGCATTTTTCTACTGAAAGAAAATTCAAATTGTACTTCTAGTAGTTTGCTTTATTGTAACTCGAATGGCAAAATATTCCCCTCATTTTTCATTTTTACTCCAGGTAATGCATGGTGAAATGCTTGAAACCTCTGTTTTATGTTGCATAGAAAAATGTATTCCTCTAGAATAAATATATCAAGGCCTGGATTAAGAGCTCAGATTTTAATGTAGTCAAAATGAATTATTTTCCCCCACACATCAGTAGTGTGACGGACAGATGATTATATATCAGCCTTTGCCAAGAATATTGCTAAGCACTTTAGCCTGGCAAACTGTGTGTTACATTGTGATTGGTGGAAAAATCTATAATTTTCTCTTGTGCAAAGACCAATTTTGCATCAACTCAAATGTTACACCATATTCTTTCCATCGCAAGATTCCAGCTGTACACACTGGAAGTGCTCCTAAAAGGTGGATTTTATTTATATTTAATAAAATTGAAAATTTATTTAAGGAAACAACAATATCATACCAAACTTGACTTTCCAGCTGTTAACATCTTTGAAATTAGAAGATGCTCTTGGCTTCACCTTTGGATTTCAAATCACAAGTGAGTTATAAAATTAATAGTAACAATTCATTATCAAGGGTTGTAGCAAACCATATCTCAAGCCCCTGGAGCTTCTTCGTCTCACCGCCTCTGAGTTTCATGTAAGCTACTAGCTGTGCAGCCCAAATATGTATACTCAAAAAAGCTTTTGGTTAAACACTGTTGTGATTATTTTGTTTGCTCGAATGTGATACTTGGGAATATGGAAGCTTTTTAAGAAGTATGAACCATTGTAGATAGAGTTTAAACAGTATGGCACATCGCCAAATTATGTTTGCAATGTAAAATTATATATACACATATATATACAAAAGAATTTGCTGAAACCTATTTTATGAGAAGCTAGAATTTTTAGTCACCTTTACAATGTTATTCACAAAATGGGTCAACACCTCTTCCTTCCAGAAGGCATTAGCGATCTCAGTCAATAAAGCAGGCATCATTTCCCAGTAGCCTCCTACAGTGAACAAATAATTTTGCAATGACTTGTATTTCAGAAAGAATTAATATCAAAGCTCATGAAATTGTTATTTAATGCAAATTTTAATAAATACTTTTTGATTGTCCCTCATAGTTCTTCTGTCAGTGACCTTTTCACATTTCCCTCTTGTCAGCGTGGGTATGGTTTGAGGGCAAACATTGTTCACGATCATGTATACAGGCAGGCTGATGAAGCTTTTGATATTTTGAATTCACATTACAGAAAGATATCATTTAAGTGAAGGAATAATTATGGGCCTTGACCAATTTGACACTGCATGCCTAGTGGGAGTCATATCCAATCTGCAATTGAATGGCTGGGCGCCATCTCATTCCCTGACATCTGAGCTGAAAATACACTGCTGTTAGACACACCAATTTCTTCTACTTGGATGATGAGCTATAAAACTGATACTAAATGCAAGGATATTTTTGAGCTGTAGAACCAAGAAGAAAGAACCACAGGAGGGTACAGCTAATTGCAAAAACAAATTAACTGACCATTTCTGGTCTACATTTCTTATAGACCTGAATTAGTTATTTTTCACTGATGGAAATTATTATACAGCAGTTATGCATATATTCAAATGCAAGTCACTCAATGTCTTACTAAAAAGAGAGAGCATCCAAGATCCCATGATACTTTGAATGCTAATCCTTTTCTTTAAAGTAAATGAAACAGTCTCTTTACTGTCAGTTGCAGTCCTTTAGGACAAATAATCTATGTACTTTATGCAGAAAAATAATCAAAAATACTTGCATGATGGAATGTGCTGCTTTGAAGGATTACTTCTGGAATACTAGCGCAAAGACTCTTCTGAGACAAAGTTGGCAAACCAATTCATTTTTAACCAGAGGGTATATTTTCCCAAAGTGCATCCACATTATGATTATGATCAGAAGGTGTATGTGACTGTATGGAGTCCAGACTCATAAGTTATTAAAAAAACAAGCATGAATAGTCACCATTTTTTCTAGAAATATTGGAAACACTTAATTAGGGTTGAAGTTTTCTCTGTGGTGACAGTACCTTTATATATATCCTAAATGACATTTATTACCAGAATCTCATGCGTTCAAATGCAAGAAAGACTGGGGAACCTAAGCTGTGAGTACAGCAAAGGAAGCTCAGTAATGAAGCCTGACAAAAAGGCTCTAATCATTACTTTCCTGGCAATTATGCAGTGTAGTGAGCAGGACTTAAACTCGTAGAGAAAGATGGACAATGACTACCAAATTTTGACCTGTCTTTTAAGACATTCTAAACTAGAATAATTTAATTGGGATCATATAATTACTCTAAAGGCAATCTCAAGTGCATTATCATCCTCCTGTGTCAGCCCTGCATACCTTGTTATCCTGTTAGAGTTTGTCAAAAAATTGTCACAGGAGACCAAATCTTACAGAGAATAATAATCCTACTGCTGCTTTTTCAAGCCTTAAACCTGAGTTCTGAAATAATGAGAGGACTCTGCTGCTGGGAAAAACCTTTTTCATTTGTTGAGGATATGTTTTTTTTTAATTTAGACCACCCAGTTACATCTATCATAGCAGGGATAGGAAATTAATATATATATATCTTTTTTTTTTTTTTTGAATCATGAAATAATTAAGGTTGGAAAAGACCTCCAGGATCATCAAGTCCAACCTACTACTCAATGGCTCCATGATCACTAGACCGTGCCCTGACGTTCCATATCCAATTGCCCTTTGAACACCTTCAGGAATGGTGACTCCACCACTTCCCTGGGCAGGCTGTTCCAATGCCTAACCACTCTTTCAGTAAAGAAATTCTTCCTAATGTCCAATCTAAACATTCCCTGGCACAGTTTGAGGCCATTACTTCTTGGGCTATCCTTAGTTACTAGAGAGAAGAGACCAGCACCCACCTCTCTACAACCTCCCTTCAGAGAGCTGTAGAGAGCAATAAGGTCTGCTCTCAGTCTCCTCTTCTTCAGACTAAACAATCCCAGATCCCTCAGCCTCTCCTCATAAGACATGTTTTCCAAACCCTTCACCAGCTTTGTTGCCCTTCTCTGTACCCACTCCAGCACCTCAATGTCCTTCTTATACTGTGGTGCCCAAAACTGGACACAGTACTCGAGGTGCAGTCTCAACAGTGCTGAATACAAGGGCACAATCACTTCCTTACTCCTGTTGGCCACCCCATTTCTGATACAGGCCAGGATGCTGTTGGCTCTCTTGGCCACTTGGGCACACTGCTGGCCCAAGGGAGCCTGCATGGATTTTATTCATTGATTTATTATGTACTATTTGCAGAGGTGTCTAACAGTCCCTTGTTTGCTGGGTTATATATATTCCTAGTGTTCCCTTTCCATCTCTGTAGAAAAGAAAGAACATGGAAATAATACTTTTTAGGATGACATTTCATCTGTTTTTTACAGAAAGTTTACAAGTAGAATTTATTCTGACTTTCTTTTCCAGTTCATTTAAATCCACAATGAACTTTGATATTACACTGCTGCAATATATATATTGGTGTTACTGTTTGCACCATTTCCTAGCAAAAAGAGGAGGAGACAAATGACTTATTTACTTTGCTATTCATGCCCACTCCCAAAATTTTCAAATTGTAGCAAAATGGAGGAATTTCAAGGAACAGTAAGGATAAATAATTTTCACACAAAGTCTTCCGACAAACTTGGGGTTTATATGTCAAAAAGTAAGATAAGGCTAATATTAGGGTAAGGCTTATAAAACTCTACTAGCACTGACACTGATATTTAGATTGGGAGCTTAATGATTCACCATGACATTGTCATTGCCATTCTGTCCTCAAAAGCAAGTATTAGACTTTTTACTTGGTCATCATTCACTTCTTCAGGGACTACTCTAGTTCTGTCGAAACTACTCCCTCCCTCATTTTCAGGGGATATAGACAAGCACACTTTGTCTCTATAGATACTGTAAGTTCTAAAACTGCTCCCTAACTAGAATGCATTGTGCACTCTTAAATTTTACCTGCAAGTTCATTGTTTTGCATTTATTTGCCAGACCATGCAAAGTCCTGGGCCATGCGGGAGAAGCATCACCTTTCATTTTATCTAATTTTCTGTGTGATGCTTTTGAAATCAGCCAAAAAAAGAGACAAGCTACTGCTGACATCAGGGTTGGCTTGCACAAAGGAGATCAATCTATAACTGGAGCAGTCAGTACTGCAAGTGCTCCTGGCAGCTCTTGTACCTTTCTGCTTGAAGTGCTTCCATTTGGAACTGCTATGCATGGATTTTCTTCCTCTACACTTCTATCAGTAATGGCAATTTGATGTCAGATTTTCAGGACAACTAAATAGGCATAGGGCAATTTGAAAATTACTGAATTACTATATGTCTAAATATATTTCAGACAGAACAGTGGGAATAGTTACAGAAGACGTTTAATGTGCTGACTAGTTTTATAACCCATAACTGAGAGTGAACCCATACTAGCAAGGCTAGTTCAGCCTACTATATGCCAAGAGGTGAATGAAATGCATTAGTGGTACACAGGGCTCCGTGTACAACATATCTGAATCTATCCTTGCTACACATCAAGAGAAATATTTCAGTGTGTATTTGTGACTTGATGTGTTGGAGAAAATTTGGCAGAAGCTCGGGGCAGAGGTGTTGGAGTATGAATAAATAGTGAATCATGGTGGCATTGTTATGGTAAGAAGCAATTAAGACCTCACAAATGCAGATGGGCTTAGTGTGCTTTGGAAAGAACTGTGGCTTCATCCTATTTTGATTTTTTGGGGAAGGGAGGGAAAAATTAGTAGATAACATGTATCTTTCATACGGACACACTACAGAAAGAACCAGAAAGGGCCAGTGTAGATAGGACATGCTACCTATATATATATATATTTCTTTTTTTTTTTTTTTGATTTACTGAGCATGCAGTGCTAATTCATCTCATAACCCAAAATTAATTACTGTGTAAATTATGTTATCAATGGAAATTAAACAACTTACATTACAATTAACCTCCCCCTTTCCCAAACTGGTTGACACTGTTACAGACAATTTCTTCCCAGCCAAAGAATGAGGAAAATAATTATTTAACATTCAATAACATTTATCAGCATCTCCCCAACAGATATGATGACTCTTCTTAATAAATTTCACTTATGTGACACTGACAAGGGCAATCCCATGTCTTTAGATAAACATCAATACAAGCTTGGTGTTCCTAATATATAAATAGGGATGTACAAAATCCTGCAATTTGGTCACAATTAAAACCAATTTGGATCAAGTGAAGCATAAAACAAGACAAGTGCATGACAATTAGAATATTTTAATAAAATCTGTTTACATTTCTCAAAATAATATTTTAAGAAACTGCAAAGCAAAAAAACAAACTATCTCTTAAAATATGTTTTAATATTTTGACTTTATTAATACATACATTTTTTAAATTTAAGCAGTTTTTCACTACAAAATGAATTAGCAAAATATTTCATGGTTACAGGTGTTTGGTCCCTATCTATTCACGAGCACCTACAGTTACCAAATTAAAATGTCAACAGAAAAACAAAACTTAAATAAAAGGCAGTGGCCTCTCATCCTCATCTTATATCAAACACAGACTAATTAAAATCTATATTACAGTATGTTAGACTGCATTCCATGTAAACACCAGAAAAATGAAATATTTTCCTTTATTCCTTATTGCTTTGCATTCCATATTGGTTTGTGTTGTGCATTCATTAAACATATATTAATCAACTGGATTAAATCAAACATATGAAAATAATCTTTTTGGGATTTGTCTTCAAAGGAGCTTTCTATTTTAACAGGTATAACTCAGTCCTCAGTTGTTTTTAAGGTGTGATGTTAGTAACAGCAATTACATACTCCTTTGTCAACATTTTCTTAATTGTCATCCACAGTTATTTACATGTGAATACAGAAACAGCATTTTACTTGCTGCTAGGCAGCTGAGAAGTCTCTCACATAATTTATAACATGACTAATTAAAATGAATGAGTTTGTTATAATGTTCTTTGCAGTGTTTACTGCATGAAATTTATTAAAATATTAAATGCAACAACAATAAATTCCTCATTCAAAGTAAGCAAGTATATTTAATTTAACGTTAACCTGCTTTCTGCCAAACTGAAAGTAGATTGAAAACTCTTTAGTGACAGTGTGAGGGTTTTGTGTATCTCATCTCTTAACATTGTCATATACTTCTTTGGATGTAGCCTTCATCTGGAGGAGAGTATTGAATACCAAGCCAATTTATCCTCCTGTCTCTAGAACCAAACATTTAAGAGGACCTTCTGTGTAATCCAACTGACAGTGTTTCTTCTTTTAACATTAGTTGCTAGAGAAAAACAAGGATATTAGTGATATGAATTTCAACAGCCTGTAGTTGTCATGGTTTTTAATTTTTGTTTGCTTAATGTAATTTTCACAAAGTGCTATGGGTTATTTTCTCCTAACTACATAAATGGCTCGTTACCACTGTGCATCATTCACTACAGAGAATGCATTGCCCTCCTTTATCGTAGTCAGGAAAGGACAATGACGGCATTCAGTGTTCAACAAAGTTACCAAGTCTTCCATCATAACCAAATGTAGAAGACTGAATTCTAATAAATTCCTTGTTGTAAATACTCTAAATATATGCTCCTAGCATGTGATCATTCTGCCAGAACAAAGAATCAAATTAATTAGCAATACCACACATGCAAATGATGTTCATGTTAAAGAACTTTGCACAATGTCCCTACAATTAGTAAAGCAATTACAATAGTAGTTGTATGTCATTATTAGTCATTTTAATAACTTCTGTACACTTAATCTAGTTAATTTTCGAAGTTCTAAATCAAAATATTCCTTTGCATTACATTCATCAAGATTTCAGATTGTTTCTTGTTTTTTCAGTTTGCCCATTTTTGTTGAATAACTCCAGGCACTTCATTAAAAATTTCTGCAATATTTCCCGCACTTTAAACCAAACTTCTATAAGAATACAACCTGAGTATGAAAAAGTGGTTAAGGAATAGATGTATCTATATAATTCATTTATTCTAGCTGTGGAGATGATTTACATTATGAATTTCTATCTATTGTATAAGAGACAGAAATGGAGACAGTTCTGAGTTTAAACAAGAAGAAATGATGATGTTTTGTATATGTCTGTTCTCTTACATATTCACAATTTCATGCACAGGTAGCAGTGCAATGAATTCACATCATTCTTTGCATTTCACTGACCCCAGGGATAAAAGTCTGGGTATATGGCTGTGGAGGCAAGTACACTCTAGCACTGTACCTGTAAGGATATGTTTTGCAGGACAAAATGTATTTTCCTACAACTGTGTAGAAAGATACTGATTGAGAGGTACCAGCAGCCTAACTGCAGAATCCACTCTGTGCTCTGTATATTAATGAGGCTGTATACATAACATACTGATACCTTTAATTTAACAGTTTGTAAAACATAAAATAAAACATGCCTTCAGAATGGGGCTGGCATAACACTGCCTTTTGCTTTTTCTCATATCCTCCTTTCACCTGTGGACCCTCCTCAAGGTGAGAAGGATGAAGGTGTTGCATTAAAAGATACTCTGTGTGGGCAAAGGATGAATTCTTTTATTGTTTGCTTTAGAAAGTCAGAATTAGTTTTAAGTTTAACATCTACTAAAAAGACAGTTTTGATCTGCAGTATTTACCACAGCACAAGCACATAGCCATCAAGCTCAACACTTGGTCTGGAAAACGCATTCCTATCAGGCTTGAAGACTTATTAATTCCATTTCTCTTTTGGGGGGCAGTCGATTTATTGGAGGGCGGGGCTGAGAGATGGCAACCACCAGGTTGAGGAAATTAACAGGAGAAAACCTCAGAAAGTTTAACAAAGCAAAATTCAAACCCTTGAAACTGGAATGAAATAACAGCATGGAGTAGTGCAAGGTGAGGGCCCTACTACTCTGAAACTGCTCTACAGGAAAGGTCCACGGACCAGGGACCAGATGTTCAAGTTTAATGTGAGCCAGCACTGAGTCTTGCGTCAAAGGTGACCTCAGCATTCTGGGCTATATTGGTGATAGTATATCCAGAATATCTGTGGAAGTGATTCTTCCCCTCCATTGGGCATCTGTAACTCTGCATCCACAGTAGTATCCATCTGATAAAGAAAAAAGAGAGGAGTGCTCTGGGATTCCAGGTAGGACCTCCCAAATGGGCTAATGTTCTGTGTGCCATGGAAAGAGAGAGATTGTATCCCACTTAGTTTTGTTTCTCCATCACTGCGATGGCCAATTCACTTTGGTACAGCTCGCCTGGTGTGAACATAGACTTTTGTTGTGATCTCCTTGTAGTTGTCTTAGTTCCCACCCCATCAAATCTCACTTAGGATGTACCCCTAGAGGGCTTCTACAACTATTGCTGTTTTTCTCTCAATTTCTGTCAAGAGAGGCAAGCCAGCTTTACACGAAATAGCACGCACCCAAAACAAATGCTGAAAGAGTATTTATCTCTATTTTAATTAAGCACTAGGAACTACCTTGAATTCTCATGGGAAAAACAGTGTATATGCATAATTATGCATAGGTATAGGGCAGCCTAGATTCCACCCTGGTCTCTAGGAGCCATGTACAAGTCCTTTATCCTTTTGTCCTGTTGGGAAGTTCCTTTCTTTGCCTTCCAAATCAATATAGCTGACTGCTTTTCTCAAAAGCTTCTGCAAAATATTGTATATCTCAGAGATTATTGCACTATATTGCTCTCCTTTATCCAGTGTCCTTAAAGCCAATTGGTTTTCATTTAAAAATGTCACTATACATCTCAGAGCAGTGGAAGAATGAGTAGTGGAAATGTTCATCTCCAAGATAGTGCTTCCCTTTGCTGACTGAGTTATAAATTCAGATCACTTACCTTAGAATCATAGAATCACTATGATTGGAAAGGACCTCCAGGATCATCTAGTCCAACCTTCATCCCAGCATCCCTAACCACTAGACCATAGCCTCAAGTGCCACATCTATGCGCCTCTTAAACACCTCCAGGGATGGTAACTCCTCCACCACACACAGCCTGTCCAGCGCCTAACCACTCTCTCAATAAAGAATTTC
>VWZK01007875.1:47679-81536 GCA_013396935.1 Baryphthengus martii | reverse complement strand
CCCGGGCCCGTCTCCCGCCGGCCAGTGGGACTGGGGCCGGGAGAGAGGGGAGGCCTCTGAGGAAAGCGGGTCCCGAGTCTCGGGAAGCTGCCCCGGGGCCGCCCGCCTGAGCGTCGTGAGCAGCCGGGCTTTATAGCGAGCTTGGGGGCCTTGAGGTTCCCTCTTCGTCGCCTCCTTCTCCCGCAGAGCAGGCCTGAGCTTCCCCACGCCCGCGGTCAGTGTAAGGTCAGACTGCCTTTTGGGGCTGGTGTTTTGAAATAGTATCTTTGATGTTGTTATTTTCCGGCCCTAGCCAAATAAAATGTGAAGGGAGCGTTGTCTTCCCTTATCTCTCTCTTTCTGTTTTTTTTATCGGGTGTGGCAGAACCCTTGCTTGTGTCCGGCGTATTTTGCATAGAATGCATTCGTGTGGGCCTCCTAGTGAGATGACACTTGATTGTCATCTCTTTTCTTGTGAAGAAGTGTTACCCACTTAATTCACTAGCTATGGAAACATTTTTGTTTTCACCTGCAGTATTCCTCCAGACAACATGGACATTTCTATAGTGTTGGTTGAATTTTTTGGGATTACTTCTGATTGTGTCAGTTCCATGCTTTCTGCTGTCTTCAGAAAGCAAGTTTTGCAAGACAGTTCATGCAATAAAGCAGCATTTCCTATTCAAGAGATGTTTTAGATGGTAACACATAATTTTTCCTAATACACGCTTTTATGGTATCATTCTGTTGTAAGAGACTGATTGTAGAGTAGCCATATAATATATATATAAAAAAAATTGTAATAGCTAAGTGTAAGCTAGTCCTCAGGAAAATTACCTGTATGAATGTAAAGTCTTTATAAATGTGCTCGGGATGAGTACTCGTAGAATCATAGAATCATACTGTTCTGAGATCATTATATAAAACCCCAACATGTTTTTCTAACTTTGTCCTTGTTTACTGCTCCACCCAGTTTGGTGTCCTCTGCAAATGTCATCTGGCTTCATTGCCTTTGCCACTCCCATCCTTTTTCAACTTGCTAATGGGAATGTTAAAATGGGAGCTGAGAAGGACCTGCTGGTAACACACGCTTCCTGCTGGGCTGTGTGCGGACTCTTTTGTTTTGTCCTCGGTCAGTTTTAGTGCGGTACAGGGTTAAATCCTGCCAGGTTGGAATGCCTTGTGGGTGACATAGGCAGCAGGACCTGAAATTCTCTGCTATATTTAAAATTCTTTTCTGCAAGGCTGCTGTAATGCAATTTCTAGTGTTCATAACTTCGGGGTAGCTGTCTTCTTCATGGTTCTGTACTCCACAGTTGGTGTTGCTGTGGAGGAATACTTATTTTTTTATTTTTGTTTCTGTTGTAACATCCTGTACTCATCTGTTCATTTGCGGCAGCGTGGATCTTAGTAAGTGTCCATTAGCATTTATAATTTTTTAATTTTAATTTTTTTAATACGTGGAATGAAGAATATATTTGGATCCCAGTGTATGGACTCGCCTTTTCAAATTTAGTTGCTGTGGCATTTAGGCAGAACGTTTACTGACAGCTGCTGCTTAATTTTCTTTCTTTTGCCCTTTTCTGAGTCATCACTGACTCTCTGGGTTCTTGTTTGGTTGTTTCCTACTTTCCCATTTTCTGTGCAGCACTTTTACGAGCAGTGATACTACTTGCTGGTATCCCTTTGCCTTGTTAGGCATTTGAACTCCTTTCTTTATGTGCCAGTTTTTTATGAAACTTCTGCAAAGTAACTTCTGTACCTTTTATGCCATAGTTAGCAAGCTAATTGATTACAAGGCTCTTACAAAGTTATTACTTATTAGCACTATGAATATAAATAGTGTTGTGGTACTTTTTGTTGTGTTTTTTTTTGTTTGTTTTGGTTTTTTTTTGTTGGTGTTGTTGTTGTTTTGGGTTGTTTTTGGTTTTTTCCTTTTAAGTTGATGTTATTGGGGACCTGATAAATGGCATAGTGCATGGTAATAGTTACCTTATGTGCTTTCTGTTAGTAGTCCTGCACTTATCTAGCAAGGAGGGTGATAGAAATAAATTAATGAGGTGAGGACAAAGAAATTTTGGTTTTCAAAAGTGAATAACAACGTGATGTGCGGTGGAAGAGGATTAGTATTAGAAATATTTTAATGGAAAGTAGCTGCTTAATGAAAGGCACGTTGCTTAAAACAAGAGGAAACCTGCTTCTGACTGGGACTGTTGTCTAGGAACTGTTGTCTCCAGATTTTGTAAAGTGCCTCTTGAAGGTGTGTAGGATGCTGAGGTGCCAGCTCTGAGCGTGGAGAGAATCCTCTTAACCTGTGTGCTCACACAGCTCCACTTGTGGGCTGTCCCGGCAGAGGGATTCCAGCTGCCTCCTTCCTTCTGCAGAGCACTACTAGTTCTCCACCTTGAGCAGCGCAGAATCGCTGAGAGGAGTCTCTGACTTGGGTTTCAGATTTTCCCCTCCTCCCTTTCTGTTTTTCCCACAGTCTCAGTCCAAGGCCGGGAAGGGAAAAGCTGTCAAGGATTGGCTGTATGTATTTCAGAGTCCAAATCTGCTTTGTCTCCCACCTCTTCTTTAGTTCTGATACATCTGTGCATGAGGACTTCGCCTTCTGTGTAGATCATTTTTGCTTTTTTGCCTCGTTACCTTCCTTGATTACTTCCATGTGAGCAGGAAAAGATACGAATTGCATTTTATGAAATGTGTTCTCACTTCCAGTTGATTTTTCTTTATTACTTGAATAAGGTGCACGTGCCACAAGTGCAGCCTTGGATACATAAAAGACCTTGTCTTCGTCTTGTGGATACCTGATGCTGCTTCAGCGACTCTGTAGTGTTGGTGCTCCCAAATTTCTCTTGCGTGCCTGATGTCACTAGAGGGCACTTGGTGTGGCTCTTGAGCTTGAGGAACCTGAATGTGACTTTTAATATAAACGCTGGGATTTTCAATTAAAAATTTCTTTACTTTCCTATGTAAATGGGAGTAATTCTCTTCAAGGGTTAACCTGAGGTACGCATCTCTCTCTCCTCCCCTGTCCCTTTCTTTCCTGCTTCGAGGGCTAGTCAGCAAAAGATGCTGTAGTCCAAGTATGGAACTGATCTCGTTGCTGCTGTTTGACTTATCTTGCAGCTTTGTGAAATTGTTTATTCTGTTCCTATCTTCTGGATCGTGACTAATGTCTCTCTTCTCAAGGATTCGTTAAGTTTCTGTGGAAATTGTAATAATGGTCATGAAAACGCCCCATTGGGAAATGAAACTGCCAGACTCCGGACGCAGCTGATCATTTTTGGTTTTCTTACTTTTCTTTTTACAATTACCACTCATTTCCTGACCTTTAGGAGTTGATATCTGCAAGTCTCTCTTCCACCTCCTCCTTATTTTGCTGTAAATAACTAGAAATGTAATGTACTTTTGACTGCAAAGGTCTCTGAAGAGTATTCCAGCTCATTTAATCTAAACTGGGAAGACAAAGTAAGATTCTAATGGCAGTCAGCTCCTTGTAGTCATCTAGGATCTTGAAATGGCAGTGAGCTCTTGACATCTTGGTAATTGAGTTTCCTGAGCTGTTTGTAGTTTCAATTTTAAACATGGCATTAATTTTTTTAATTGTGAAGCTGTAGTATAAGTTATTTTCCCCTAGGAATCCTGTTCTGATTTAGGTGGCAGCAGAGGTGTGGATGCAACTTTGAGCAGCGTATCTAGTGCATCTGCAGGTGACGTGCTTTGGAATTACTTTCCAAAGATCTCTGGCCTTAACCAGGGGAAAGCTTCATCTTACAGAAGACTACTTTGGAGAGTGTATGAAATTTTTTTTAAGAATAAAACCAGGGCCATATAATGTCTGTGCCTTTGTGGTATTAGTTTTGAACTTTGTTCATCATAAACCTACTTTCTCTTCTCCTGAGGCTTTTTTTTATTGGTGGGTGGGTTTTTTCATATTTAGGGGCACTTAGTTGAAGACTGGCTCTGTGCTGTAATGTTAGGAAGCTACGTGACTGGTGTCTTAAATTAAGCTGCTTGGTATTTTAGAAGCGTAAGGACACAAGTAGAAACAGAGTGAAAGAAAGGATTCCAGTTTTGCTTTTTGCATTGTTGTGACTAATCATCCTGAGAATTGCTATACCTTTGTGGACTATTTCTGTTTGTGAGTTAGCCTCGTTCAAAGATTCCAGTGCAACCTCACTTTATTTCCAATTTTCTGTTTGTTTAGATGCAACCGATACAACTTGAAGTTATCTTTATCCAAGATGTTTTCTGGGCTTGTTTGTTTTTCCTTTTAATCCAAGAAGAGCTAGAACCTCTTGAGATCAGTCATAAAGTACCACAAATGGAGATAAGGGAAGACAAATCATATTGTTTGAGAAAAATTGCAGTGTGTTTGTTGTCAGAAATTCATGCGGCCCCGTTACTTAATACTGAACATAGTCCTGTTCCTTGCTCCTCCAACGCTTGTCTTAAGTTTTGATCTGTGGAACTATTCTGGATAGGAGTCACGTGGGCCTTTTTGTACTGATTTTGTCCTTATTACAGCATAGTTCAAGTACCAGTGCTACCTAGTTCAATTACTTACCAAACTGGGACTCTTTGAGTTGTCTGTTAGTGGAGTTGATGCAGTGCAGTGAGGGCAAATCAGCTCGCTTTGGTTTGGCATAAACTTTATTTTGCTCTGTCTTTCAAGTGGAGGCACGAAAAGGGGTAGCGGAAATGGCATGACACTTGGTATGAATCGAATCAATGTTTTTAATACACCTGCTAGTAGAATTCAGGTCTTCTATCTGAGCTGGCGATTCTGGGGCTTCTTACCTGGGATTGTTTTTTGCAATTTGGGAAGACGCTGGCGTCGTAATCTCTTTATTGCAGAGCGGGGGGAAAAGCTTGTGAAGTGTAAAGAAGGAAGGGAACTAGAAAGTCCCTGCAGCTGTGTGATTGATCACATACATTCCAAATTATGTTTTAGGCATCTGATTCCTTCTTGGAGATCTCCTATCTCTGGTCTCACAACCAGATTTAATTTCTTTATCGATGAGGCTCTTGTAAAAGGGGAGATGCTGCGAGGCCTGCGGTCATTGGCAAGATAATTTCTGACTGTCTTCAATTGGCACAAAGTTTTCTTCTGTGTTCTTTTGAGCTTCTGAAAGACTGTAGGGGTCTTGATGAAGCAATTTGCCTCAAAATTAAACTGTGTAAAATACAAGGGAAGCTACTTTGTTGTGGAAAATACTCTGAGGGAATAGCATGTCTTGTAACTACAGCCCACTGAGGGTCCCTGGTGGTGAGGATAAAGCATCAGGGTGGCACTGCTGCATACCCTGCTTTTCAGGCCTCTCTGCTGATCTTCTGGTTGTTTTTGGAGAATCCAGCCACCCGTGCACAGGAGTGGGAGTGCTAAATCACTACCAGTATTTATTAAATTAGTAAAATTAATTAATTACAATAAAAAAATACTCTTGAACTCTTTAATATCTTGTTGATATTTAAAGCCTGATATTTAGTACTGCAGTTTAGCTGGTGAGAAATGAAATGGGATGCTTTGGTGGTGGTGCTGGGCACTTTGGTGAGAACAGACATTTGGAAACCAGAAGTTCCTGGCTTGCAGGACAGGTCGGCCCATGGCCAGAGCTGGGCTTGTTCAGAGTACTAATAATCTGTTTCTCCTCTTTTCTAGGGACAAGTTTGCTTGTGTTTTTGCCGGCCAGTGACATGCCTTGTTGTTCACAATGCTTCTGTTTGGTTTATTTTTCCCATCTGTGTTCTTTTAGTACAAAGTGTACAGCTTGCACTGGCCCATGTCTTACGTGGATCAAATCCATTCTACTGTCAATGCATTCTACAAGTCTTAAAACTTGACAAATGGACTTTGAGACGGAATCTACCAGCATGTGCTTTTTTCCTCTCTGGTCTTCTCTAGAAAAGCTTATCTGTGCATTCTCCCTGTGAATCCCAGATTGCAAAGCCAGAGACAGCTTTTATATTTCACTTAGTGTTGCCTCTTTCTTCATCAGGCACTCAAGACCTATTTGGGCAGTGAAATTATTTAGAAATTATTTGGATGTTTGTGTCTTCTGGATAGAACTTCCATTATAAATAGCATTTACTGACTGCAGCTTTTTTTTTTCTCTGTAAATACTAGTAGAGCTATTTACCCACTTTCTGTATGCACACATCGGAAAGGGCTCAGCACACAAATAAGTTCTTTGGAGCGGTAATAGATTTGTAGTCTGAGAGCTGAAGGCCACATGAAATCACATTTTTTTTTTTTTTTTAATCTCCAATGGAGAATTGACTCTGATAGTCTTTGTAGCAAAGCCAGCTATGCTCATAGAATGGTGATGCTGGAATCTCCACAAAATTAATAGTGCTAAAGACGTTGTGGGGAGCAGAGCGTGTTAAGAGATGGGACCACCATCCCTGTAAAGTGTTAAAGTTTCTAATTGGAATGGTAAATCACTGCATAATGCATAAAATATCTTGACATCCTTTCTATAGGACCACAAAGATGATCCAGGGGCTGGAGCACCTCTGCTACGAGGATAGGCTGAGGGAGCTGGGATTGTTCAGCTTGGAGAAGAGGATACCCTCGGGGGACCTTATAGCTGCCTTCCAATACCTGAAGGGAACCTCCAGGAAGGCTGGAGAGGGACTTTTCACAAGAGTGTCCAGTGACAGGACGAGGGGAAATGGTTTTAAACTGAGGGAAAAATAGATTTAGACTGAATCTCAGGAAAAAGTTCTTCAGTAGGAGGGTGGTGAGACTCTGAAATAGCTTGGCCAGAGAAGCTGTGGATGCTCCCTCCCTGGAGGTGTTCAAGGCCAGGCTGGATGATGCTCTGAGCAGCCTGGTCTTGCTGAGAGGTGTCCCTGCCCATGGCAGAGGGGTTGGATTAGATGATCTCTGAGATCATCTAATCTAATGGTTTGAATGTGCTTCTTTTTATTCCTCTTCTCTCCCTACCTTCTTGTCAGTGTTTTCTGGAGTCCTGTACCATGATGAAGTATTACCAATTTGCTGCTTCACTTTGGTTTCTCAGAGGTTCTGCATCTGTAAAAGTGACAATTACAAGGGAGCTCATATCCTGTTGAGACTGGGAATTCTTAAGGCTTCTTCAAGGACAGCTGGCACAGAGCAAATAAAACACTTGGGGCTGGGCTATGTAATGTTCTTTACAAAACTATAAACAGCCCAAAGTGCTGTCCTGAAATGCCCTGAAGGGAGAAAACTGTTAAGGAAACAAAGTTGCCAATTATAGAAAAATTTCTGCCTCTCCACTTCCAGAATTTCTGTGGTGCCCTGGAGCACATCCAGGGCATCAGCTGATCGTCCAGTTGTTGGACTCCATTTTTGGTCATCCTGGTTTAAACAAACAAACAAAAATACCAAACCAAAACCCAACAACAAGAAGAAAACAAAAAAATACCAGTCCCTGAGCAGTTGCTTGGTTTAGTGGTCAGCTGTTTATCAGTTGTGACAGCAGAGGGATTTGTGGTTGAAGCTGGTACCGAATCAGTCCAGCACTTCCTTGCTGAGGTTTGCTCCAGGGGGCTGCAAGTTTTCTTTATGCTGAGTCCCAAGAGGTGTTTTCAACCCCACTGTCTTTCATTTCAACTTTGTTAGTCAAGTGACTCCTGAGTTAGCTATAAATATAGTTGGTCCTACCACTTTTTATCTGCTAATGGTATTTAGTAACTCCTTTCATTATTCAGCTTCTTTGAGCAAAATGTTTGGAGTTGGTGGGTATCTGATTAGAGAAGGAACTGGTTTATTGAAAAAAAGATCCAAAATCACCCCTCCAACAACCCCCCAGGAAAAAAACACAAACAAACCCAACAACGTTCCCTCTCCCAAAAAAACCCCAACCAACCAAAACCCCAACCACAACTGAACCTATGATCCAATAATAAGGTTAGAGACTTCCTGCTAAAGTGAGTGGAGGTAGTGCCCATGTCTACATTGCAGCTGTTTCTCGATTCGAAGGCCTTAATTTTCTTTGCCAGTCTGAAGAGTTGCTGAATATGTCACCAGTTAGTGGAGAGCAGTTACTGTGTTCAGGGTAATTCAGGTAAAGGAATAAACTTTTCCCTTATGAGGAATGGATGAAGCTTGGTGCCCAGAGGGATCCAGGGCAACAGTGGAGTGCCAGCCTCACTCAAGAAAGATGCATTGAGTGTTTTCTGAAGAGATCCGAGCTTTTAAAAATGTTGATCAGGTTAGTAGGGTACTGTGTGGGCATTCAACCCTGAGTTGCTTTTGTTTTCTTTTCATAGAATCATAGAATGTTAGGGGTTGGAAGGGACCTCTAGAGATTGTCCAACCCTCCTGCCAGAGCAGGATCCCCCAGGGCGGGCCACACAGGAACAGATCCAGGGGGGATTGGAAAGTCTCCAGAGAAGGAGACTCCACCACCTCTCTGGGCAGCCTGGTCCAGGCTCCATCACCCTCCCAGCAAAGAAGTTTCTCCTCCTGTTGAGGTGGAACCTCCTGGGTTCCAGCTTGTACCCGTTATTTCTTGTCCTGTCCCAGGGCACCCCAGAAAAGAGCCTGGCCCCTTCCACTGGACCCCCACCCCTCATATTTCTAGACATGAATCACATCCCCTCTCAGCCTTCTCTTCTCCAGACTACACAGCCCCAGGGCTCTCAGCCTTCCTCACAGGAGAGATGTTCCAGTCCCTTCATCATCCTTGTAGCCTCCGTTGGACTCTCTCCAGTATTTCCCTGTCCTTCCTGAATTGGGGAGCTCAGAACTGGATCCAGTATTCCAGGCGTGGTCTCCTCAGGGCAGAGTAGAGGGGAAGGAGAACTTCCCTTGACCTGCTGGACACACTCTTCTTAACACAGCCCAGGAAGCCATTGGCCTCTTGGCCATGAGGGCCCATTGCTGTCCTGGGGAGAGCTCACTGTCCACCAGCACTCCCAGGTCCTTCTCCACAGGGCTGCTTTCCAGCAGGTCAGCCCCTCCTCTGTCCTGGTGCCTGGGGTTATCCCTCCCCAGGTGCAGGACTCTACACTTGCTCTTGTTGAACTTCCTGAGGTTCCCCTTTGCCCAGCTCTCCAGCCTGTCCAGCTCCCGTTGGATGGCAACACAGCTCTGGTGTCTCAACCACCCCTTCCAGTTTCGTATCATCAGTGAACTTGCTGAGGGTCCCCTCTGTCCCCTTGTCCAGGTCATTGAGGAAGATTTTGAATAAGACTGGACCCAGCATTGACCCCTGGGGAACACCACTGGCCACAGGCCTCCAACTGAACTCTGAACCACTCATCACGACCTTCTGAGCTCTGTTGTTCAGCCAATTCTCACCCCTCCTCACAGTCGCCTCTTCTAACCCACACTTCCTGAGCTCACCCACGAGGATGTTACAGGAGATAATGTCAAAAGCCTTGCTGAAGTCAAGATAGACAACATCCATGGCTCTCCCTGCATCTACCCATTCAGTCACTCCATCGTAGAAGGCCATCACATTAGTCAAACATGACTTCCCCTTAGTAAATCCACGTTGGCTACTGCTGAAAACCTTCTTTTCTTCTATGTGCTTAGAGATGACCTGCAGAAAGAGCTGCTCCATGACCTTTCCAGGGATGAAGGTGAGGGTGACCGGTCTGTAATTTCCAGGGTCTTCCTTCTTGCCCTTTTTGAAGACTGGAGTGTCACTGGCTTTCTTGCAGTCTTCAGGCACCTCTCCTGTTCTCCATGATCTTTCAAAAACGATGGAGAGTGGTAGAGCAACAACACCAGCAGCTCCCTCAGCACTCGTGGGTGGATCCTGTTGGCACCCATGGATTTGTGGATGTTCAGATTCCCCAGGTGATTTCTAACCCAATCCTCATCGACCAGTGGAGAGTCTTCCTCCCTCCAGGCTTTCTCTCTTACTTCCAGGGTCTGGGATTCCTGAAGCCTGGTCTGAGCAGTAAAGCCTGAAGCAAAGGCACATTCAGGAACTCCACCTTCTCTGTGTCCTCTGTGCCCAGGGCTCCCCCCTCATCCCGCAGTGGGCCCTCGTTTTCCCTATTCTTCCTTTTACCACTGATGTATTTGAAGAAGCCCTTCTTTTTCTCTTTTACTTCCTTTGCCAAAGTTAATTCCAAGAGGGCCTTGGCTTTCCTTGTTGCATCCCTACACACCCTGACAACGTTCCTATCATTCTCCCAAGTGATCAGGCCATTTTTCCACAGACTGTGAACTTCTTTCTTCTGCATGAGTGTTTCAAGCAGCTCCGTGCTCATCCATGCTGGTCTCCTGCCTCTTCTACTTGATGTTTTACTCAAAGGAATGCACCTATCTTGAGCTTGGAGCAAGTGATGTTTGAATATTAACCAAGTCTCTTTGCCCTTCCCACCCTCTAGAGTCTTAGCCCAAGGGATTCCTCCAAGTACGTCTTTGAAGAGGATTTTCAAATGGATGAGTCAGAAGAAGCTGGAGGGACAGTCCCTGAAGGAAAAACATCAAGCTCAGACCTGCTCAGGGTGCTCACATAGGAAGTGTTTGTTGTAGCCAAATTAGCTCAAGAAATGAGTAAGATCTGCAAAGATTTAGCTAAACTGTCTGAAGGTAGCAACTTGCTTTTATATAGTGAAGATGACTCGGTCCTTCCATGAGATGAGTACAAGAGGTTCACTAACTGCCCTTGTAGGTGTTGCCTGTTTCTTTATTTTACAATATATAAACTTGCCCATGACATAAATAAACATACAGATGCCTGTTAAACTTCTTGATTTCCTTGTTGCTATTGTACTGCAGGGAACCTTAGTCCTTCTGTTAGCACTGAAATATTTCCAAGTGTCAGAGCTTGTTTTTTCTCATGAGGAATTGAGTTCTTCTGCTTCTAAATTATTGAGGTCTCTTAAGTTATTTTGGTTGTTTGTCCTTGACAGCCTTTGAAAGGCTGTTACAAAGCTTAATGTTTGAGATCTCTTCAAACTTGTAGCTTGTTCCAGCTGCAAGTCTGGTCTTCCATCTGTGTTCAGTTTATATGTTTATTTGTGAGATATTGTAGCCCTTACTCCTTGAGTGCACTCATATAGAATATCCAGCTACTGTTTTCTTGATTTTACTGGACAAAACTGGACTTACAGTTTCCTCCTGTGAAATAGCCTTTACTGCCTGTGTAATTCTGAGCTGTCCTTCCCCCCAACACTGCTCACCATCTGAAGCCATTCCTTTCTGAGCATGGGTGACTGGGGCTGGCTGCAGAATCCAGATGAGGATTTATTAGCATTTAGTGAAAAAAGATTGTTTTGGTTTAGCAATTCCTGTGTTACGCTGTGCTTTTGGCTCTATCTACTCCAGTTGTCCTTGTTGCAGCTTTTTTAGGGTCTAGGCTTTTCTTAATCTCTACAGTAGCTTTTAAGAATCCACTTGCAGCGTGACATCTTTAGTTTTCACGTTGCTTTGCAGTAAGGCTTTTATTTTGTAGAATGATTCCTACCTAGTGTTTAGCTGACTTTCGCAGTCTTGAAAGAAGACTTATTTTACACTTCAGAGTTCAGGTTTTCTAAAATAGATGATCCCCATGCTGTTCACATTAAGCATCAGGGAATTTCCAGCTAGCTTGAATTTCTCTCTGGTGAATTTCTTTTCAAGGAAGATGGATGTCTTTACTTGTTCATCACTTCAGTGCTCTTTGTTGTACTTTCACAAATAAAAGCTGATCTGCTTTCTTCAAACTCATTTTCCTGGCTTATCTCTTCAGACTGCTCCTCCCTGTAAGGAGCAGCTCTCTTAGATCATCTGCTCAGGATGGGTTTTTTTTAGGGAAAGTGGGAGGAAAGAAAGGTTTGCTCATGTCCATTCTGAGTTACGTCATTTAACAATTCATCTCCTCTTGTGTACATGCACCTTTTTTCCCTGGATGTGTGGGGTTTGCTTTTCTAAGTTGCCGCTTCCTTCTCTATTGAATAGGGATGGGTTTGCTCAGTGTAACATGAACTGAGGAGGATTTATCTTTAGGTTCTGAAGAGCTCACAGAGTAATAGATGCGCTCTGCTGGGATCAAAAGATACTAGCATTGTAGTGGTGTTTCTTGGTATGTATCCTAAGAAACTTCTTATTTCTGGAGAGCTTTTGGTGGCAAACTGCAATGTATGAGACAATTCAAAAGCTGTGTAATGTGGTTGCTATATTTAGTTCTTTCAAAGAATTAACTTCCCCCCCCCGCCCCTAAAAAACGGATATTCCTGCTTTTCTTAAGCTGCTCAAAGTGTACTAAAAGCATTAATCTTTGCCATAGTGCATTGCTTGGGTGAACTGTTGTGCTAACAACGGTGCTAATTGCAATGTAGGTGGAAAGCTGATGTGCAGAAAGGTGAAGTGAATCATCTTGATGGAGCTGGCCAAGATGTCAAAGCAGTGTCAGGTTGTGCTCCCATACGTGGCTGATTTCATAGGTTGTAAACTATTGTGATGGAGTTGGAAGTCATTTGAACTGGAGGTCTATTAATTGTCTGACCTTTGCAGGGATAATAATTACTGTTACTGAAATCTGAATGATTCTTCAGAAACTCCTCTGTCACATTGTCTTTTTTTGTCTTTTTTTTTTTTTTTTTTAACACTATCCCTCTAGCTATCATCACCCTTCCCAGGCAGGACCTGAATCTTCAAGGTGTAAAGAGTGCCTCTTCATATATGTTTTTTTCTTCATTATATACAGCAAGAGATGGAGGGAAAGCAAAGAGTTTCAAAGGCAATATTTTATTCTCTTTAGATGTGGTATGCCTAGGGATGCTAGGCTGGATGCCTTCAAAAACATTTCAAAGTAATGTTTGGCTGCAGAAATGTCAAAACTGGGCCTTCGTAATGGAAGAAGATAGCAAAGGCTGCAGGAAAGGATATATTTTTTCTCTTAAATGTGGTCTTTTGGGATTTAAAGCTCTTACTTCATCTAGGTGATCAAAGTAAAAGCTGCCTTCTTTATCATTCTCTTCTCTTTCTAGGTTTCCATGAAGCAATTGAAATGTGGATAGCCTACTTGTAGCTTGGTGGCAGTTGTCATCTGGAACCTGCTGGTGTCTCCTTCCAGTAGCTGGTGTAACATTGGCTGCTGAGAGCCATGAAGGTTGTATCGGAGAAGAACGCTGTACGCATCCTGTGGGGTAGGGAACGGGGTACCCAAGCCTTGGGTGCTCAGCGGCTCCTGCAGGAGTTGGTGGAGGATAAAACTCGATGGATGAAATGGGAGGGCAAGGTAAGGTTGTGGAATAGAGGTGCACAGCTTGATCTTGGAGTAGGGGAAGGGGAGGTGTGCGTTTGGGATAAATTGTCCGACGATTGTCCATTTGATGTGTTACACTTGATACGCTCTCTGGCTCTGTTCAGTTCCTGCAGTGACACCATACTAGACGTGTTCCTGCAGCGAGTTCCCCTTGGTGTCTGTGTGGCTTACAGTTAAAGTGTGATCGTATGACACTTGCAACACTTCCTGCTTTGTTGGCTTTTTCAGAAAGTTGAGTTACCAGACAGTCCACGCTCCACCTTCTTGCTGGCGTTTAGTCCAGACAGGTAATTAACTCCAAGTTCGTTCCCTGTTTCAACAGTCTCCTTGCACTTCCCAAAGTGATGAAGGTTTGTGCCCGTTGAGTTGTCCAGTCCTGAATAGCCAAATGAAATTTCTGGTTCCCAACATGCATGGATGGAATGTGTACGCACCTTCCTAATCTCACAGCTTTGAGTGTAGTTGATGTTTAATTTCTGAGGTATCCAAGCTGACGCGTAGTTCTATGGAAGGAGGCTCTGTGCGGCCACCAGGGGATTTCATAAGATTCTTGAGGAAGTACAGGGTGTTTCAGCACAACATCCGAAGTGATGTGGCACACCCACCGGGATATCTAGGCCTAAAGATCAGAGCGGAATGATGCGCGTGTTGGAAGCAGCAATGGAGGTGGGATCTCTTAGTGTCACTTCACTTGACAGTGGTTAAGATGGTGTGAAGAACAGGGAACATTTATTTACCCCAAACTGTCACCTGGGAGTTCCTTGTGAGCTGCATGTTCACTCTGACTTTCGAGGTCGAGTTTGTGCTTGCAGATCGAATGAGCTCGTGTTTGATCAGGACCTGAAATCGGGCTACAGGCGGCTTTGTGGCCATTGATGAAACCATCGCTCTTTGAGCTCTGGGTGGGAGAGCTGCTGGGTTAGGTGTGAATAGACCCTGTTGAGATAAAGCCTAACCATGGTCTGGTTTTCCTGCACTCTTCTTGTGTTAATGTTTGTCCTACCTTCTGCATTCCCAGGACCCTTATGGCTTCCACACATGTGAACCACAACATCTACATCACAGAGGTAAAAACGGGCAAGTGTGTTCATTCCTTGGTTGGACATCGCCGCACTCCCTGGTGTGTCACCTTCCATCCCACCATCCCAGGCCTCATTGCTTCAGGATGTCTAGATGGGGAGGTTAGAATTTGGGATTTACACGTAAGTGTTTCCTGAAACCTTTGTGCCTTTGTTTTTTGGTGGGTGGTGACCTTTTTTGTCTGAGTTTGTTTCCCAAATGTTGCCTTGTACGAATGCTGTTTGGAAACTTTACTGGGACCTGTCTCTAAAAGCATAGAATATCCTTTTCTAGAAGTCTAGAGAGTAGATGACAGATTCTTCATTCAGTCCTGCCAGGTAGGTCATGGTCCTTAGCCATGCCTGTTTCTGTGTTTAGGGTGGTACAGATAATGCTGGAGAACTTTGTTCAAGGTGCCTTTTTAGCTTACAGGAAAGATGTGCCATTTTTCATTCCACTGAGCATATCTGAGCTCTTCAGTGGTCTGGTGACAGAGACAAAACACATACATCTAGCTGGTTGCTTTGAATTGCAGCATTTTTACGGGCTGCTTGAGACATGCTTACCCACAAAACTACATCTGTGGTCATGGCTGCAAGTAGTAATGTTCTAGACATGACATGTGACCTCGTATGAGAGCAGCTGTTGTTGTTACCAAGAAGGCATCTCACTTCCGTGCTCCTAAGTGGAGTCCTGGAGAGACGGCACATGCATGGAAACCTAATAATCTCAAACTTTGTGATAAACTGCTTCTCATTCTTGACTTCTCACTCAGGGTGGCAGTGAGAGCTGGTTCACAGATAGCAACAATGCCATTGCTTCACTGGCTTTTCATCCTACGGCTCAGCTCTTGCTGATTGCAACTGCCAATGAGATACATTTCTGGGACTGGAGTCGTCGGGAGCCTTTCGCCGTGGTGAAAACAGCGAGTGAAATGGAGCGGGTCAGGTGAGTTCCTGTTTCTAGGAGAACACTGGGATGTGAAAGATGGTCAGATCTGGGGAATGTGAGGGAGGGCTTCCTCGAGGATGCTGTACCTTCTCCACTGAGCCTGTGTAGAGAAGCGCCGCTTGCACCTCCTTCACTCAGTTTGTGGAAAAACAGTTCTGTGGGCAGGAAAAGAAGCAATTGGAAATAACAGATGAGCTTGGTTGTTCGTAGTTGTAATTGGATATGTGCCCAGGAAAAGCCCCGAATCTACTTCCTGTTCATATGTAAGCTTAATTCAACTTGTCAGCTGTGAGGATGTAAGAAGGCAGAAGTTGCTGGAAGAGACTGCCAAGCTATTATTTTGGTGCAGTTATAGAGGAAACTTGATGCCTTCTTTTTAGCAGTTTAAAATAAGACAGTGTTGAAACATTCAAGGCAACTTAATCTCTCCCTTTGTACCAAATTCCAATTTGTAACACATATGTGCACATTGCTTAAAATTTCCTGGCTATTGCAGTTGATAGAGCAGCACTTGCTTCCAGCTTTTAACTTCTGTATAGTGGTTCTGTGGACTATAAAATAGCTGCGGTCTTCATCTAGGTAAGTATGTTTTCTTCTTAATGCATAAACTTTCTGACATCCTTCATAAGAGGATGATGGTAACGTAGTAACATTCTCCTTGCAAATAGTTCACCTGGGGTTTTCTTCCCTGCTGCATCCAGCTTCCTGTGTCAATGTGGAATGGGAACTGCTGACTGATTCTCTGGCTCTGCTTTTGGTTTAGGCTGGTACGGTTTGATCCCTTGGGACACTACTTGCTCACAGCAATTGTTAACCCTTCGAACCAGCAGGTAAGGAGAATGTCAGTACCTGTTATTGACTGGCTAATTAAGAGGTGCTTTGCATACATTAACTCTACTCTATTCCTAAGCAGCCTTGTGCCTTTGTGAAAACCTGAAGTCCTAAGCAGAGTTCTGTCTCTCCTTAATTGGACACATGAATGTTCTTGTGCTATGTGCAGGGCTATTGAAGAACTCTCCAAAGTGTCTTTTGTTTTGCACTCGCTGTCTCATTAGTGGTGGGACAGATGTCCCAATGGCCCTGCTCTTTCAGTCCTGTTGTGACATTCTGCTGGATTTTAAACTCTGTGAGGTATTAACAATGCTCCCCCAGCTGCTGACCCTCAGATGCTGATGCTTCGGTTCATATGAACAGGGTATTATCAAAGCTCACTGGGCTGTGGAAAGAACTTGTCTAGATCCATAAAATGAACTTTGAAATAGTCGCAGCTGGTTTCCTGCCTCTAGGAAGGCACTTATCACATCTTTTCAGCTGCCTGGGATGGTAGCTGACTTTCTGCTGTTTCTTTGGAGGTACAGGATTATGCTGTGAGGTGACAGAACTTTGCTTCTTTCTGCAGAGTGATGAGGAAGTGGAAATCTCCGTGGACAGCACAGAGATGCCGCACTATCGCCAGCGTGCTATCCTCCCATCTCAGCCTGTGAGGCGCACGCCCCTGCTCCACAACTTCCTGCATATGTTGTCCTCCCGCTCCTCTGGCATACAGGTGGGAGAGCAAAACAGTGTTCAAGACTCTGCTACCCCATCCCCTCCACCGCCTCCACCACCACCACCTCCGCCTCCAGCCAGTGAGAACACAAGGGCATCTGTCTATAACAGGCTCCGGGAGCGTGTCAGCTATCCCACAGCAGAGTGCTGCCAGCACCTGGGGATGTTGTGCCTTTGCAGCCGATGCTCTAGTGCAAGACTTCCTTCTTCTCTCTTCCCACACCAGGAAAACGCACCCTCTACGTCTTCTGGGGCCACTGGCACTTCCTTCTCCTCTGTGCAGACAGAGCCTTATCAAGCCCCAGAGCAGGCGTCCATAGCACAGGAGGAGCAGGGGATACTTAACAGGCCCTCAGCTTTCAGCACAGTTCAGAGCAGCACTGCTGGCAACACCCTGCGCAACCTTAGCCTGGGCCCCACGCGGCGGTCCCTCGGCGGGCCCTTGGCAGGCCACCAGTCCCGGTACCAACAGTCTGCGAGAGAGATGGCTTCGGGCTTAGGGGGGTCTGACTGGTCCAGAACAGTGCTGAACATGAGCTCTCGGGCCGAGCTGGAAGCCATGCCTCCCCCTAGGACCAGTGCCTCCTCCGTGAGCTTGCTGTCGGTGCTGAGGCAGCAGGAGGGAGGCTCCCAAGCATCGGTCTATACCTCTGCGACTGAAGGGAGGGGCTTTCTGGCCCCAGGGGCTGAGGCGGACAGTGGTAGTAGCGCTGGCCCGAGCAATCCGGCCAGCATCCGTAATGAGCTCCAATGTGATTTGAGGCGATTCTTCCTGGAATATGACCGGCTTCAGGAGTTAGATCAGGGGATTGGTGGGGAGCCGAGCCAGTCGCAACAGGCTCAAGAAATGCTCAACAACAACATTGAGCCTGATCGGCCGGGTCCCTCCCATCAGCAGACTCCACACAGCAGTGAAAACAATTCCAGTTTGTCCCGGGGTCACCTGAACCGCTGTCGCGCTTGTCATAACCTGCTGACCTTTAACAATGACACGCTGCGCTGGGAGAGAAGCACGCCTAGCTACACACCAGGGCAGGTACAAAGCACGTTTGAGGGTGTACCTCCAAATACCAGCCAGGTGCAGCCTGCAGAGAGAACCGAGGGCAGAGCTCCTGCCTCTAGCAGGCTGCAGCTGGGCAGCTCTTCCACTCCGCAGGAGGAGAGGACCGTGGGAGTGGTCTTTAACCAGGAGACGGGGCACTGGGAAAGAGTTTACAGCCAGTCGGCTTCAAGCAGACCTGGGAATGTATCACAGGAGGCCTTAAACCAGGAAATGCCTGAGGAAAGCTCAGAGGAGGATTCGCTCAGGAGGTAAGATATGTGCTTGGCCTTCATCCTCTATTCTTCCTTGAACCTTTCCCATCTAGTCTGACTTTTACAGTATTTTCTGAGTTGAAAGCCTTTTCTCAGGTGGTCCTTTGCTATTTATGCGGATGAGAATAGAGACATTGCTTTGCTGTCTATTATAGCTGCTGTCGTCACGCCGCAGATAGGCTTTGAAGATTGTAAGGACGGAGACCAGACCTCTCAATGGGAAAGGAGGATGCTAGTGTGGACAGGCAAAAGGATGGGCTCTGGCAGCAGATCCCTGGGGTGACCTGTGTTCCTGGTGTTTCCCAGACGTGGCAGAAGAGTGGGGACACAGGATGTGCCACGCTGTCCTTTGTGCCCCGTACGGCGCACATGCTGCACGCAGACAACTTGCCCAGGTTTTGCTTTCTTGAGGGCTATGTCTTGTTGAGGTTGTAGATGTTAAGTTGGAAGGGTTAACCATCATTTCCTTGGTGTTGCCATATAGGGCAAGAAAAGTCAAAGCACCGTGTCAATGATTTGGGCATATACCTTAGTTACAAGTGTTGGGTCAAACCCGTGCAGTTTGCTTGCCTGTGATAAAGAGGTAAGTTTAAAAAGTGGCTCTCATTGACCCAAATCTAGGGTGAGGTGTTTGGGAGTATGCTGATCACTGAAAATTTTAAGCTCTGTTGTATTCTTTATTAAGGAAGGTTTCTTTTTTGAAAGGATGCTTTTTTTTTTTAATGCTTTGAATGTCATATGATAAACAGAATTGAATTTTGAAATTGAACTTGCACCAGGAAAGACCCATGCTTTGTGCAAAAGTATTTCCACTGGTTTTTAGGGACAAACCAGCTACGCTGGTACTTTGGATAGGGTGTCCCTACTGGGTTTCAGTTTGACACCCTCTCTGTTAAGTGATTTGTGCTAGTCAGAGGAAAGGTCTAGTCTTGCTGTTTCTTGGAAATTGATGCTTTGTGCTGTAGCAAAACAGAGGTTGGATGCAGATGTAACTGGCTGAGGAGGCTTTGTACACAGGAGTGCCTGAGGAAAGGGAATACTTCCTTCCTGCAGATAAGCTGATTATACTTGGGCTGAAACAGCAGTTGCCTTTCTCGTTGCTATAGTTGCATAGCAAATAAGTGATGGTCATCGTGAAATTATTTATCTGCTTCTAAATCTTTGCTCTATTATTTTATTTTTTGTTATAGTCTGCCATAATGAGAGTCTCAAGCTGATTACATGGTAACTACTTCTTTCTTGGGCCTAAACTTAGCTGCCTAAAATTTCAATTAAATATCCTGTAGTCCCTTATTAAAGGGCAGAGAAGCGAGGAGCTGACAAACAGCTTTAAAATGGCACTTGAGTGAGTCTTGCATTGTATTTCTTTTGAAATAGCTGTACATATTCATATCATTTCCACTGTATAGCTTGTTCTCTGAGCTAAATCACTGTAGCATTAGAAACAACAGGGGCAAACAACCTATTTATTGATTGGGCAGTTGGCACATATTTGGACAGCGAGGTGCGGTGGGATCTGTAGGCGTGATCTTTACTGTGGGAGCTGTAGGATTTAAAAATGCCCTGAGGCATATGTCAGTCCACTCAGGTGTGCAGGAGCTGGATGGTTTGCTGACTAGCAGCTGGAGTCCTGTGCCTACATCTTTGCGTCCTTTTGCCCGTGGCCCGTGGCGGTTGCTGCGGCTGCCTGCTCGCTGGCTGTAGCATCTCTGTAAGTTTAGTTGCCTACCTGGTCACCTCTGCAGACAGATGGTTTTGCTGAGACATTAATTTGGAGTGCATAGTTTGATGGGTGAGCTTAATCCAGAGGAATTCCTGTAAGATGAAACCTTTCTGGCCGAGGTTACTGAGAGGCTCACAGGGACTCTTGTTTTCCCAGCCTCCTGCTTCTGGTATCAGGCCTTTTGCAAGAACAGGCGTGGCAGGGGTTTCTGCTTTCCTCCAAACTGAAGTTAAGGTAACTGTGGAGTACTGAGGTAAGGAAGTTGGAAGCATTTTGTTTCCTATTAAACACATTGGGTGGGTTTGCGAGCTTTATGAAATCCTTCCCCTTAAAAGGAACCCTGCATTGGGGTAGATAGATCCTTCAGGTGTCATTTTCTGCTCTTCTCAAATTAGCTGTTATATTTTTCCTTAGAAAGCAGTAACAAGTCAGCAAGTACTCACTTAGCCTAATTTTTGCGTAGAAATTAACATCCTCACGTCCAGCCATCTTGTCTTCCACATCTAGGCTGTGCTTCCTCAGTGGGAAGTGCTGGAACCACTCCAGCACAGCAGAGTCCAAAATGAAGCTGCAGAAGTGTGCAAAGATGGTGGCGAAGGGTCATGAGATGTAAGCTCTGTGATGCTGAAAGTGCTAGGGAAATAGCCAAGTGGTAACTGCATACACACTGCCAATCAATGTCAAGTTTGTGCCTGTGGGCCTCCGGTCAGTTCTTAGCGTTGTACATCCACGTATTTGCTTGTGACCTGTCTTACATTCTGTTCTTCTTTGTCTCTCCATTAGATGTCCTCATTGGGCAATTGAGCTCTGTATTCAAAGGCCAGCTGAAAAGAGAAAAATGGCATCTGGAAACGGTGCCTGTGCTCATTCTCTGTCTCATGGGCAGGATCCATTCCTTGACCTGTCTTGCCTGGCTGAGAAGTCACTTGCAGGGAAGACATTGCCACAGAGGGTCAATTAATAGGTAGTTTAATGAAGGCTGTTTGAATTCTATTGATGCAGCTGTGTAGGGAGAGAATTCTGCTCTTTCTGATGGTGCTGAGCTAATTATCACAAAGGCATTAATAAGCATGTAATGAAGATATTCCTGACTAACAGCTCTGGCTCCTCAATTAGGAGGAACATGTCATTGGGAGCCTTGTCAGTACAGCAATCCTGTCACATTCAGGTTGGCCTGAAAGCAACATGAGTGGTGAGCTGTGTGCTTCTTGAAGCTGTGTCACTGAGATACGAAATTGGGGAAGGTTAATGGTCTACCCTAAGCAGAAGTTGGTGAGGGTGAGTCTCAGCTTTTCTGAGGTTCTGCAGGCTGATCTCATTAATGCAAATGTAGCTCATTTTTTTTTCTTCCTGTGGGTCCATCTTTGCCTCACTTCTAAAATCAAAGCGGAAAGAGCCGTAGAAATCCCTGAAGTTACCATGTGAAACGTGCTGTATAATATTGGTAATAGAAGCTATTGGCAAGGTTTGAATGAAGGAAAGATAACTGAGCAACAGATGATAGCTAGTTTAATTTTTCTGTAATTTCCTGCTAATTAAAAAACAGGTGGAGGAAGCATTGTGTTAATACCATAATCTTAGTGAGGGAAAAGGTCCTGTAAGTGCTTTAAGCTGTTTTTTCTGCGTGGGCCAATTCGGGTTGACAATGTAAAGTTGAACAGGGAATGAAAGAAGATTCCTCTAGTCAAGCTGCTTGTTTGAGAGGATCTAGTGCCACCTTCCTAAGAGAATGCTCTATAGAATCCTAGCAGTGGTCTCCACTGAAATATATTTCAGCACATCAGTTAATTACAGGTACAGTGCAATGCAGACTAATAAAACTGATCTAGATCTTAAAATGGTGCTTCTTGGGCTATTATAATATTAAACACATGGTATCTATAGAACTAGTTCTTCACAAAAAAAGGAAATCCTGTGCTTTTAAATTTAGTGTTGTTTCTGAATTCTGGCCACGCACCCAGGCCACAGTCTTTCTACAATGGATGCAAGGAGCACGTAGTATCTTCTGTGTCCCTGTTGACACATTTCAAACCATATCATGTGAAATAATCGCTAGAAAGGGAGAAAATAAAAATACACAAAGGGAAACTTGTGCTCTAGGCATTCATGGTTTAGCTGCTCCTAATGTACTAAGGGGGTGATTGTGATATTGTTTACCTGTTTATTTTGAGTAGAGGTTTGAATGCATTTGAAAGATGAGCCCAGCCCTGTTGCCAGGCAGGTTTGCATGGAACTTGTGTTTCATGAGGAAACATTTCTTATCCTTATTTTTCATTAAGAAGCTTTGTCTGGTAATTATGTTAAACTTCTCTAACCACTCCATTGCACTCATTCCAGAGGTCAAATTCTGTCGGCTGTAGTATGAGTAACTTCTGTGCGTACATCATATGAATGCTTAATGTTTTCACGTGCCTCACCTATGTAGTTTGGCAGACTAGATAGACTTTTGAAGTCATCTGAAGATCTGAGATGTCTTTTTAGTTGTCCTGGGTGATGGTTTTACCATGCACATAGGTAGGGAGGAGTATATGTGAGGTGGGGGGAGTTTGTATAGTCTGGGAACACTTGTATCAACTCCTTTGTTTTGTTTGTGACTATGTCAAAGTGCAGTCCACAGTGCTGTGCAAATAACTGATTTGCTGAGTGCACAGGTCACCGAAGGCATTGTTTTTTGATGTGTTTTAGTCTGTTGGATGCACTGTGCACTAGTGACGTGTGCACACCAGCTTCCCTGGAACCACCTAACGGGGTCCAGGATCAAATTTCTGCCTTTCATTTTGTCACCTTTTGTATGAGGACTGTGGTCCCTCCTGCCTTCATTCTCACTACACAGCACGGACCCTCTGTTTTCCCCAGCTGCGATTGCACTCTGCCTGTAGGTGAAAGCTGTACATAGGATTGGGAATGTTGTTCAGGTGGCAGTGTTCCAAACGGCGAGTGAGGTCGGCTGTGGTTTCCCTTACGAAGGTTTACCTGCTCTCCCTCCCTGTGGTTTTACGGGTCGGCCGAGCAGGAGCTCGGGGACCGCAGGGTGGGAATGACGGGGGCTGCAGGGCCAACAGGGGCCACAGGGCAGGAATGGCGGGGGCTCGGNCTCCGCCAGTCCTAAATCGCAGTTTATCTCCTTAGTTATCATCCATTTGCACGTTCTTCAGTGTTTAGGGAAAGATGTGAGAAGGGAAATGGCTCTGAGACAGATCGCAAGTGAGGGAGGAGCTTAGCCTCCTGGTTTTTGTGAGGATTTGAAAGGGATAGATGTGGATCCGAAGTGAGGCAGGTATTTTATCTTTCTGATACGCAAATGTCCACGAGTTAGACTTGTAAAAGACCCCGCCGACTTTGCAGAATTCCTCTGGACTTCTTGCTCATTACCTAACAAACCTGGAGCAGGCCTTTCTTCGCCTCCTGCCTTCTGAAAGGTTTAGTTTGCATTTCAATGAGTGCTCATCCAGCCTCAAAGGACTTCTGTAATATGGGGCTTATTTTCTGGAGGAATGCGTGGCAGGTGTTGACTGGAGTCTGGGTGGTCGTCTTTCCACGGGGATGTTTATTTTCTTGGTCAAGTATGTGTTGAGCTACTACCTACATTTTTGGACCTTCCCATCAGAAGGTCATGAATGCATTTGAGTTGGTTATTCTTTTTGGTTTGTTTTGTTGGTTTTTTTTCTGATGCAGATAGGCCTGGTTTACTCATGGTCTTGAGGGCATGAACCACTCTTCTGGTTCTAAATTGTAAATATGGCGTTGACTTGTGATCGACCTGGGAGCAGTGTAAAGTAGATTGACAGGATAGCAACACCCTCATTCCTGCCTAGCGATGGTGAGTGCTGTATGTAAAATGGAAAATAGTACAGTCACTTTTACAGCTTATGCATGAGTTCATGCTGGAGCCTGAGCTTCTGATGTGCTGCTCTGTTGGTTTTGTTTTCATTTAAATGCTCAAGCTGTTCAGATCTCTCTGCATCTTGGATGTAGCTTTCTCACTGTGTAAAGCACTGAATGAAAAGCTGCGTGCCTCTCGTATCCTACACTTAAAAAAAAAACCAAACAAGAGCCCTTTCTTGCTCTCTGCCATGGGTACAGAGTTGCCTACTAGGAGACAGTTCTGTGACTGAAATTCACCGTCAAAATAAGAGGGTAATGCTACTCCCTTTACTTTTTATGGGGGGAAGGAACTACAGCTGGAGGGAATTGTGCTACCTAAAGCTACAAAATATGTCATGTGGCAGAGACAGAACACACATCTAGTGCGTTCTGTCTTGGTTTGTTCTTTGTTTCACAAGACCCACACTGTTACTGTTTTTTTCCCTAATTACTTACAGCAGGAGTGACTTGATTATTCAAGTATTTAATATCTATTGCAGCAGTGATGTGTTGAGTTCACTGAAAAAGGGAACTTGAGCAGAGGGGGGACACGTTTGAGCTGTGGAGAAGACAGGCAGCAGCACATCAGTGGGAATGTGGCCTGTGCCAAATCCAAATGGACCTACCCAATATAATTTCTGCCCACCCCTCCATTCAGGCTCATCACTTGTGGAAACACTGCTAGCCTGCTGGCCTGGCATTTGTAGTTTGGGCTCAGCATTTTGTTTAAACTTAGGATGTATAGACCTTACCTGTGCTGTGAATAGTTTTCTGGCCAACCTTGCAGCCTCCATGCGTGATGTGATAGTTTGGAAAAGTTTATGCTGTGCCGTTTTCAGGCTTAGTAAGAAGTAATTCCAAAGATGCTTTTTACAATTCTTGAAAATGATAGTGGTAAGATGTAAGTAAATATCTCAGTAGTTAGGGAAGAACAGTGGGGTAAATGGAAGTTATGAAGGGATTTGCAAGCAGAGACATGAGGTTTGGGTTTGGGAAGAGGTATTTGAGGGGAGAAGGCCAAAACTGTGGGGCAGGGAAATGATTTCTGGAAATGTTAGTCTGGACATGGAGGAATGAATGAAGACCTAATTTCTCAGTGCTGAACATAAAGTGAAGTGATAATCCAAAGGTGACAGTCAATTTAGATATGATAATTAGTGGCATTTGTGGGCGAGATGTGCAGGCTGTGGACAAACTTGGCAAGTATTTTTTGTTTGGCCTTTTCTAGAAGTGGAAATACAATTTTTATCATAAGAATATAACCACAGCCTGAACTATAGGAGAGGCTGCCATGGTATCTGAATGGTCAGTTAATGTCTACGTGAGCTCTGAGGTTATGGCTGCCACCCTTCCAGCTCCGTGGTTTTTTTCCCAGACCAAGCCTGCTGTTTCTGTGTGGGCAGGAAAGACTTTGTTTTACTGATGTGATAGAAGCTTGAGCTCTTGAATATGCTGCGAATTTTTATGCAGAAGAACAAGTGTAAGAGAGATGCATGTTTTCTTGCACAAATGTTCCTCCCCCAGCCTTTTCTGATTTCCTGGTTTAAGAATAATAAAAGGTTGCTAGAGCCCTTTTACTTCATTACTGAGAGCTGGTGGGGGAAAAAATGATGCCTTGTGCTTTCCCTCTTGCAGTGACTAATAGAGATCACTCCCTGCTGCTGAGCTTCCCTGAGTACTTTGGAAAGCTGATCATGTGCGGTCTTTGCCAAACTTGCAGAAAGGCTTAAGCCTTTTTTCCTTCTTCTTGACCTGAATTTAAAAGTATGGCAATGACTGTAGCACACAAAAAGAGACTTTACCTCATGGTACTCTTGCAGCAACTTGGCTTGCAGATTAAGCAGGTGTAGAAATAACTGTTTTCTCAAATACTGTCACGGTATTTTTCCAGTTGAACCACTAGCCTTCTGTCACCTCTTTTTTTGATAGTCCAGGCCTAGCGATGGGGAGTCCACCTATATAAGAAACAGGTAAACGTTGTTTTTCTGCAATCTCCAGGAAACAGAGACCTGTCTCCCTACTGGTGTCTGTGTTTGGGACTGTTCTAGGACTTTGCTTTGTGTTCCAGCTCCATCATAGCAGCAAAGGAACTTGTTAAATTTGAATTCCAATGATGTTTCTTAATGGGGAGGGAAGAGGTACGTACTTCCAAACTGGCTTACTTTTTTGCTTTAACTGAGGAGTAATGAGATCTAAAGTCAGGTGTGTTGTTTTCATGGTTTTTTTTGGTGTTTGTTTTTCGTTTGGTTGGGTTTTCTTGTTAGTTTTGTTTTCTGGGGGAGGCCTTATATGAGATGATGATAAAACAAAGATCTTGCACAAACACAGATGCTTAGAAGTTAAAAGACAAGCTGACTTCAAACATGGCTATTTGAGGGTGCCATAAAACATATCAGTTCTCAGCTTTCCTACAGGCAGGGAAGAAGTGTGAATAGCTTCCCTCTCTTGAAAGCCCTCCTTTGTTAAGCTGTCTGTCAGCACATGACTGCCCTGTGGCCTCCTGGTCCACCTGCTGCACGGTGGGCACTGTGTTCAGAGAAGCTCACCTGATCTGAATGGTTTCCATTTTTTACTTACATACACTGAGTTTGCTACTTGTGGTACTGTCTAGGGGATGGTGCTCAACATAAGAGCGTTGGTGGTATTTGACATGTTTAACTATGTAGCTGTGATTCCTAGAGCTCGCTATCTGCCTTCAGGTAAGTAATGGTAAAACAATTGCTAAGTTCTGGTTTGGTTTGGTTTTCTTTTTGCCAAGAAACGTGTTATAGGCAGGCCCTCAGACTTTCTGTTTCAGGCCTCCTTCCTCAACTAAAAGCTCTCTGTAGCTTTCTTGATTGTGGGGAGGATCTGGAGATGCTGGCAGTATAGTGTGCCTCTTTTTTATGCTGATACTAGCCCTTAATTGGTAGATGTGCCATCACATACATTTCGTGCCTGCCCTCATTCCTCAGCTCTTTATAAATGCACACAGCACAGGGGGCCTGGGCGCAAAGTGCCCTCATGCAATTGTTCCCTACTGCTTCCAGAGTCTGGGCTGGAGAGCTTGCAGTAGAGGAGGGCGCGTCTACTCTCTGGGCCTGCAGCAAGAGGAGAGGGAGGGACCTGGGATCTGACTCAGTAATACGACTGTAACCAAAAGGGTGATGATTCTGGATTTCTCCACTTGAGCCCTTCTGGTCTGTTGGATAGCTGACACGCATTCTAAACATTTTTGACGTACATATTTAACTGATTGCACCAAATGGCTGTTTGTGTGATGATGTAACTGACCCCTTCCCTTGCTCTTCTTGAGAAAGCACCTGCTGGAACTGAAGGCTGTGAATAAATAGGGTTCGTTATCTGCCAGGGATCTGACTCATTTTTCTGCTTGAAATGTATTGGTATCAAATCCTTCCCCTGTCTTCCTGAAGTGGGAGGGCTGGGGTAAGTGCCCGAGCTGCTCTGCCAGGCATCTGTTGACCTGATTCTCTTTATTACTGCAACCTGAACAAGAGCCTTTCAAAGGAAGTGGCTGATACGTGCTGAGACCTGTTTTCATAGCCTTAGGAGCCTATGGAGACAACGGGATGGCTTCTTCCCCCTCAGGAAAGACACCTCCTCTTCAATTCCCTATGGAGAAGCAGGAGCCCTATGTAATTATCTAGAAGCTGACGCAGATCTCTGTGTGGGGGTAAGGAGAGATTTCTGCTGTTCACACAGTCTGTGGTGTTGGGAACACCCAGAACAAGGAAAATTTGAAGCAGACGTGAGAGATACGAAGGTAGGTAGAAGAGCCCTCAGAGGAGTAAAGTGGTCTGCAGACATAGGGAGCTCAGTGTGCTGGGCACGTTCTGGCCATGCTTTCAAGCCTGTCATTATAACCGGGATGACTTAGGAACTGATTCCCTCTAGCTGAATTTCCGATATAACCACGTGTTGCTAAGAATCTAGGTGGAGGAATGCAGTGTCTGCCTTCAGCTTGGCCGTGTTTCCTGCCCCGTTCTGCGCATTGCTGTGAAACCCCCACTGTCGTGCAAAACAGCACATGTGGTAGCTTGAACTGATTGAAATTTCTTCTCCCCTCCTCTCAAGTTCAGTCTCTGCAAAATGAAAGTGCAAGGTCTTTCATCGTTGTTTTAATGCTGGAGTTCACAGAAATAATAGGANTGGATCCAGTATTCCAGGCGTGGTCTCCTCAGGGCAGAGTAGAGGGGGAGGAGAACCTCCCTCAACCTGCTGGACACAGTTTTCTTAATTCACCCATTGGCCCTCTTGGCCACAAGGGCCCATTGCTGTCCCATGGACAACTTACTATCCAAAATATTTTTATATATATAATTACCTTTATATATAAAAAATATTACTATTTAAAAATTATGTAGTAATATATAGAAATATATTTGTATGTTTGTATATTTATATATTTTTGCCCAAATACTCAGTGCTGCCATAGCTGCTCTTGACCCTTATAGTGTCTCAGGAATGTGTGCTGCTGCTTGCCTGTTGAAATAACCCATTAATCATTCAAGGAGGGTCTATATGATAAGGATCTCTGCATAATACTCACATCTTTTGTTCTGATGCATGGCCTTCCTCAGCAGGTGAAGTAATTAACAGTGTGACCTTGGGTCCACTTAAAAAAAATCTGTCATCTTCCTCAGAGCCACTGCTCTTCCCTATGTTCTCCAAGGGTACTGTGTAGCTCCCTCAGCATTAGGTGGTTAAGTGGTAATTGAAGTTCCTGGTCCAAAAGCAAAGGTTCAGCAATAGCACAATTCATCATGTGGTTTTACTTTCTAGTTAAACTCAAGTGGGTAAACTTTAACGATTTAACCACATTCTTCTTGAAACACTGCTCCCTGCCTAGTGAGTAGGAGAACTCGAATCCCAACGCTTGTTTCTGATGTTTGAACTCTTACCTACCTTAGTTCTTTGTTTGAAGTAATCGTGCTCCTTTTCCCTGCACTCTTTGGTGAATATACTCCTTCCCATCTTGGCTGGAGACTTGATGTGCTGTCTGTTTATTGACTGAGAAATCCTTACAGTTTGTTTTCTACAGGATTCTTGCTCAGAATCAGTGAAGGGAGAAAAATGTTGGGTTTTTTTTTCTTTATGCTAACTGCTGTCCTATGTCAAACCCGCTTCTCTGACAACTCCACGCCTCCAGCTGGGAAGGATGTCTTCTTTGTCCCTGGTTGCCCTTCAGACTTAGCACAAGTTCTTTCTCACCCAGGCCAAAGTGTTCTACAAAGGCCGTATTTGGAATGTATCTGTGATCATATATTGCATCTTTGCTGTCACTGCTTTCTCTAAGGAAAGGAAATTTTCTTGCAGAAGGCATTCATTACGTGGAAGAACTTTTTTTTTTTTTAAATAACTTGGTTTTTTAGAAAAACAAACAAACGTGCTTAAAAGAATGCCTAACAGGGGCTTGGATTCTCATAAGAAGGGCAGCCACCAACTCTGGTTCCTCACTGAGAATGAGCTGTATAGCAAAGACTTGGAACAAGGGGATGGAGGAGTTAACTCCGAGAACTGCAAAAGTGAGTGTTGAGGTTTTCATCAGCAGTGAAATTTTCAGAGTATTTATTTCTTGTAGATGGTTACAACTGTCTTAAGAAAAGTTTGGGTTGTTTGACTTTCCTCTCTTCTAATCATCTGCTTCTGACCTGTCTTAATTCAGTCTTCATGCCAGGCTAAATATGTCATAACCATAAGCATGTGAATGCTGAAAGAGTCTAGAAAAGTTAGCTTAGATGTATCAGAGCAGATTATGTTAAGGACTTAATTTTAGAAATAAATTTTCCAGGCAATCTTTAGAACTGCATACTGATTGCCTTTTTTTATTTTAAGCTTGAATATGAAACTGGTGATAGCAATAGTGGTTTTCTGTTTGACAAGAACTACAAAGCTTTTATGGAAAATGAAGCTATGGAACAAAACACTTGATGGTTTCTTCTTACATGATTTAAATTTGCTGTTTGAAAGTAGGCAACACAATACACAGATGTCTGAAATAATTTTTCCCCATTCTTCTCAGAAAAGGAAAGGGGAAAAAAACCAAGCTAGTGGATTGGGTTGGTTGAGATTTTTGTTCAGAATAGTGTTCTAGTGTTCTGTCAAGGCTATAATTATGTCCACAAATAAATTTGGCTCTTTAATAGTTAATCTTAGGATTTGGGAGAGGGTAGCAGCATTATTGGGCAGCTGGAGAACATTCAGCTGTCTTCATGCTTCAACTTCCCTTTTATCTTGAGGTTAAACCTCGCCTTGCCATAAGAGGAAGATGACCAAAAAAAAAAAGTAGTTGTAAACTGTTGCTGCTGTTTGTGAGAGCCACAGGAGCACACCTGCAGGGACCAGCGCTCAGGAGCACTGAGTGCTGCCTGTAAATCAGAGGGCTGAAAAAGGGATGTAACGGAAAGTAGTGCAATAATTTCCCCTCCAAATGGGCAGCAGGGGATATAAAAGCCTTTCTGTGGAAAGGTACAGAACCAAAGGAGGAAACTTGTGGAAGCTGCCGGACTTGTCAATATACTTCTGCTTCGAAGGATAACTATGAATTGTTCTGTCTTAAGCTCCCTTCATAGCTGAAGGTCGGGAGTGCTTGCTGGCCCCAGAGTTCACTGGTTTGCTCTGGTGGTTGTTGTGCAGCACCTTAGAAGGATGGCAGCTGCCTGAACACCCTTTTGATTTTAAGGAACCTCTGCCTTGGTGCTGCTTATCAGCACCTCCCTTTTGGAGGAGAAGGAAAGCCCTTCCCTCAGCATTGCCTGGAGTAGTGCTGCTCAGTAAGGTACTTGCTGTGACAGCAAATCTAGGGTGCAATGTAGGAATTGCATGTCCTTAGAAACTGGTACTGAGAAATGACATTTGCTGTGTTTCAGTATCTTCTCAAAGCCTGTCGAAATGAGTCACTCTGTCAGAAGAGGCTTTGCTGATCCTCCACCCTATGGGAGAGTGTGGGCATAGTCCCGTGGCTGATGGGCTGTGAGGAGTTTGCTTCGTGACTTTTTTGCCCTCGAGCTGCAGCTTCTGGCATTCAGCTGCTTCATTTCCGAGAACCTTCGCTTTTTCTGCTTCTGTTGCCTTGTGTGGTGCACTCTCTTTCTCTCTCCCCTTGTCTAAAGGTGTCTTGTAACTTGGACCTTGCTTCCTTTCCCCCCCGGCTAGCAATTCAGCTATTGGCAGACCCAAGGTAAGAGAGCCGGTCTAGAGCAGCACTCATCAGTAGCTATCCGTAGCTACTGATGCCTGACAGAACTGGAGTCTGCTGACATCTCAGTGCTGCTCAACAGAGGCAATTTATATCTTCTTGTAGTAGTTTTAATAATAACAATAAACCAACAAAAAAATGACAGTCCCCCCTCCTCCTCTTTTAGCAAGCTGGGCCAGAAGCATCTCTCAGGGTGAGCAGAGTTAATCTTCATCGTTGTGGCATTGACTGACAATCTGGAGGATGATAATGTGCAAATTTTTTTTTTTTTTCTAGTGAGCAAGGGAGGAGGGTGAAAATTGCAGTTTCTCCGCTAATTGTACTTTAGATGTCATTTGTGACAATTTCATATTGTCTAGACGGAGATAGTGGAACAATTGTTTCCACAGAGCCTAGTGTTAGTCTGTTATATATCTGGGTAGCAAAAATGGGGGGTATGGGAGAGGAAGAGGGTGCTGTAAGCTCCAGAAAGGATTCAGCAGTCGAGCACGATCTGCTGAAATGTTTCACAAGGAGGCGGAAGCAATATGTGTTCCTGTTCTCTGTGAATGCTTCGCTGTTGGAAACTCAGGTGCTTGACGGCTAGCAGTTCCCTGTAATAGAGCTACTTTTGCTCATCCGTGGATTATGTTTATTCTCCATAGCAGAATTGCTCCTAACCTCACTGCTGTGGTAGGATATTGGGCTGCCTTACACTTTGGGTTTACTGAAAACAAATAGTCTGTACTGTTCCGGGGCTTTGAGTGGCAAAAGGCTATGAATGTGGCACCTGAGACTTGAGAGCGTGCATCATGACTTCAGAAACATTTATCTGTGCCTTCCTGGGGGACAGTAGGACACTTGACTGGTGATTCTAGCTGTGTGTCTACTACTGAACCCATTTGTCAGTACCAAACGCAGTCAGATCTGTAACTTGGGCCTCAATGACTCAGCATAGAATGAATTAGTTAAAAAATAGTTTTTGCTGGTGTTTAGTACGGATATTGTTATTCTCTGGAGCATTAAGCACAGAGATAGTCCATCTGAGTCTCCTGAGATTGCACGTTGCCCTGTTTTAGTTTTTTACCTGCTATCTACCTGCTCATTGCTCTGTGACCTGAGAGGGCACAGCTGTAGGACAATGGAGAACTATCGATCAGGCGTAAAGTCAGCTGTAGCTAACTGTAGTTACTGTTAGCTGAATTATCTTTGTCCAGCTGACTGAAATGTGGCCTTACGATGTGGCTTGTGCGCCTCAGTGTGAGACAGCGAGAGTGCAGGAGCTGAATTTGGTCCTGGCCGGCCTGGAAGGGTCTCCTGGCCAGGCCGTCTGTCTTAGCTGGCTGTTCAGCTTGGACAGTGCAGCCTCAGAGAGGGTCCTGGATGGTGTATTTAATGGAGTGCATTTGTCATCCTGCTCCCCACACCCCCCCATAGCTGCTGGTCTTCCTAGGGAGCTCCAAAAGTAGCAGCAGCAACTCCTGTTGCTTCATGGCCTGGAGTTACAGGCAGTCTGGGTAAAATCATGGGGCTCTGAGGCCTCTGGGGTATTTTTTCCCACATATCTGGCCATCCTATGGCTCAAGCAACTGTTTGTTCGTGTTTTACTAAAGTAACACATCCCAGTTCTCGGCTAAGATGCCAGGTACCTGGTACAGCAAGGCTCCTCAAGTAGATTCCGTTTAAACCTCACTAAACGCTTTTTCACAGTGAGGGTGACAGAGCCTGGAACAGGCTGCCCAGAGAGGTTGTGGAGTCTCCTTCTTTGGAGACTTTCAAAACCCGCCTAGACGTGTTCCTGTGTGGCCTGCCCTGGGCGATCCTGCTCTGGCAGGGGTGTTGGACTCGATGATCTTTCGAGATCCCTTCCAGCCCCTAACATTCTGTTATTCTGTGATTTATTTCAAGGATCAGATGGGATATAGAAGTGAGAACTGTATATTCCCTAAACTGCTGTTCCTAAGCCAAGCAGAGGGTCTCCTGGCAGACCCACACCATGTGTCCCCTTTTCCTCCTCCACACCCTTCTGATGTCCTCTGGTTGGTGTACACTTTGATTTCCTTCAGCACAGCTGCTGACAGCCTTCTGAAGGTGATCCTTCTAATTCAGTGCTCTTCTTAGGCAACTGCCAGCCTTTCCAAAGGTGAGAAGAGAAATATGGCTGGAGAAAGCCTGGACTCCTGTCTAACAGAGCCTGCTGGGCCATGCAGCATGGACTTGTCATCTTCCCTTGTGGCTCAAATCTTGCTGTGTCATTTAGTGGATAGACTGAAAGGCTGGGGAGGAGCATGACATATGTAGTGTACAGCCTCCAAGATTTGGCAGGGATTAGGAGTGGGATTATTTGTGTGTGCGCGTTATCAGGACACCGTGGACATTGCAGGGAAATGGCAGCAAAGAAGCCATTGCATCCTGTGCAGGTTGCTCACTCCTGTAAGGAGGCAGCTGCTGTTGCTGGGGTTGTGGCCCTGGCAGGATCCGTGTGCTGGGGGGCACTTTGCCTCCCTGATTCAGTGCAGTGGTTTGGCGGGATGGGCGAGTGTGGTGGCAGCGTCGGCACATCCAGACTGCTTGCAAGCTGCTGGGTTTGGAGCGCTCTGCAGAAGCTGCTCTGAAGGGCAGACTCTTATAAAGCAGGTTGGCAGTAACCCAGTCTAAGCCAGAGCTTTAGAAAGGGGCCAGCTGACTGAATAGGTAGAATATCCCTTCTGCTAATTTTTGATTCTGTCTCCCATAACATCCTTGTAGAAAAACTCAAGAAATGTGGGATAGATGATTGGACTGTGAGGTGGATTGAAAACTGGCTCAACACCAGAGCTCAGAGGGTTGGCATCAGCGGTGCAGAGTCCAGTTGGAGGCCTGTGGCCAGTGGTATTCCCCAGGGATCGGGACTGGGTCTCGTTTTGTTCATATCTTCATCAATGACCTGGATGAGGGGATAGAGGGGACCCTCAGCCAGTTCCCTGATGATATGAAACTGGAAGGAGTGGTTGAGACACCAGAGCTGTGTTGCCATCCAACGGGAGCTGGACAGGCTGGAGAG
>VWZK01007875.1:0-47342 GCA_013396935.1 Baryphthengus martii | reverse complement strand
CTGAGGGGTGGGGGTCAAATGGAAGGGGCCAGGCTCTTTTCTGGGATGCCCTGGGACAGGACAAGAAATAACGGGTACAAGCTGGAACCCAGGGAGTTCCACCTCAACAGGAGGAGAAACTTCTTTGCTGGGAGGGTGATGGAGCCTGGGACAGGCTGCCCAGAGAGGTGGTGGAGTCTCCTTCTCTGGAGACTTTCCAAACCATCTTGTATCTGTTCTCCCTAGAAGGAATACAAGCAGTTTATATATGATGCGGGTGATAGATGTACCTCACAGGTACAGGACTTCACATATACCTCATAAAGCTGTTGCACCGTTTGTTCTGCATTAGCTGCTTTTGTATATATGGACTTACATATTTGCATATATGGACGTAGATATTTGGAGCAGGAGAGAGAGTTTGGTAAGGAAGTATGATAACTTTCTGGGGAGCCAAGGGATTCCTATCATCTAGCACTGCTGAAGGTTAGAGCTTTTGTCTCAGTAACCTGGGGAATTAATTAATCTCAGAGTTTAAGAGATTTAATAAGTGTTCTTGAATAAATGGTTGCCAAGCAACTTCATGCCAGAGAGGACAGGATTTCTTGCCTTCTGTAGTGTCCCAATGCTTTGCAGCAAGTGCTGAGTCTCTCTAGCTGACACGTGCCTTTCCAGGTAACGAGTCATCTCTTGCTGTTCTTTATATTCTACTTTTATAATGTAAAATTCAAAGAATTTTTTTTTGTAATTGCTGAAAGTCAATGAAAAATTGTCTTGAAATCCTGATGGGGGCGCTGCTGCTGGAAAAAACATGTTCCATTTGCATTTCTACTGTCTTTATAAAGCCGGATNTGGACAGCAGGCTGAACGTAAGTCAGTGTGTGCCCAGGTGGCCAGGAAGGCCAACAGCATCCTGGGCTGGATCAGAAGTGATGTGGCCAGCAGGAGTAGGGCAGGGATCGTCCGCCTGTGCTCAGCACTGGGGAGGCTGCACCTCGAATCCTGGGGTCAGTTTTGGACGAGTTGCTACAAGAAAGACACTGAGGGGCTGGAGCAGGTTCAGAGAAGGGCAGCGAAGCCGGTGAGGGGTCTGGAGAAAATGTCTTGTGAGGAGTGGCTGAGGGAGCTGGGGTTGTTCAGCCTGGAGAAAAGGAGGCTGAGAGGAGACCTTATTGCTCTGTAGAGTGACCTGAAAGGAGGTTGCAGTGAGGTGGGTGTTGATCTCTTCTGCCAGGTAACTCGTGATAGAATGAGAGGAAATGGGCTGAAGTTACACATGGGGAGGTTTAGGTTGGATATTAGGGAAAAATTGTTTACTGGAGGAGTAGTCAAGCATTGGAACAGGCTGCCCAGGGAGGTGGGCACCTCCCTGGAGGTGTTAAAAAAATGTGCAGATGTGGCACTTCAAGACATGGTTTAATGGTCATGATAATGTTCAGTAGACGGTTGGACTTGACGATCTTGAAGGTCATTCCCAACCTTAATGATTCTATGGCTAGAAATGGGAAGTTAGATGTAGATATATCTGCTCCTTCTTCCTGCTTCCTATGTTGGCGCTTGTTGTCCTGCATGGCAAACGCTAACTGCAAGTTAGGAGTGTGGGGCTAAGACTGATAGCTTCAAATCTTCCTCACCAGTTGTGTTTAGGGGGGGGTGAGTAGAACAGATGTGGTGTTGGAGCTCTTTGACTTTCAAACCACAACAGTTTTCATTAAGTTACAAAGACTGGAAAACAAAACTTAGCAGGAGTTCCGAAGCAAAAAGACTTGAAAGGGAACTCGGCAGCCTTATAAACTTTGGCAGTTGGATTTTTCCACTCTTCACACCCGCCCCAAATCATCTCTCTTGTGTTAATCTCTCTTGTGTTAAACTGCAACAGGCTTGAATGAGTCAGTCTTGAAACAATGCCATCCTCTGCTTTATGACAAGCAGCTAGATAGAGTTGCATGTAGAAGCCAGGGTGGAGGACGTGTTCCTGCTATATACTTTTGATTCTGCTGCCTTCATGACTCAGACTCACTTCTTGCATATTCAAGCTGTCTGGCTGCATTTGCATACATTTACTTCTTGAGTGAATATTTGGTATCTCTCTCTGTGGCTGATTAAGATACAGAGAAAAGAAACTTTTTTTTTTTGTAGCTGAAAATGTCTCTTTCTGAGCCTTAGGACTAAGATTGAATATTTTACTGTAAATAAATGCCAGTGGTGCCCTTGAAGTCCACGTGCCGAGGTATGTTCTTTGTCCCATACTCCACCTTGGAGTAGGTAAGAATTTGACAGATGGCCAATGCAGCATTAGTGTTCATGGACCTGACAAATTGGGACAGCTTGTCTCCAAAGGAGAAGCAGCATCTACTTCTTTCTGTTGGAACTAGGAAGTGGGTTTGGGATCATTCCTCTTTCTTACTCAAGGTATTTTCTCCTGTGCTCTGTGGTGAAAACATTTATGCTGTCAGTGAGTGGTTCAGTACGCTACAGAATTCTCTCCACTGATGATAGAAGTAATCTTGAGAGGTTTCAGAAAGTAGGACATAAACAGGAAGCATGTTCCTGAATAGTATTGGACTTAGTCATTTATTTCTCCTTTCTAGGAGGTTGCTGGAGTCTTCCCTCATTTCATTATCTCGCTATGATGGAGCAGGGTCCCGGGAACATCCGATCTATCCAGATCCAGCCAGGTAAGAGCTAAATGCAATCTAAAGGCATTTAAGTTTCATAGACAAAGCACAACTTTGGTATAACTCACTGAATCCTTTGGGAATGGTTCTAATATTGGGCCCATCTTCTCCTCAATGGCTTGCCATGTGGGCAGGATGCAGACCAAATGAGGAGATGCCGTTAAGTCCAGGAGAGAATGAGGGAAATAGGAAGAAACTGCTGGTGAAGTAAACACACAAAGATTCCTGAGACCATTTGGGATGGAAAAGACTAGGTGACAGGCAGGTCCAACAGTAAATGGGATGATACCCATAAATTTGAAGTCTCTTTTGAAGAAATACTGAGAAAGAACAAATAGTCTATTCAGGAGTAAGGGAGAATACAGTAAAAGCAATTAGGAGCTGGTGTGAGCAGGTAACATGCTTGAAAGAATGGAATGTCTCCATATGAGAGTGAGCTTAACCAGGATGTTACGTGTACTTAACTGAGAACAAAATACTGACAATTATTTCTGAAGAGTCATGAATCATTGACATTAGACAGAGAAACACCTGTAGTGCTGCTTGATCTCCAGAAGAGGTGGGAGTGTTCAGAGGACTAGAAAAAGCAAACATGACAGAATTAACGAAAATGGAAAGGAGTGATCTTTGCAGTTTATACTTTATATTTTAAGAAAGCAACACATGGGATAATGTGACCCGCAGACTCTGTCAGAAGAAATGATAGAATCGTGAACAACAAGCAGCTTTGGAAGGTTTCAAAGACTAAATCATGACAAATAAGCTTTCTTGAGACTAGTTTAACAAAGCTATGAATGAGGAAAATTCAGTAAATGTAAAATATATCTGATTTAGCCTCTTAAGGAACCTCTGGTATAGCTGTGTGGGTTGAAGGCTACTAGGATTTTTCATAACAGTAGAGGAATGCCAGCTCATGATGAAAATCTAGGTTGCTGAAGGAGGTTGCTTTGTTGTTGGCTTGGTTATTTGATTTATATTCTTTTTTTTTTCCTTTTTTTAAAATCTCGTTCTTCTTTACAGCATTAACAACAAAATCTGCATGTTTATATAGATGATGCTCTACAGACATGTTCTGAGATAAAAGGCTATGTTGCAAACTGGCCACATGATGTAATTCTGCTGGTAAATAACTCCTTGCTAACTATCTCTATAGATAAAGCCTTGTAGAGATGAAATCTCACACTAGGCTTTTTTTCAATTTATTGCAAAGAAAGTTGCTCTGTAAAGATATTTCAAAGGCTGAGGAATGTAAGTAGAACTGTTTACAGCGAGGGGCAGGTATGATGGAGTGTGCTACCTACACGTAAGGTTGTTGGAAAACCTACCTAGATAAGTGCAGAAGGTCTTGGCATCTGCATGTTGGAGTGATGCTGATAAACGTGCAGACTTTCCAAATGGCAGTTGATTAAATGACAGCTAAAGGGATTGTTTTACCTGAAAAGATGAAAAGGATATTTTACAAGTGTTAATTAAAAGGTATTGCTACATTCAGGTCCATTTATGAATGCCAAGAGCTACTAAATGGCTGGAAGTGCACCATTTCTTATTTCTGGAATATGTAATCCAAAGCAGGCATCCTTTATTGAGGAGAGATTGTAAGAACTGATTCTGGCTCTCTGGGAGCTGCCTTTTCAAAACGAAAAGCAGGAGGACCTGCCTAGATTACTGAATTTTATTTTTTTTTTTTTTTCCTTCTATCAAATCTCTGCTATGACGAAGCTCAGTAAAATATGAGGGAGGATCAATGCCTGAGACATTTCTTGGCATAAGGAGCGTTGTCAAAAATATTTTTCTACTTGATGTCATTTTTTCATTGATATGATGGTCTTCATGTGACAGTTCAAGTGCTTTTTAGATAGTGGTAGAAGCTATAGTAGCTGGAGTTGATAAGGAGCTTTGGAAGTAAAGTCCAGTGTTGAAACCTCTTCTACGAGGGTGAATTTGTTCCAGCAAGTGTCCTTTTCAGAGGGTGGGACTCACAGATGCATAATCAGCACGAGATGGGAGTCTGAGTGGGGTAAGATTAGAGTCTTCTTCCATAAACCTTGCTGGTGTGCTCAGCTAGTAGGATCTTTCTGACTGTCCCTTTAACTTGTTAGAAATTGGGGACACAATCAAAAGGAGTGTTACTGCATTTTGAGGTGGTTTGGGTTGTTTTTTGTTTTGTTTTTTTTGTTTGGTTTTTTTTGGTAGCATCCTAAGTTTGTACCAGAAAATTATGACTTGTGGAAAAGTTGAAATAAGCATGCATCTAAACATGCCTGTGTGTATGTGTGATTAAATATGTATTAAAAATATATACCTCCTTAAGACCAAGCTGTCTCCAATGGAGTCTGTTTTTTTTGTTTTTTTTAGCTACATGACCTGAATTTACTTTTGAGAGTGTGTATGTCTTAGTTTTGTTTCTGTGTGTTTCTGTTGATAATGGTGCTGTGTTTGAATAACCTAGGTCAAGATTGAGGCAGGGAGACTTTTTTTTTTTCCAAGTTTCCTCAGATTTAGGATGTATGTTCTGATGTGGACTGCAGCAGTCTTTCTCAGTGGCCTTGCTGAGCTTCTCTAAGGTCAGCTTGGCTCTTCTGATATTCTCCACAGTTTCCATCTGTAGAGAGCTCAGAAAACAGCCTGCAGAGCAATCAAATAAAGCTGTCATCAAACAACACCTATATTAATTATTTTTTTTCTAAATAGAGATACTCAAAAAGGATGCTCCTAGACTGCAGGTGAGAAATAAGTGGACTAGGCAGCCTGCTGTGACTGGTGTGTTTAGACTAACTTTGAGCAGGGGCTGATTTTCAGTTGTGCTCAGTAGCTGAATGAACCCAAGAGTCATGTTTAATGTTAGCGGGTGTTTCTTATGCTGCTTTGCAGCCCCCTCAGCCCTCCAGGACAGCTAAATCTCTTATACAGGTGCTCTGCTGTGGTTCTGATTTGTGTCATAACTATTCCAAAGGCAGATACAGCCCGAAAAATACAATTTTATTTTTTTTTTCCCCTACTCATCTGCAAAGATTAGTTTTTAGCCTCCTGCTTTGAACGTGTTTCTTCTCTGCCCATTTGTATTTTCTCTCTCAACACCTTTCTGCGTATCAGACTCAAGCTTCTTGTCTTCTCTTTGGAAATATTTTTCACAGTCTATCCAGTCTACATACTGTGTGTTGTCAGGAAGCTGAATCTGGCATCTCATGATCCATTATGTCCAGTCTTTGTTGCCTACTGTTTGTTGTTCTTCTAACAAGCATTGCTGTGTGTTTTCCTTGTGATGTGCCACGTGATTTGAAAAGACTAAATCTCTGCAAAACTCATTCTTCATGTCCTTCTGTAAAACGCTCTCTTCACAGAATTACAGAATGATTGGGGTTGGAAGGGATCTCTGGGCACCATCTAGTCCAACCCATTCCCTACTAAAGCAGGTTCAGCCAGAGCAGGTTGCCCAGGACAGTGTCCGGATGGGTTTTGAATATCTCCAGAGAAGGAGACTCCACGACCTCTCTGGGCAGCCTGTTCCAGTGGTCTGTCACCCTCAAAATAAAAGAAATTTTTCCTTATGTTTAGGTAGAACTTCCTGTGATCTACTTTGTGCCCATTACCCCTATCGCTGGGCACCACAGAGAAGAGACTGGCCCTGTCTTCTTGACACCCGCCCTTTCGATGTTGATAAGCATTGATAAGATCCCCCTTCAGTCTCCTTTTCTCCAGGCTAAACAGCCCCAGGTCTCTCAGCCTTTTCTTGTCAGGGAGATGCTCCAGCCCCCTCAGCATCTTTGTAGCCTCCGTTGGACTCTCTCCAGTATTTCCCTGTCCCTCCTGATCTGGGGAGCCCAGAACAGGACACAGTACTCCAGATGCGGCCTCACCAGGCCAGAGTAAAGGGGGAGAAAATCCTTCGTCGACCTGCTGGACACAGTTTTCTTAATGCACCCAAGGAGACCATTGGCCTTCTTGGCCACAAGGGCCCATTGCTGTCCCATGGAGAACTTGTCCAGCAGGACTCCCAGGTCCTTCTCTGTGGAGCTGCTTCCCAGCAGGTCAGCCCTTCCCCTGTCCTGGTGCCTGGGGTCATCCCTCCCCAGGTGCAGGACTCTACACTTGCCCTTGTTGAACTTCCCGAGGTTGCCCTTTGCCCACCTCCCCAGACTGTCCAGCTCCCGTTGGATGGCAACACAGCTCTGGTGTCTCAGCCACCCCTCCCAGTTTCATATCATCAGTGAACTTGCTGAGGGTCCTCTTTATCCCCTCATCCAGGTCATTGATAAAGATGTTGAATAAGGCTGGACCCAGTCCTGATCCCTGAGGAACACCACTGGCTACAGTTTCCAACAAGACTCTGCACCCCTGGATCACAACCCTCTGAGCTCTGTCATTCAGGCAGCTACACAGAGCCCTTGGTGTCATATTAGCAAAGAAAAAAGTTCCAGTGATTACACTGCTGGACTGCTGAGGCCACTGCTCATGTTTTCCAGTGTTGCCTTGTTCCCATATTCCTTTCTTTTTTTTACCATGCACATATTGTACTGTAGACTTTTAGGCATACGCAGGGGCTTTGGCTTATGGAAAAGGCCACAGAAGAGAAAAACTCCTCATTTACGAGTGTGCTGCTGTAATGTTTGGGATTCTTTTTTCTACTTCATGTATTAAGTCTTCAGGGGAGTAGAGAGAAGTGCTGTGTTTGTACAGCAAAGCCTTCTCTGTTCTCTAAGCCTGAGCAGCTTTAATTCATCAAACAGCAGATAGAAGGCCCAGGAGGAATCCAAAACAAACTGAGTGTGTGGCTCCCCTTAGTGTTTTGCTGCTTATTGACTAATATTTTTAGACTCTTGAGCCTGTAGCCTGTCTGCTAAAGATGCTTCTTTACCAAGATGGCAGCCTAGGAGGGTACAGGGAGTGACCTTGGGGAAAACACTCCCTGTTGTGTCTACGTGATCTCAAATTCCTTCTTTCTTGCCACCTCCTCTTTTGTTTCTATGCCCTGAATGGATGGTGGAATGGGAGACTGAATGGCCTCAATGGGTGTCTGCAGCCAAAACATTAATATAATCTATTGCTTGTAGAATTAGTATATTTTTTTTGTGCTTCTCTAGGGAGGAGTCTCTAGAAATACTGTTAAATGTAGATTTCCTTCAAAATATGAATTTAGGGAGAGTAGCAGAGCACCTTATCAGACCTGGCCTGATTGGTTGCTGCTCATGCTGTTGTGGATGTGGAAGTTACCCATCTAGAAGCAAAATCTTATTCCCAGTATATTCCCATAGAATCAACACAGCTCTGGGAGGAGGAAAAAAAATAAATCTTCTAACAGTCACAGTATCAGAGATGATTATATAAAGTTAAATATATCCTTAGGAGTGTTTGTGGCTGCTGGAGAGGTCCACTGTAAAACAAATTTATCTTGAAACTCTGTTCTGAAGATGGGTAGCATTTCCTGTAAGACAGACAGGCCACCCCTCTCTGTGATTGCAGATGAGTGCGTTTTCATCTCTAGACTATCCCCTGGCATTCACTGTTCATTTGAGGGGTTTTGTTGTATTTTTCTTTGGTTAAAGCTGTGCACACATCCATGTGTAGATTAAAAATTAGGGCTGCTCTCTCCATTATTGGTGCCTTGCCCGTGGTGCCTTTTGGATGAAATGAGATTGTATATTCATGAGCCTGGGAAGTACCAGACCGGTATTTGAATTGAATGAAAAAGAACAAAATCAAACACATGTATGGGAATGGGTGGGGAGGGCAGGAGCTAGAAGTTAAAGGAATAGACATCTAATTACTTGGGGATGGGGGTGTGGTGGTGTCTCCTCTCCTCCCCTCAAATTAGAGTTCAAATCTAATTCAAAGAAGGCTAAATAAATGATTAGTCGAGCGTCTGAGGTGTCTGGACTTTAATACTGAGTAACTGCGTCTCAGAAAGCGTGGCCTAGGAGCTGTGAATATGTGCAGGGTAGGAAAAGCGTGTTTTTACCTGTCTAGCGTCAAGGAATGGTGCAATACTGGGGTGTGATAGCTGATGCAAACAAAGGCCAAGTTACTCGTGAGAGAGAATTAAGAGTTAATTGCAGAGGAAGATTTCTCTTTCAGGTGGGTTTTAATGTTTTAATGCTTCTCTTAATGTATATCCGGTGGCTCTGATGAAACTGCTACTGTGTGAAATCCCTACCATTTGGATTAGATAAAGCTGTTAAACCTTTTTTTTTTTCCCCTCGTGCTTGATACTTTATCGTGTTCCATAAGTACCCTCAAAACAACAGCACCTTCCTTCAGCCTTTATTTGAACCCTGCTGCTGTTAAGCATTGCAGGCAGAGTTCACACTGAGAGTGGACTTCATTCTTATCAGGGATGCTCCCTGGGCTTAGTTGTGTGAACTGGCAATAAGTGAAACAATCAGCTTTAAAGAGTCCTGAGAAGCAAACTTCTCTGTGCTGCGGATGAGCTTTTTGTCTATAGGTGGGTACTGTGTAGTGCTTCTGTTTGCACAACAAGGGAATCCCATGGGAGTGTAGAGTATAAAGGGAAAATTACTTTATTTGCTTGCTTTCTTTACTCAAAACTCAGGGCTAAAATGCAAGCAGACCATTTTGTGATATGCTGTTACTGTCCTGGCCGTTGGAGCTCAAAAGGAAAAATAGGAATGGCTGTAATTCTGTGCTTGTGTAACGAGTGTCTGTGTATCTGTCTCTTGCTCAGGTTGTCTCCTGCTGCATATTATGCTCAGAGGATGATCCAGTACCTCTCCCGAAGGGACAGTATTCGACAGCGCTCTATGCGATACCAACAAAACCGTCTCCGCTCTTCCTCCTCCTCCTCTTCCACTTCAGACAACTCAAGCCCATCTGTAGAAGGAAACGATCTGGAATTTGAAGATTTTGAGTAAGTATGCATGCTGCTTTGCATTGTTGCTTGAGTCTGTGTCAGCACAAGACCGTTTTGTGGCTTCCTACTGGTTACCAAAGACACCTCAGGCTTCCTGTAGGAACAGGTTGAGTCAAGTCATTCAATCAATAATTACTTGCTAGAAATGGATCTTGTAGTTTCTGTTATGAAAATTAACCATGCTTTAGGCTGCCTTCAACACATCTGGCTATCTCAAGCAGATATAAAAGGCTGATTAAATAAAGAAAAGGAATATCTTTTTCTTCCATGGAACACATGGGGAACCAAGAGTTTATTAGAGCCTTCACGTCTGGAGACAGAACAGGAACCACTAAGGGGTTTTGCAGGACTTAGTTCTTTGGTCTAAGGCTGTAGGAGATAGCCAGTCGTGTCCTCTTACGTGTACTTGCTTTATCTGTACAGCTTTGACAGGTTAGCTGAAGTTCTTGGGATTGGTTTTTGGAAGACTTGGTGATTGTGAATCTGTGTTAAGACTCGGTTTCCTAGAAGGAGAACAAATGGTCTCTTCTGTCAAAGTTAGGAATGACTGTATCGGAACCTTACAAGAGCACTCCTGTAAGCCACTGTAATCCTTCTGAGTGGTTCTCCTGACAGACTTTTAAAGTCTGCTCTCCAGCATCTGCTCTTGGACTTCTAGTGATACCCAGAGTAATCCCAGAAAACAAATCTATTGCAAACCCTTTCTAATACATTGAAGTATAGTAATGAATTGTTTAGAAGACATGGAGACCAAGAACTCAGGGACTTAGATTAAAATCCATTTTAGCAGAAAAGAGAATATGACCTTCCTAGTCTGTCTTCAGTCATTTCCTTCTAAACTTGGCATTGTCCCTGGGTACTTTTAAGTGTTTCGCTGATATTTTTTCCCCTTTATGTACTCTATGATTAAAGCATAGGATGATTCTGAGCATGGTCATAGAAGTAGTCTACAGTGGTAGTGTAGGAGGGAGGGGTGTGTGTTGGGAGATGTGAATTCCTAAAAAACCTGGGCTTTTGTATTGCTGCAGCCAGCAGAGGATGCTGTCAACTTTGCTACAGTCGTAACCTTCATGTTCTCTTGCTGCAGTGGCCCATCCTTGAGATGGCATGTTGTTAAAGCTCCATGTCCTTTGTCAGGGTCCCTTTGTGAAGGACACTGTTAACACTTGGTGTTCTCAGAAAAGCGAGATATTAATCCCTTTCTGACTTTTTAAGTGATGGTAGACCTTTTGTTTCCCTTGGAATGTTGTTCTGTGAAGCTGTCATTTCATGCTTCAGCAATTAAATATTCAGAAGTACAGGAGGAGTGAATCTTTCCCTGTCATCATGGCCTCCTTTGTGTGAGATGTAAATGAGGGGAGATAATGCAAAAGAGTGACTACCTAAGAGCTTTTTTTCAAGCAGCTTTGTGATCTGAAGAGCAGAAATAGGGGAGGCTGCGGGGCCTGTTTTGTGAGGCCGGTGCATCACAAGCATAGACCTTAATATTTCCATTATTCCATTTCATTTGTCTGGGACAGCTTGTTCTGCTGGGAAATAAAAGGTGGTAAGTTTTTCACTCCCAGAGCCAGGCAAATGCCTGCAGATAATTTTCACACAGTAAATGCACCCAGTTAGGGAAGCAATTCAATCAGCCATGCTAAGGTTGTCTTTCATTTCATACTGAGCAAAAAGAAGTGTTTATACCTTACTGTGCAGCGGCTGAATTTGTTGGTTGAATATTTTCTATTGAATTCTGGCCTGTTCATTGAAGACATGCTGTCTTTTGCCTTCTCTGCTTCATTATTTCTCCTGGTTGATTAGAGGGAGCTGCTGTGCAGGGGTCGTTAAAGCAGGAACTTTCCTCATGACTCATTTATTTCTTCTGCTGGCACTTTACAATCAAATCTCTTCTACAGAGCACTGGCTTCTCCTTTTGGCACCTGTATCTCTCCTTCTTTGCTTGCTCCTGAGCAGCCGTGCATTTCTTTGTGTATTTCTTCCTTGCCCTGATCTAGATGCTCTTGTCTTCCCTGCTTCTCCTGATCTCATATAGGACAGGGAATTGCTGCTGTGTCTGCAGCTCATTCAGGGAACGAATCCAGTGATGATTTTTTTTTTTTTTTTTTTTTTTTTTTTTTTTTAAAAACCCTAGCAAAATGCCTTNAATTTTTTTTTTGGACCAGTGATGATTTTTTTTTTTTTTTTTTTTTTATGTAAAAGCCATAGCAAATTGCCTTGATGCTTTATCTTTCTAAACTGATTAATATAATTGGTAAATATTCTCTCTTCTTTCATTTTCCTGGAGATCAGGAGAAAGATGTAAAGAGCCTTAACCTCCAGTTGGTTTTGCTGTACGTAGAGTTCTGGGCAAGGAGGGAGCCCTGTTCTTCTGCAGAGTGCTTGGGAGACACGTCTGCCTCAGCTCTCATCTTCTGTGGGGCTCTGAGGTTTTGGTTTTTTTTTCCTTTAAGATTCATTTTGTATCTTTTCAGCTTTGCTTACCTAATGACCTAGTAAAGGGCATGAAGAACTTGGCCTCTGCACTGTTTCTGTACATATGACCTCTGAATTCAAGCTAAGCCTCTCCTCCTGTGTGTCAGTCTGTCATTTTTTCCATGCAGTTTCTCCAGAAAGTCATTTGAATCCATTCATAAATATATTTGCTTTGATAATGTAGTAGTAGCGTTGGCCTAAGAATGTGAGGTAGAGTGGTTTGGTTTTTTTTATAGCTATTGGTAATATCCTTCTATTACCCCAGCTTTTATGGACAGGGGAGGAGGAGGGAGACACAGGCTGTACCTGTGTTATTTGGTCTAATAAGATGTTATTTCTCTCCATGCGCTGCCTGTGTTTAACCTGTCACTGTTGTCATCTTACTGCTTATTGAATACTACTGACAACTGTAAACGTAGTCATATCTGCATGAAAGCATTTCGTACACTTTGTAATATATATACCAATTGTAATATTAGGTTATTAACAGTTAAATTGATAGGAGTGGGTTTTAAGCTTAGCTTTAGCAGAATCCTAAGCTAAAATGAAAAGGCTTTGTGTATTCTGGGATAAGAATCTCTGAATGGAGAATGACATCACTTCAATCTTCCAGCATAACTAGTAAAAATAGATTCTTTATAAGCAAGTCAGATATTGAAAACTTTCTCATTTCAAAGTCTTTTTTGAGTGTTTTATGTTTGGATCACATAGTAAATCTAGATTTTTTTATTTTTTTTTTTTTAGAGCTAAACTATCTTTTCATTTGACTTCTTCAACAAGTTTGACTGGGTCAGTTATAGAGAATTGCTTTAGTCTAGAACAGCTCTGATGCTGGAGACTGTGGGTAATGCTTCTGGGACTCTTCAGATAGCACAAGCTAATTTTTTTCATGTGTAGTTCTACACCTATCACCATAATTAGAATGTGAAGGTGTTTCTGCAGATGAATTCTGGCTGGTTATGTCCATTTTTGTCTGCTGTAAGCATGGGAACAAATAGAGGTTTGTTTTATGTCAGACTGAAAAGGAGACACATAGAACATAACACCAGCTAGCTGTCTGAAAGCCTTGCTCAAATCCTTCACTCCAGTTTGATAAAGGCTTTCAAGCCAAGGCTAAAGGTATGACTGTGGCTGATTCCTCTGTCTGCCTTTGAGTGTGAGCTGCCTGGTAGAATATAGATGTGAAGGAGCTTGGAGATGACACCCTTTTAATGTCTGCAGCTTTTTCTGCTTCCTGTCCTCTCCTTTTCCCATTCTCCCAGAAAGATCTGTGCTGGGGTGGATCCACGCAGTTGTGCTGTTGTCACAGACTAGGAAGGTGTTTATTGTATCTCTGCAACAAGAAGGGCTTTACCTCAAAGGCCTGAAATCTTGTTTTGGTGCTTTATGTTTTTAGTTTGTTAGGGGACACCACTGAGCACCCAGACAGAGGAGGATGTGAGCGCTGTTTTACTGAGACCATAATGGGCATTCTGGTTTTGTGGAAGCAGGCTCTTGCTTTTCAGAGAGGATGAATCACTTACGGAAAGCTTATAAGATTCAGGGTGACATTTGGCCTTATTTGTCAACTTAAAATCCTTTTTGTTTAAAAGGACCCAGAACTTTTTTGTGTTCTGGACCAAGACTCGTGCTTTCTCAGCTGGGCATCTTGCGGAGATCTCTTCACAAGTGTGTAAGATACACGAGTATCCACCATGCCTGTCTGTGCCTGCTGTTACCCTTGTGAAGGAATTCTGTGCTTGTGTTTAAATTCAGTCTCTGCCTTTTCAGTTTGACTCAGTATCATTTGCTAGAGACCCAAAGCAACAGGAGCACTGATCTGCAGAACTGAGTCAGTTTACGGTGCACTCGCTACATTCCCTGAGCACTCCAGCTGCTAAGAGCCCACGGGTGGAACGTGGACTCTTGTGCAGCCAGTCTTGGTCTTTACCGGCCTCCTTCCCAGCTGTTCAGAGAGGTTTTGTTCTTCCTGTGACAGCCTTCAACTTCTGTGAAAGAAACTCCTTCAACCAGGAGACAGGTTTTCTTGGCAGGAGAAAAGAGAGATTGGAATGGTGTGGTGGGTTGACCTTGGCTGAGCGCCAGGTACCCACCAAGTTGCTCAATCACTCCCTCTCTACTTCCCTCAGCACGACAAGCAGGGGAGAGAATAAGATGAGAACAGCCCGTGGGGTATTATAAAGGCAATTTAATAGAAAAAAAAGCACAAAGCAAAACAAAATTTTATTCTCTACTTCCCATCAGCAGGCAGTGTCTGGCCTTTCCCAGGAAGCAGGGCTCTGGTGCACGTAGCAGTTGCTTGTTGGACAAGCGTCTTCACCAACGCATGACCCCGACCCCCTCCTCCTTTCTCTGCCTTTTATACTTGAGCTGATGTCACACGGTGTGGAATATCTCTTTGGTCAGTTTGGGTCAGCTGTCCTGACTGTGTCCCCTCCCAAGATCTTGCCCACCCCATCTCACTGGGCAGGGTGGGGAAGATGTTGGAAAGAGCCTTGGTGCTGTGTGAGCGCTGCTCAGCAGCAGCCACAACACCAGCATGTGATCTGCCTCCCAAAGGCCAGCACCACAGGAGCTGCTCTGGGGAACAGTAACTCCAGCTCAGCGAAACCTAATACAAATGGCTAAAGGTTTTTGAGACTTGAAATAAGGATGGAGCTTTAGATCTACAGCTCTAGAACAGCGAGGAAAGTCCTATCATTGTAGAGAGGGAAGCGTAGGGAATCCCAGAGGTAAGGAAAGAGGTTTACTGTGTAGGGTGACTATGGCTTAGGCTGGCAGCACGGGATGGGTGGGAAGCCAAGTGCTCTGATAGAGTGTAGTGAAGGTGGGGAATAGAGATGACTTGGTGCCTTTTGGTGTAGTGGTAGAAAGGTAGCATATCCAAACCACAAGGTTTCTAAAAGAACTTAGGCTGGGTTGTTTGAATCTTTTTCTCCTCATCATCCTGATGTTTTCATTTGAGGGTAACAAAAGACATGGTAGAAGATGTGAAAAGCCCATATAGATTCTCACATCACTGTAAATGCTGATGGAAATGGATTTTTAAGATGCAGGACACATCAGTATACTGCAGAAAAAGCAGCATTTTCTTTCTGAAAGTCTTAGGGCAGTTTGTCATCTGTCTGTTACTTGAACAGCTAACAAATAATATTCTTGTTAGCAATTTGTTATTTAAGTTCAGATAAAAATATTAACAGCAGGATTGATGTTTGTCGTACGTACCTGCCTTTGTTGTTTTCTTAACAGAGCCCCTGAATCTGTGATTTTGATGCTGTTTCCTCTTGCCTCTGTTTCTTGGCTCATATGGCACAGCGTCACTGTTTTTGATGAAGATGGACCTTCTCAAAACTAGCTTTCAAGGCAGACCTGAATTTTGTGGAACTTGGCGATCATCTTCTGTGTTTTTGTTTTTTTTTTTTTTTTTCCCCTCTGTTGTAGGTTTCTGGAGCAGTTAGCACTGGGATGTTGCTTCCAGATACATAGCAATTTATGTTAATTATACTCAACATCTTAAACACAGTTGCAGGCTAAGAATGCTCACAAGTCTTGGATGAATGGGAATGATACTGAAGCTACTCTTTGAACTTCATTTTTCAAGGATTAGTGGGAGTCTTAGCTTGGCTTGTGGTCTACTCATAGTAGCCTGCAGCTTCATTTTCCCTATTCTCCTTATCTTTAGCTTTTGTGACAATCTTTTATATTCTTCTTATCTTGGCCTTAATGTCTAATAATGCTTCCTGAATGCAGTGACAAGCAATGACTATTTCCTTGCAGCAGTACTGCAGGATATTGCTGACCTCTCCAGCATAATGCTGGTTTAGCATGAAGTCATGTTCCAACACGGCAAGGGACTTCATCGCAGGGTGGTGAAAGAACGAGTGTCTCTTGGTAGAGGACGGTTACCAGAAAAACTCACAGAATATTCCGTACTGTTGGTCACCTGGGCTTGGAGAAAGGGTTTTGATGTCAAGATGGTACATCACCTTCTCCAACTAGGTCACCTAGTAGGTGATGTCTGGTGTTAATGAGAGTGATTAGGAAGCAGATTGTGACAGGGCAGGCAGTGCTTAGCATTCTTCAAACCTGTAGGTCTAACAGATTTGTGTTCTTTGTGCAGTTATGTTTTAATTTCTCTTTCCCTTGGAAGAGCAGTAGCACAAAAGTGCAGCTTATTACCCACACACCAAAAAAAAAAGAAAAAAAGAAAAAAGAAAAAGTTGTTGCTTACTTCTGACACTTTATTCCAGTATTAAAGCCTGACGGGGCAACTGATTCTATATTTGTGCTATGACTGTGATCAGCTTCCACAGTTGTGAAGTTTCCAAATGATTCGAATTCTCCATAGTGATGTTTTCCCCAGTCATGCTTAAGTTTGGGTGAGTGTTTGAAATTGGCTAATTAAGAGGAGTCTCAAAGGAAGGGTAATTGGAGGACTGGGTGCTCTGTTTTGTTTCTAAAGCACTGAATACAGTGGTTTCCTTAATATTAATGTCCAAGGTCTAGGCTGGGAAGCAGGAATGCTCTACCTTCATCTGGTCTCTGGTGTTTCTGTCTTCTAATGATTCACTGTAGCTATGGAATGTATTAGCCTTATTCTAAAAGTTGTCATCAATTTGTGAGTCCACTACACAGTGAGGTGATTAAAATAGAGACAACTGGACACTGCACCTAGGTAGGAGCGCTTCCTTCTGATTCCAAATCAGTCTTTCTGAAGCAATTAATTCTTGGCATTTAATGGGCAAGTGCTGCTGTTTCTCTTGACCAGACGATAAATTCTCTCTCATGTGATGCTTCTCTGAAACCCTTGATCTTCTGAAGTGCCATTTTTAATCTTGTAAATACATATTCCCCTGAATAGCCCTCTGAGAGGTAATCAAGGCTGGGAGGGGTGTTTCCCTCTGGTCAGGAGAGCCATTAGTAACTCAGCAGTCCGCTATTTTAGAGGAGGTTTTAGCTGATAAATAGATCAAAGGAGCATCAGGGAAAACTTTTTAAAAAGCTGCTAGTGAAAGACTGGCATTTTAGCCTTCAAGAGAATATAGGAAGCTGGAAAGGCACCGTGTCTTGGGTGGCTCACCTAACTACTTTATCGTTTACTGTACTAAGTAGCTATATTAAAAATCTAGTTGTCTATTTCCTGACTCTCCAGCTGGGCAACATTGCTCTTTGCTGTTTCTCTCCTAGTTTTATTCTTCAGTTTTATTTTTCTTCCAGTGTTATACTTGGGAGTTTCCATCATGGGCCTCATACATTTAGTGCCAGGAAAGGTTTTTCATGTAGCAGATGCTTCTTTTTGCTTAAATTTCCTTTGTTTCTTGTTGTCTCCTTCTGTTCTGCCTCAAGTACTTCTCCTTCAGTAATGATCATGTCCGTTAAAGATGAGTAGATACATTTACATTTACGTCTTTTATTTTTACCAGATGATGTATATTCTTTTAAATCAGTGCTTTTGTTGTTTTAATGCCTATCAATGTCAATACTTGTACCCTTTTTGATAGGACCAGTGCTTCTAACTTGCTTATTTTTACATACTTTGGGGAAAAAAAAAAGTCTCTCCTCAGAGATAAATCAGTTATCTTGAATCTTTTCTCATAAACATAATCTTGTTTTTAGGTGAGATACCCCTATCAGAGCCTTAAGTAGAGTAGTTGCTTTTTCCTGGGTTGAGTTTACAACTTCTCCAAGATTTAAGGACTATGAGTAAAGTAACATATACTGGATGGAACCTGTATTTTTTGATTAAGACAGTAGTCCTGCTGATCCAGGAGACGTTATTGCAGCTACTACGACTCTGCAAAGTTATGACTAATTTGCATTGTGGCTTTTCCTTTTGTCTTCCAGCATACCTGTATCTCACTGAAATATTCAGAATGTGAAGGCTTTATTGATTTTGTGTTTACCTCTCCAGTTTGAGATTCATTTTCCAGAAATGCTGCCAGTTTTCCCTAACTTCATCTGTAGGAGATGCTCAGAATCTTGCAGGATCAGACAGAGGAAAAACTAAAGTTTTAACATCTTAGAATAGAATATCTTCTTGTATTGTTTCTCCTCTCAGTTGTAAAGCTAATAGTCAACTTTCTATTGTAGTGTTCCCAACACTGTATGTCCCTTACTCATCAGGATGGTGCTGGAAAGTGATCAACATGGTTTTAGAATCACCAGCAAACATAATGTTCCCCTCACTACCTTTTTTCCTACTTCTATACTCTCTGTGAAACATAGCACACACTTTCTCTTGTAGTCCTATGCAGCTGTTACGACTATACCCTTTTCAGGCTGTATGTCATCTGTTTTCATCTAAATCAGCAGTGAATCCTGTGAAGTGAATTGCAGGCTATCAGGATCTGTTTCTTCTTTAGTATGGCCAGTTTAATGTGACGTCCTCCAGGTACCCTCTTTAGAGTATCTGGGATCAGACTTTACCAACCTCTAAAGCCAAACAAGCTTGCATTTTCTGCTAACTTCTGAGCTCCTAAGATCTTTGTGCTACTCCCACCCATCTTGCTTTGTGCTATTCCTGCCCTCTGTGCTATGTCCTCTGAGGTAAACCTCCTCCTGCAGTCTTAAGAAATTGATAGCAAGTAAGTGGAGATACTTCATGTTTGAGAAAACATTCATTTGAGAAAATGTTACTGTGTGGTTTTTTTTTCTGTTACATCAAGATGGTGCAACTGAATCCAGTGCCAACCCTGAAGAATATTAGTAAATGCCATTTAATCATTTATGTAGCATTTCTATTGTATGTAAGTGCCTAACCTTTGCAGTAGAAATTGATTTAGTGTTTGAAATTGGATCACACGAAACATGATAAAATACTGAAAATATGCAACAATTGTCTTGGTCTGATGTAATTTGATTCTTATGAACTTGCATGGCTTGCTGGTGCTGGCTCTCATAATTAAATGGCTTTTCAAAATGGTCATTGTTGACCTAATTCCATTGACAGTGTAGTCAGTGGGAGTTTTAATATTGACTACAATGGGAGCAGTTAGGCCAACAGATTGCAGTAGAAATCCCATGCTGTGTGTTTAATTTCACTTCCTGAGACAACAATCTCTAAATATTAAAGAGAGTTCTTGCCAAGATAGAAAAGCAGAACATAGTTTTTTGTTGTTTTTTTTTCCTTTCCAACAGTCTTGACTATGTTCTATATCCACTCAGTTATGCATGTGGTAGCCAAGTTACCAGATGACAAAGAATGCCTTTTTATACAAACTGTAGGATGTGAAATTTTGCATCTCCATCTCTGCTTTTAGAGCTGGTGGTGCTGCTCTGTTTGTTATATTACCATTGGTCAACTTTTCCCTCAGCAAGCAAACATAATAGTAGCAGAAAGATCCAAGGACATTTGACTGTCATAACCAGTTTAGGATAAACTTTCATCCTTCTTATGCCCTGTTAAAGGTCCATAAATCTTCCGAATGTTTGGGAATTGCCTTCTTTTCCTGCTCCGTTCTGCATTGGTGTTAATGCTTCTTCCCCTGTCCACTCTTTCTCTCCATATCACTGTTTTGATTTGTCCCATGCTGGTGTCTGAACAAATTATGAATAGTCTGCGTTTTGAGCCAGGCCCTTAAAGTTGTTTTGACCATTTGTTGGTTCTTGCAGTTTTCCTCCTCAGACAAATTAGTCCACTAATATTTAGAATATTGTCTCCCTTGTCACCTTACGTGATAATTACTTCTCCTTCTTTCCCTGCATCTTCCTTAGTTCCTTCATTAGTATTATTTTTGTCACTGCAGAAGTCTCCCTGGTGCTGTTCAAATTTACTGGTGCACTTAAAACAAAAGGGTGGGGGAGGGCACCTTTTTAGCCCTGTTAGAGCACTTGCTGTGGCACATTTTTTCTTTTCCTTTTGCTAGGTTATTGGGCTGCTTTACAGAAGAGCCTTTTCGAACGGAGACACGCACGCTCTGAGGGAGCAGCTTTTGCAGGTTATGTTAATTAAACTATCCAGTGCAAATCATTAGCTAGTGAGTCTGTAGGTAATTGCCACTAAATAAAAAATAAAGCATCAGATCTTCACCAGTACTTTAGAGAACTTTGTAAACTTCTTTCTTGCCGAGTGCTTCCCGCTGGCACTGCAGTCATGATAACATCTGCTCTTCTCCCTCTGTCAGCAGGCTGTATGTGGTACAGAAATAACACAAAGTGCCACCCATCTTCACTGATCTATAGGTTGGGGGTTTTTTATAGTTTCCTTTTTAGAAGGCACAGAAATAATCTTCAGCTGGCACCAGGATAAGATCAACTGTCCTAGCTTCTCAGCACTAGGTGCTTAAAAACACTCTTCCATGTAGCTGAGTATGGGAGTTTAGATATAAATGACCCTGTAAATTTGTGATTCAGAGTAGGGGAATGTGTCTTACACTTTCATTACAGTAAATAGGAATTCTAGCATTCTCCAAGGATAGTCACTGTTTCTCATTGCTGGTTCTGCTGCTTTAGTCACAGGGCAAGTTGGGGTGTGATGGGTTTTTTTGTTTTGCTTTCTTTTTCAAAGGGGATGTTAAAAATAGACTGCTGTCTCTTGAATCAGGAGAGGCTGTGTCTGTCAGGGAAAAAACTGAAGAAAAGTCTAGTCTTTTTTTTTTTTTTTTTTCCCCTTTTTGTCTTTTTGTTCTTGGGGAGAGTTNGCTTTTTGTACTAGGGGAGAGTTGTATGCAGTGAATGGGACAGTGTTGTGTGAAGTGAAGGGTAAATTTAGTAGGAGCTGAATCCCCTTGTGTTCCAGCTGGTCCTCAGAGATTAGAGGGGCTGGGGATAGCTGGACTTCTCTCTTACTAGGTGTCTTACAAGGAGAGGCTGAGGGAGCTGGGTCTCTTTAGCTTGGAGAAGAGGAGCCTGAGGGGTGACCTCACGAATGTTTATAAATATGGAAAGGGTGAGTGTCAGGAGGATGGAGCCAGGCTCTGCTCAGTGATGCCCGATGACAGGACAAAGGGTCACTGCGTGCAAACTGGAGCAGAGGAGGTTCCAGGTAAACATGAGGAAGCACTTCTTCACAGTGAGGGTGACAGAACCTGGAACAGGCTGCCCAGAGAGGTGGTGGAGTCTCCTTCTTTGGAGACATTCAAAACCTACCTGGATCTGTTCCTGTGTGACCTGCCCTGGGTGATCCTGCTCTGGCAGGGGGTTGGACTCCATGATCTTTTGAGGTCCCTTCCAGCCCCTAACATCCTGTGATTCTGTGCCAATCAGGAATGTGTTGCTGTAGGTCCAACATCAGGCACACACTAACAGCCTAGTTGCTGTAGGTCCTGTTCCCTTCCCAGGGAGCCGTCGGATGCACGGATAGCACAGTTTCCCATGATTGTAAGTCTGACACCAGCTGCACGAACAACAGCCTGTTACGCTGTAGGTCCGTCCAGTTGTATTCCCAAGAAGCAGTCGGATTCATGAATAATACAGTTTATTTACAGATTTTAGACACACATTTGTGAAGATTGCCACTTCAGGAATGGCTCTATAGCTCAAAAATACAATTGTAATAGCACATGTAATCTGCTGGAGAAAACCAACCAACCAGACAGACATACACTCAGAGTAGCCGAGGCCCAGCTCTTACCCAAAGGCCTCCCTTCTGGGATAGGTGAGGAGGACAGACCCCTCAGTCTCTCCTGAGGAGGTGGTGTTAAATTCTCATCCCACAAAAAAAGATCCAAAATAGGCTGACATTTCTACTTCAGTTTTCTATTAATGTGTAAAGTGTGGGGATGGGGCTGTAGGCAAAGCATTAAGTGGGCTCACAGTTGCACAAACATTCCTTGGGGGGCTTTTCAGCCTGGCTATCTTCTGCCAGGAGCGGGCCATTGTCTTTGCCAGACAGTTGGCTGCTCTGAGGAGCAAGAGAATGGGAAGGCCGGGACCTCACTGGTCTCACTCCACATTTGGTGTCATCACAACACTGGCCACTGGATCTCACCCCACCTCAGTGTCTGCTTTAGATGCTTGATGCTTCTCAGCAGTGGTGAGCTGCGATGGTCTGTGCTTTCTGCTTCCAACAGACAGTTCAAGATGGAGTTCTTGCATCAGAAAGTCTCGGTGATTAGAAAATTTGTGTCCTAAACATGTTTTTGTAGATACTAAGAGCATAGGCTAGTGGCATTTTAATAAAACTTGGAACAATTAGTTGCTTTAAGTCTTGATTTGGACTGTAGGAGACTTTGCACCTTTATTTTCTTTTGTTTGCTGGAGGTAATTCCTTACTCCTTTTAAAGCCTGATGCAGATTCTCTTCAACTGGAGAGCTCTGCAGGGTATAGTCCTGCTGGTTTCTCTCTTGCAGATTATTTGTCCCTCTCAGAAGCACTCTCTAGTTCTAGTAAATGCGCAAAGCAAATGCAAACCCCAGAAGCCATTTTGCTGCTTTTCTTCCAGGGCTGCATATAGGTGTAGTTTTAAAAACCGCTACGGGGATTTTTAGAAAGTGTATTTCTTGTCTGAATTTCACTAGCTCTTACTGTGTGTGGCAAGATCTGGAGCACGACTTCTTTTTTTTTTTTTTTTCCCTTTGGCTTCTTCTGTTTAGCAGGAAAAGTTGGTATGTCAGCACTTCACTTGGCAGGATTCCTTCTGCTATTGATCTGCAGCTAACAGGCTGGAGGCCCCTGACGAAGGAACAGCAGCAGCTTTTAGGTTGCTGATTTCAGGAACCCTGCTGGTTCCACAGAAACCTCAGGGCAAGGTGAGGCTTTTGCTGTGAGCTGCAAATGCTGGGTCTGCAGTGGGAGGAGAAATAGAAGTTTTGAGCTTGGAATTAGGTTTGGGTTTGGTGAAATAGCTTGAAAGGGTAACAAGCTTTGCAGAACGACCTCTGCTTTCGTGTTCCTGGTTCCTCAAGTGTGTGGGAAACGGCCACGTAATGGACTTTCTTCTCAACCCACATTTCTTGCTCACTGCCTTTAAAAAGAGAAAACAAACAAACAAACAAAAAAAAGCACTGCTTGCTGGAGTGGGTTAGGAATGTGCTGCTAGTGTGTTGCGTGAGGAGTATTTCATTTCCTTGTGATTCCAAGGCTCTGCAAGTGATCTCTTCCCCACAACTGCTTGGGAAGGAGACAAGTAGGGCTGCAATTACAGATGGGAATCTGAATCCAGGGGGAGCAGCCTTGCTACTTGTGCAGGGTCATGCAGAGAGTAAATTCCTGAACGGAGAATAAAGCACCGTGGCGGTCTGCTGCAGAACTCACTGACTTCACAGTTACTGATGGAGTCTCATTCTTTTCCTTGCAGTTTATACTGTATAATTACAGGTCCCCTTGTGACCTGTGAATGCAGTATCGGCAGTTTTGTTTGCTGAGGTCTCTGGAGGTCCTCCAGTTTGGCCTCCTGCTTGTTGTAGAATTGTTACTGCCAGAATCAGAGTGGGTCAGCCATGGTTTTAGCGAGCTCCTGTCTGCAGACTTCCAAGGATGGCTGCCCTGCAGCCTCTCTGGGTAACCTGTTCAGTGTTGCACTGCCCTCCTGGGGAAGACTTTCCTGTGTCTGCTGCAAGACAATAGACACTGGACCCTTGACCCTTTCCCCTCATTCCCCAAGGCCCAGACATTTCTTGTGAAACAGAGCGAGAGGTTCCTGAGGAGATACGGTTCTGTGGAATACCACCTAACAGTTCCGACTTCCCTGGAAAAGCTTGTGAAAGGTGAGATTATTTTAAACTGTGATGGCACTTAAGCTGGGCCTCCAGGGAAGGAATGCAAGTACTTTGCAGATGATGCTCTTTTGCCTGCACTTCTGGGAATGAAAAAGTGGAACTTCACAGATCTCTTTGGCTGACAGAAAGTTCCTATCAGGACTGTGCTGTGATTGCTTTTGCTCTCCCAGTCCAAATTCTTAAGGTTTGCCGTTCATTTGCTCAGGTGCTGACATTGGTTCATTGACTCTCTGTGGTTTTATCGATACTTTTGAGACATTGTCAAACAGTGAAGAAAGCTGCCATTAAGCTACCCAAATATACAAAAGACTCCTGAGGCTTTTATAGTAAGTTGTATGAATTTGGAACATTAGAACAGATACGACTTAGCAAGGGAACCATTAAATCTCAGTGGCATACTCAGGATGACCGAGTGATGTTGTTGGGCTTTTCTGTTCTTGGGGAATACTTTATTATGTAGTGTTTTTAATGTACAATTTTTTTTTTTTTTTCCTTTTGCTGAAGGGACAATGGAGACCGATCTAGGCACCGAGCTCCCCGGAATGCCCGCATGTCTGCACCGTCGCTGGGACGCTTTGTCCCGAGGTAAATCTTGTACATCTAAGAGTAAAAGGATATGGGAATCCTGGAGGTGCCAGTTGCAGTACAGATCTCTGGTGCTTTCAGATGGATTCCTTTTCTTGCACAGGGCCGCTGTATTCTTGATTTTCAGTTTCTGGGACCCCTGAGTTGACGTCATCCAGTGACATATGAAAGACAGCATGTTCTTCGTGCTGCAGGTTGGGCTATGATGTGAAGGCAGAATAGGAGGAGAAGAGAATCTGCTTGGAGATTGATATTAGGAAGGTGTTGTGGGAGGTAGAGGATTTGGTTAATGCCGATCTTCCCAGCCACGTTGATGAGAGGAGGATCTAATCTGTAACTTGCCTTTTGTTTTGAGTCAGCAAAGTGGTTTGTGAAGCAGAGGAGACCAGCCTTCCCTTTACTATAGTCTGCTGGAATATAGTCATGTTTCCTCAAAGTCATTGCAGTTACAGCAGGCTGTAGTACACTGGGATGTCTTTCTCCATGGAAGCTTACTCTTTGTTTTGCAGACGCTTCTTGCTGCCAGAGTACTTGCCTTATGCCGGGATTTTCCATGAACGGGGACAGCCTGGCTTGGCCACCCATTCCTCTGTCAACAGGGTTTTGGCAGGTAATGAGATTTCCTTTTTTGCAGCAGTCGTGTATATTAGAGTTATTTTTCTTGCGAATCTGAGCAGAGGGTGATTGAAGAGGAAAAGTCTAATTCAACTTTTGAGGTTCTATTTAAGTTGCCTGAAACAAGAGCAAGCTGTTGGAGTGACGTGGCAAGCTGTCTCTTGAACGCCTGGCCACTGCAGGTTCCACACGTCACGTATGTGTATGGGAGACTCTGCGTGAATTGGGGAGGGGTGCTGTTCACAATTCTCCCTTTGTTTAACTTCCTCCCCTATTCCTGGATGTTTTTTTCTTAACAACCTGACAGACTAATGATCGGCTTGCTGCAGGTCCTTCTAATTGAATTATAGGGTGCCTTGTTCGTGTTCCGGCTGGCAAGACGCACACAAGGCAATGCGGGATTCAATTAAGATTTTAATAAGTGCATATTAAAAACCTCAGCTGCCACCACATGCAGCACACAGGCATTTTGGAGCCTTAAAGGGCAAGCGGAGGTGGGAAGGAAGGTGGGGGGAAGAGGAGGAGTATGGCACTCATGAATGAGATGGTTATAGATGACACATCTCTTGAGAGTGGGTCTTTTCTGGCTGAGTCTGAGTTGCTCTGTAATTAACCCCGGTGCAGAGGAGTCATCTTGGAGCTTGGGGGAGAAGAAGGGGTGATGTATGGACAGCTAGGTTGAGATGTGGTTCTCTTCTCTTAATATTTTCATTAATGACCTGGACGAGGGGATGGAGGGGACCCTCAGCAAGTTCACTGATGATACAAAACTGGGAGGAGTGGCTGACATGCCAGAAGGCTGTGCTGCCATCCAGCGTGACCTGGACAGACTGGAGAGCTGGGCGGGGAAAATTTAATGCAATTCAGTAAGGGCAAGTGTAGAGTTTTGCATCCGGGGAAGAACAACCCCATGTATCAGTACAGGTTGGGGGCTGAGCTGTTGGAGAGCAGCTCTGGGGAAAAAGAACCTGGGAGTCCTGCTGGACAAGAGGATGACCATGATCCAACAATGCACTCTCGCAGCCAGGGAGGCCAAGGGGCTCCTAGGGGGCATTAGAAGGAGCGTGGCCAGCAGGTCAAGGGAGGTTCTCCTCCCCCTCTACTCTGCGCTGGTGAGGCCCCACTTGGAGTACTGGATCCAGCTGTGGGCACCCCAGTTCAAGAAGGACAGGGAACTGCTGGAGAGCATCCAGCACAGAGCCACTGAGCTTATGAAGGGAGTGGAGCATCTCCCTTATGAGGAAAGGCTGAGGGAGCTGGGTCTCTTTAGCTTGGAGAAGAGAAGCCTGAGGGGTGACCTCACAAATGTTTATAAATATGGAAAGGGCAGTGACAGGAGGACAGAGCCAGGCTCTTCTCGGTGATGCCCAACAACAGGGCAAGGGGTACTGGGTGCAAACTGGAGTAGAGGAGGTTCCAGGTAAACACAAGGAAACACTTTTTTCACAGTGAGGGTGACAGCCTGGAACAGGCTGCCCAGAGAGGTGGTGGAGTCTCCTTCTTTGGAGACATTCAACACCTACCTGGATCTGTTCCTGTGTGACCTGCCCTGGGTGGTCCTGCTCTGGCAGGGGGGTTGGACTTGATCTTTCGAGGTCCCTTCCAGCCCCTAACATTCTGTGATTCTTCCTTCCTGTGGATAATCACAGGACCAGCACTGAAAGGAGAGCTGAAAGGTTTCTCAAGATGCTTCATGACCCTTTTCCTTATCATGAGGCATGATCAGCTATGCCTAAACCATTCTGGACAGAATTCATCCAACTTGTTCTTAGGAGTCTTCACTGGAGTTGTCCCAGCCATTTTGGGATGGAACTGTTGTTCTTTTTGTGTGACTGATTTAGTATGGCAGTGCTCTTGGCTTTGATAACAGATTTCTGGTATCTCCTGGATTTTTGTCTCCCTTGACCCTTTGGTTTGAGTGCATGGTTCGTAGACCTTGATGTTGAAGTAAATTAGTAAGAGCTCAGGCAAAGACTAGCCTCCAAAGCACCTCTATTTTGTTTTTTTTTACTTGGGAAAGGCTGGAGTTATCCTGTAGCTTTACTTGACGCACATACTTTCTCGTGCTTGCTGCCTGTGTGGGCTTTGGCTGTTGGCACATGGAAACAGCACACTGGCAGATAATTACTAGCTGCCAGGCAACACTGCAGAACTCTTGTGTGGCCCCACTTTTCTCGGGGCACCTGCCTTCAACCCTTCTCCAGCCCTCCTTGCAGTTTGCCTGTTCTTTAGCGGCTGGGAAACAACCTGGCTTTTTCTCCTTGCACGTTTTAGGGAATTGGAGCCTCAAAATACACGTGCTTGCTGTTTGTTGTGTGTATACCAAGATTGAGAGAAGAAGACAGAAATTGTAATCATGGGACTCTCTAAAACCAAGATCAATCTTTTCTGTGTGGTGCTTTGCTGAGCCTACTTAAGGCAAGGTTTGTTGGCTCCTGCGGTGTCGTGGAACCTCACAATGGAATGGCTGGGGCTTCACGGTAAAGGCTTTTATTGACTGAAATATAAAATTAATTCTCCTAGTGCAGTAGCTGCTTGTGATACATTGTTTTAATATTCTGTTTATTTTAGTCTGTACCGAGGCTTTCAGCTCTCAAATTTTTTTTTTTTTACATTTGTGCACAAAACCTTGTTAATGTGTTGCAGAAATCAGGGGAATTGAAGTTTTAAGTATCAGGTGGAGGCAGAAAAGATGAGAACTAGAAAGTGAGGTTGCAGTTGTGGAATAGTCAGAGAAGTTTTTGTGTTTGTTCTGTTGGTCAGCAGCACTGCCATTTTCCAGGATTATATTTCAGAGCCATTGAAAGCTGCAGTGCTGATAGTGTGCATTCTGTTTCAGCCAGCTGGGGCCGAAGCTTGTGGTAGCTCTTTCTTCACTATCATACTGAAAAACCTCGACTCGAGCTCAAAAGTACTTTAACCCTGGCCTGGTAGTTCTGGGTGAGGTTGCCAGCCTTGGCTGAAGAAAAAAAATCAATCATCTATCTTCGTATTAACACAGGCTTATCTAAGCTTGACTGCCTTAAGTGGCTTCATCCTACCATGTATCCAGACTGTCATTTTCTCAATTATGTTTAAATGCATAAATGCCAAATGTAGTTCTTATGTAACCTCTACAGCATTTGAGAAGAGCTGCCAAAACCCCCCTGTATTCCTAACCTGAGAGCTTTCTAATATCTGACAATAGACTTCTGTGATCAAATAGGAGTGAGAACTGTTGTTTGGAAAATGCATCCAGTTACGCTGCTACTCCTGCCCTCTGCTCTTGCTGCTGTACGTGGTGAGGAAATCAAAGCAGCAGACAGATTTTATGGGGGTGTGAATTACTTTAATGTGCTGACTAAATTTCTGCATGCCAGAGCTCTTGCTGTCAGGTTTGCTTTCAGCTCTGCTTTATATGAACAACTTTCTGTTGTTTAAGTATCATCCTCATGCAACTGCCCCAGACAGTAGCTCTGTGCTGGGGCAAACTGCCTTCTGAATAAGTTCTTAGAGCAGTCTGGATAACGAACCACCAAACGTGACAGGTTATCGAAGCGAACGGGCTAGTGCAGCAACGCAGTAGGTTTGGCAAAATGACTCTGTCGTGCCAGACAGGGCTTAGGTCAGGATTAGAGAGTCCTGTGTGCTAAGTCAGGAACTGGTGGCCATCCCTGTGCCAAAGCACATCCAGGCGGAAGGTGGCAGCAGATGGGTAGAGTAGGTGGGAGTTTGGGGAGGGGAGACCAGAGTGGTTCTAGTCAACATGACAGACAGAGATATCTCCATGCCAGCAGCCTAATTTGCATGTAGCACTGTTAAAATGAGGAGTCCCAGTAGCACCTTACTGCCTGACGACTTATCTACCGATGCAGTTTAGCCCTGTGAGCCACTACGACACACAGCGTCGGTGCGATGAGCGGCATCACGGTGCTTTCTGGCACCAGGTAAAACACCATGTGAAAATATCTTACATCAACACCGTTACCTTGAGCGTTCAAACTTGTAATCACACCCAAAAGTGTTGGTAGTTTGACAAGTTATGTTTTCCTGTGAAGTCTATATTGATTGGCAGTAATTACACTGTCCTCCTTGAATTCTTTATTAACTGAGTCTTCTATCAGCTTTTCATTATTTTGTCTGGAATCAATGTCAGGCTGACAAGACTGACATGTCTTATCCTATTTCAACCTTTTAAAATACTGGTATAACACTAGCATATTTTTCAGTCTTCCACATTCTCCTTCACTTCAAGACTTATCAAAAAACCTGCAAGTTCATTTGGCAGCTCTTGTAAGGCTCTTGGTAGTGGGGCTGGTAAGCTCCCTCCCCTTCCTCCCCTCTTTCCTTCCCTGTGCTCCCAGGAAATACCAAAGAGCTGTTCTGTGGGATGAGGTTATATCTTTTGTAATGTGAGTTAATACCGCTACAAAATCAGCAGCGTCAGCATGCCTGGCTCTGGATCCAAAGAATATACAGCCCAGTAGTGTGTTTATCAGTTCCTACTGTTTTTCTTTAATTTTTCTTTAAGCTGAATATTTCTGCCTGCTGTTTTGTTTTGGGTTGTGGAATTTTTTTGAAAATAAATTTCACTTTGTCCTAAGTCACATTCTGAGCAGGACACTGCTGAGTAATTTGAGGTCCAGGCTGTGTATATTTTTTGGCATCTGGTAGTAGGCAGATGTACATTTTAATGTTTATTTTAAAAAAAAATCAATAAATACATGTAAAAAAAATCCCCTTCTTTTCTGCTGAAGTGCTCGTGACCTCTTGTTTGCCTCTATGAACTTTTCCTTTAGGCTTTATAGTAATTGAGTACTTTGAGATGGGCAGAGGCATGTTAATGTCTAGTGGAACAAAGAAGGCTTTAGTTTCAGTTCAGTGGAGGCTCAGTCAAAGGAGAAAAATCAGTGTTTACCAAGGAACTTTGCAAGAGGCTTAAAAAATTGACACAGATGCCAGTTGGTTGACATTCCTGTTACTCAGCAGGAGAGCTGCAGATCCAAGTTCACCGCTTTGCGATAGACTTACCCAGCTGTTTGAAATGCTCCTGTCTCACCTCACTTTGTTTTAATAGGCATCTCTTCAGTTACGTGCCACTTAACAAAACAAAATGCTTTTCTGTGCATGAACGCAGATCATGTTTGTTGGTTCTGACTTTATTTGTTGAAATGCAATTCAACACAGTTGCTCTGACTCCCCCACCTCATAGGGAGATCCAGACTCCCCATGGCTTAGGGGCAGAGCGTTCAACTCCACAACTACAGGTATTGAGTGATTTCATTGCTATTTCAGGATAATAGGTTCAGACCAGAGACTGAGCACTTACATACATTCAAAGAATGATCTTGGTATTACAGATTTCTACATAGCCCATGCCTCTTCAGAGTATGATGTGCTACAGGAGTAATAATGGTGCAGCTTTGGCTGTCTCTGCTGGGGTTGTTAAACAAAGCTCTCTGTGGCCTTGTTACACTGGGCAGGGCTGAGGCTATAGGTGAAGCGAAGGATTAGTTAAAAGCCTGCTTTTGATTGGGCTCTGGGACTTCAAAGTGTAATGTTCAGCTGTTGTTTTACCCAAAATCACATAAGCCATCCATTCTTCAAAGGTTGGCTTCCAGGGATAATTCAAGGTCACGTGTCTTCAAGTTAAGTTCTGTACTTCAGCCAGAAACTGCTAATGCCCAATTGGTAGAGTATTTGACATTTCATCAGGACAAAAAGTAGTTAGGATGGTGGGTAAATGTCCTCCTTCTGCAATAGGAGATTTCTCTGAGCATGTGCTAGTTCTCCTAATAAGAGTTAGGGCAATGACCTCTCGCCTGTCAAATTTTTCAAAGCAGACCTGCTAGGTAAGGTGCCTGCTGGTGAGTGTTCCCAGTCTGTTGATGCTGATCACTGGAGCTGTGTTCAGGGCTAATGTTCAAGCACAAGGGAATAGCTGTAACCTGAAGCCAGGTAAAATGGATGTTTATGACCCCGTGGCAGACAAAATTGGATAGAGTATTGGCTGATGCCACTAGAATTAGCCCAGTAACCTTTCACTTTTGCTCTAATGATGAAAGTGATCCTAAGAGGCTGCTTGGGTTGCTGTGGAAACCTTATTGCAGGCAGATTCTCCAGTTCCTCTGGCATTGCAGGGACGATTGTCTCCCGTGGCTCAAGTCTTCTTGACCTACTCCTGTTGTGTTGTATGCGGTCTCAGTGAGCTGTGAATTCTCTTCTGAGATGCCCCCAGCCTTCAAATGTTTTTGCAGTGATGCACAACTGTGTAGAGTAGGACTAAGAGGACTTGAGAGCTTCAGAAGGTCGGGAAAAGTTGATGGGAAAACACATCCCAGTCATCTCTCATATAGCCTTGTTTTTCTGTTAGTAGGTCTGTATTTTCTGGCAAGGCTTTCTGTGCAGTTACTGAGACTTGAGTGTTGTTTTGAGTCTGTACCTTTAGCTGTCCATCACTGACTTGTGGCTATTAGCTTGCTTCTGTCTTTTCATCTAAGACAACTACATGAACTTGGATTAGTATCCTGATCTAATCCTGCTTCTCACAACAGACAGATCTGTAGAGTAACACAATGAACACAGCCTTGTGGCTTTCTGGGCTGTGTGTTTCTCTTAGAAGTCTATAGAGTACTGCTTAATGTGCAAAATACATGCAAACCTTTGAGTAACTTCATTCTCTGTGGTCTTCCTGTGATCTATGTCAGTGGACACTACATCTCATAAGAGGCTGAAAATATGTCTCAGGTTCTTCTGCAGCTTGAGAGCTCTATGTGTCTATCTGCCACCTTCATCACAGACTTGAACTGTTTATCAGTTTGGTGAAAGTAAAAGCAGAATTATATGTACTGTGAGTTAACTTAATCTTAGTATTAGATCCATTGCTGACTTCCTAGATTCCATAGCTCTGGCTACAGGCTTGTACCACAGCATGACTGTGATCAGGAGGTGAACTACTTAGTAAGCATTCTTCGAATGAAATCCCTCTCCTAGAAGGTTCAAAATGGTTTGTTAATGTTTAAAAAGATATCCAAAGGAAAAAAAAAAAAACAAAAAACCAACAAACCTAGAAACCAACTAGTAATACACATCTCATGGCAGATGCTGCATTCTCCATAACAAGTCCATCTTTATAGTACATCAGTCATTTTTCACTGTATTGCAATACACCAGTGAGGTTGGTTTTTTCTGGGTTTTAATTGGTAATCCCTTTCCCCATCCTATAATCTGTGTCATCTTGTAGCCTTGTCACAACGAAGGTAGTTAGTGTCACTAACATTTGGATGACCCACAGGCCATCTCTTCTGAATGCTAGTCCTCTACAAAGAACCCAGAAAAGTTCCCAAGCTTGTGGCATTGATTTTGATGGGGATAATGCTCCTCTGAGCTAGAGGAGATTTAGTTCTCCTGTGTAGTGAGATATCTTCTGAAAGTGGGTGGTAGGTAGTGTCGAGAGAAAGCCATTAGTGTATGCATTTATGGGATGGGAAAGGTTGTGTGTGTTGTTTCCAGTTAACTTCTCCCTCTCAGACAAAATAATTGGATTCTGCAGTGAGAATCTGTGTGGTTACTCATGCTGGTGTCTGCTCCTGCATTACACTGTCTCATACAAAAGGCATGGACAGCTAGAAAGCATCAGGGTACGTTTTGTGCTGGAATGGTCAAACTGCCGGTCTGCTTATAATGCTCTACTTGCTCTGCACCTCTGTTCACTTGCTGCTTCTATTTAGCAGCAAAGGTACTCTGGGGGCACAAATACTACTCTGTTGTCAGCTGTGAACAGATCCAGTTTGAATTCTTTGATTGGGACTTAGAGTGCAAAGCACCAGAGATTGAAGGGCAGAGGGAATGAACTTGCATCAGAATCCTTGGAAGGTAATATCCCTTATTTCAATTCTAGAGACTAGAGTACTCTCAAGGCTTGAGTGACTCCAAAACCGGTTTAATTTCTAAACCAAATTTGTGGTAATATTCTGTGTGTCAATGTCTTTGTATATAAAAGAGCTGCCTCTTTACACCTGAGAGCTGGAGATGGTCCAAAAGTCTCTTAATATTGCACAATAAAGGTAAGTTAAAGAGTCAAACCAGTGCTATTAGCACTTTATAGCCTGCTCTTGCTTGATCCTTTTTGGTTTTGTCTTTCCTTTATGCTTTTGCAGCTCAACCTTAGTTGATCTGCCAAACCTGGGAATGTGTTAATTGAAAGGGATATGAGTCAACTGGAAATAAGAATCCACAGCTATGTGCGCTGTGGGGGGGGGATTCACACTGTAATTTTGGGGACATCTGACATGGGAAACTAGGCTTCCTTTATACTTAGCAGAGATAAAGAAGCTTCAGTTCATCACCTAAAGTGAGCTCACTGAATCTTGTGTCATGCTGCCACTCTCATTGCTTACGGACGGAGCCTTCTAAGGGCACCTTTCTGCTGTGGATACCTGAGATGCCGGACATGAGGCAGACTGCAGCCCGCCCTGACAGCCCAGTGCACAAGGGGTGATATCTAGGAAGGGTACCAGAGCAGAAGGGCTGAAATGAAAGCAGCAAAGGTGGTGTAAGAAACTAAGAGAGCAGGAGCTCTGAGAGGAGGAAAGGCTTTGTATGGAGGCTGTTATTTCATGTGTGCTTTGGTTCCAGAAGAAAACACCGCTTGGCAGAGCAGCAGTGCCGAGGTGGCGTATAACTTTAGTCTTAATCAGTGCTGCTCTTCTGCTTGCTTTATTTTCTCCTTTTATTCTCTGACAATGTGGAGTTGCTCTCCACCTTCACCCCTTCCAGCATATACAAACCCTGACACTGTCTGCAGCGAGTGGCGAAGTCTTTTTAGGAGAGACTGCGCCCTTGTTTCTTGTTTCCAACTGTGCGTTTTTGAAGCTGGTACTGCCACCGTCATGTGGTGTGCCGTTGCAAATTTAATTCTGCTAGCCAGGAGTATGGAACTTGGTTTTACAGTGTGGGCGAGTGTGCGTGCTGCAGGAGCGCTTTCTTGGACCACATCAGCCTCAGATACTCAATAAAGACTCTTATGACTTCCTCCTACGTTACGCTCCTCAATGTTTATGCTTCCTATGTAGCACAGTGCTGTGATCTGTTTGTTAATTCTTTCCTTTTCCTACTCCATGTCCCTTCTCACTGTGTTTGTGCAGCAATGCGACAGACTGCAGACCTGTCAACAACCTGCATTTAAGAGTAGGGGAGAAGCTCTGGTATTTGATCAGAAGCTGAACTAGATGTGATACAAGAAGACTCATTGTAGGCACAGTCCTTGTTGCTACTTGATGCTGTGTCGTAGAACTCAGCATCTTGATTTCCTGGATGTGGGAAGAAAATGCAGCAGTTTTGTTCATGCAGCAGAGCTTTTTGGAATTATTTTGCAGCTCTTGCATGCGTTTAAAATACTTTTTCTTGTGCCTCACAGGCTAGCATATCTAAGCAAATGCACAAGTACTGTAATCAAGTTTTATTTTTAAGTGAATTAGCCTTATGTCTTGTAACTAAATGCTTTCTGGATCTTTCACGTGCCTTGCTCTTTTTCTGAACTTGTGCCTCAAAATGGGTATAAGGGGCCCACTTTTAGCATGTGCAGATAAATAACGAAGTTTCTACAGGACATTGCAGGAAAAGCTGTTCAGGAAAGTAGATTTTGGCCTCTTCAGGTATCTGCTTGGGGCCAATACATACTGTTTATCATCTTCATTTATCACTCTGGATGGTGGGTTGGAGTACACCTTCAGCAAAGCTGGGAGGAGTAGGTGATGAACCAGAAAGTTCTGCTGGTATTCAGAAGGACCTTTCTAGGCTGGGAAATGGGCCAACAAATCTCATGAAGTTCAGTGAAGAAAAATGCCGACTCCTGCACCTGAAGAGGAATTAGCCCATCCACCAGCACAGGCCGTGGACCTACTGAATGGAAAGCAGCTTTGCAGAAAAGGACTTGGGTGTCATGATGGACAAGTTGAACATGAGCCAGCAAATGTGCCCTTGCAGAAAAGAAGGCCAACAGTAGACTGTGGAATTGGGAAGTGTTGCCAGCAGATTGAGGGAGGTGCTCCTTCTCGTCAGCCCTGCTAAGGCCACATTGGGAGTGCTTTTGTCCAATTCTGGACCCCCAGTGCAAGAAAGGCGCAGACATCCTGGAGTGGGTGCATCAGGGAGACACAGAGATGAGGAAGGGATCGGAGACTAACTTGAGGGGAGAGGCTGATAGGCTGGAACTGTTCACTCTGGTGAAGAGAAGCCTCAGGGGTGGATCTCGTCAAGGTGTGTAAATAACTAAGGGAATGAAAAGGACATAACCAGGCTTTTCTCAGTGGTGCCCAGTGAAAGGACAAAAGGCAGTGGACACAAATCAAAATCCATTTGAACTTAAAACTTTTTTTCTTTTTAAATTGTGAGAGTGGTCAAATGCTGAAACAGGTTGCTCAAGGGGATTGTACAGTCTTGGAGATACCCAAGTTTGACTGGAGATAGTCCCCAGTAGCGCTGATGTGAGCAGGGTGGGTGGACAAGATCATCTCCAGAGGTGAGATCCTTTCCACCTTCGATCTTCAGTGCTCTCTGAGTCATGTCAGAAGCATTGACATGGTGTTTGGGTTCAGCATGGGTGAGAATGGAGTTTCTTTTAGCTCAAGCAGTTAAACACTATTTCAGTAATAGGTACAGCTACTTCTGGTTGCATGTATTGGCCTTATCCGATAAGCCTATTGTAAAACCTTATGATGGTTGTTACTGCAGAGGACTTCTGGCTCTTTGAAAGTTTGTCTGGGAGAGCAGATCTTACTGGAGAATGCCTTGTTACTAGCTTTCCGTGAGGATACTTACTTTGTGCCGAGTGTCTCATTTTCAATTGGTTTTGGTAAGCTGAACCAAAAACTGAAACCCCCTCAGTCACCTCCTTATGTAGTGTGAGTGGCCACAGAAGTAGTTGTGTGGATCAGCAGCTGTGCTTTCTGAGCATAATTTACAGCTTCATTTGCCAGTGAGATTGGAATGAACACAACTTTTCTGGTCAGAGTGAGTGCAGACCACTTTGTTTTACAGGATATGCTTGATGAGATCTGAGGTGTCAGGGGATTTTTGTCTAGTATCTGGAAATGTGACTGCCCTGAGATTAGAAGTAGTTGGAAAGATCTGCGTTTACGCAAGTGTGCCAGACGCTGCCTGTGACTGGCTGCATTTCAGGAGTTGTGGAGATGTTTGCAGGACATTGTCCTTGGTTATGCTGACCCATGAGAGAAGTTTGTTAAGAAATGTGTATGACTTTGTCCTCCACGTGAGAAAGTCCTAACAAAGGATTAAGAGGTCCCAAATACAGAGCCTTGAAGTGCTAATTACACTTTTACCATCGTGTTTCCTGGAAAAGATGGGAGTCAATTGAGGGATTTTTGATGTACCAGCCCTGGTACATCAGCTTCCATGTGTTTTTGTGAAAGATGGTTCAAAGGGGAACAGAATGGCACTCAAAGCTTTGAATGGGGCTGAAACAATAGGGAAGATTTTGCACAGTTAAAGGAAGCAGTTTCATGGAATGACCCTAGGGGAGGCAGGATGTATTTCAAACAGGCCGGCTGTTAAGCACTCTTAAGAGCCTAGAATTCAGTGTTACCCATCTATTGCTCTTGACCTTTCAAAGAACCAGCTCTTTGGAGTCTGTTCAATCCCTTTTTGTCTACAGATAGCAAAATATGGAGTGTGACAGTGGCAATCTCAATCTCTTTTCTTGGAGGCCAGATCTTTCCTGCAGTCGCTTCCTTCCCAGTAATGATCCAAGTGATGGTCACTGTGGGTAAGCGAAAATTGTAACAGTGCAGAGTGAGATGACGTACCTTGGGACAAGTAATGTGTACACCATTTGCAGTTTGTAAAGGCTTGTTTGGGGCAAAGTAGGGACTCTGAAAATGAGTGAAATGCAAAGCAAGGGAACATGAATTCCTGTCATAGTAACTTAGCTCTAAGACCTTCTTTAGGCAGGGAATATCAGGGATTTTGAAACTGCTGCTATGTTTTTATATGGTCTTATTAACACCATTCCAGATGGTGTGGAAAATCCATGTACATCTCTTGTGTCTCAAAGTAGGTAAAGGAAGAATCAGTTGAGGAAAACTTAGGTTATAGAAAGACTCAAGCTTAATCTATGTACGTAATCAAAGAGGTAGTAAGTAGTCATTACTTGATTGGTCTACAGATATCTAGTCGGGGAAAGATTTCTGATCCGAGCAACCTTTAATTCAATGGACAAAAGGCACAGAAACACGCAGAAGCTGTTAACAGAACAGTTTAGACTGGAAACAAATGGCACATATTTGAGTGGTGTCTTTAGGGCTTTTTGAAATTTATTCATTGAAGTCCTGCTGCATAAAGTTCACCACTTACTTTATGTTATCGAGCTGCTGAAACAGATACTGGATTTTTTTTTTTTTCCCCAGCACACGCAGTGTTTAACCTAGCAAAATTGTTGCCTGGGCTCAAGGGGAAGTTGATGAGCATAGTACTGATCCCACAGTTTCTGGCTATGTAGAGGAGTCTTGCTGGGATGTCTTCAGTCATCCCAGTGCAGGAGAGGCCCTGAGAGACTTTTGCATCATGTCACAAGCTGTAATCTGTTCCAGTGCTGCATGATGCAAGCAAGCACTGACTCTGAGAAAGTTATGTATTCTACTTAGACTGTCCCAATAAGCTTTTGGTTTCTATGGATGGCTGGGAAGCTATAGCTGTCTTTGAGATTCAGAAAGGCATTGGAGAGAGATGGTGATGTTCTTAAAAGTGAATGGTGCGGGCTGATTCCTTTTGTGTGCGTTGAAGTGATGAATTTCTAGATATCATTCTATCAGAAGGGATAATGCTTTGCAGAAGTGCTCATCTTTTTGTGGGCGGTGAGGGCCCCTTGGGGACCTGTCTCTTTGTGGGTGGTAAAGCTCACTTAGCCATAAAAGTATTTTCCCACAGCTTGCTGCCTCCTTTTTAAAGGGGAGGGAAATAATAAAAAAGTTGCCCACGCTCCAGAGCGCAGAGGGGGAGGCAGGGACCCATCCAATCTGCCCTGCGCAGGGCTAGGAATTCTCAGTGGCCTGCCACATTTGGTTGTCACCTTTGAAGAGAATAATGCCACACTTTTTTGCTTACGTGTTTTATATGGAGAAAAAGAAACCACAAATCAAACCCTGAGCCAGATTTGCTACTCCCAGTATAGGATATCTTCATAGACATTTTTATAGCCACCCTGGCTTAAAGATCAAGGAGGCTCTTGCTATGACACCATAGATGTAGCTTGTATAAGGGATCCCTTTCCCAGATAGGTCTGTACTATTGGATCCTTCTGCTTGCTACCCAGGAAGTTGTTTTTTTTCATTACTGAGCATAAATGTATCAATCTGTTATTGCTTAATGTATGCAAATCAAAGGTTGTTGCTAGGTGTTACATTCTGTAGGGATAGTTTTCTCTCCACTTTGTACCGTTCAGCTTGCTCTCTTGGTTTCCTGCTTCTGTCCTGCTGACTTGATGTATAGGAAGGGATTGTAAGGTTAGTCACAACTTGTCTGCCTCTTTGGAGTCGCTTTTGACTTGTGGGTTAGAGTTGGTTTTGAACTAAGCAGGAGCTGCAAGTCAGTGCTACTAAAAGAAGCTCTATTTTGCTTTCTTGAGCAGTAGGTTGACACTCTCCTGCTGAGCTCGGTGTGGGCTGTAATCCAGCAGCCCTGGCACACAGGAGTTACCATGTTTCTGAAAGTTCAAAACCAGTGTGAGCTGTGCACCAGCCTCTATGAATGTAATTGGTCTGGGCTCTGAAGTCCTGCTGAGTTCCCTGGTAGCCTGGCTTCTGAGTCCAGCTCTTGCTGATCTGGGAACCAGGTTCACATCTCTTTCTTTTGCTTCAAGCACTGCCTGAAACTATGTTCCGTTTTAGCTGTATCAAGCTGTTCCACCCCACCTGTTTTTGCAGTATTAGTTGGGAAGGAGTGCATAGGATGTGGCTTTTCACCCATTAGATAACTTCAGAGCTGGCAGCAAGCACAGACATCAGTATGGAAGAAGTTGTGGTGATGTTTGTAATTGCTTCTTTGTCTCCTTCAGCATGTTTGGGGATGTTGAGAGTGGTAGCGGTGGAAATCATTCACAGAAGGCAAGGGAGGAATAATCCAAGGATCAAAAGTGTTGCCATCTTTTTAAGTAAGAGGTAATTATAACAGTTAGACTAGTCCTGAGCTTTGACCAGGAAGGGTGTCACTAGAAGTAGAGCAGCTTTGATAGTGTTTGAGAAATGGAGGGTAGGCTAGAGAGGATCCAAACTGGACTGACAAGTGCAAGAAAAAGAGAAGTGACTGCCAGGAGTTCGCATGGTGCAGTTTGAGAGCTAGAGATGAGAACACCACTGAGGAGAATGCATTTCCCCTTCTCACCTTAGACTTCCAAACTGTAGTCCAGAGTCTTTAAGGAATTTAGAGATCTAAGAAGTTAATGCATATTTGTATTGTGCGAGAAAAGAGGAGAACATGCAAATGTGTACTCTTAATGGCAAGAGTTGGAAATTGGGACGAAATAGGGAGGTGGGGATAAAAGCATAGAGGCAGGTGAAGTGCTTAGAAGGAATTGCAGGAGGGGAAGGGAAGGTTGAAAGCATAGAGGAAGTAATGTCACTTTGCAATTTTCTTCTAAGCAGCTGAGATTCTGCACAAAAAGAAATGGAGGCTGGAGGAGGGGAGGCTCGTTTGAGGAATGAGTCAAAGGTGGTGACGAGGCAGCTGGGATTGCAGACGTGGGTTTTAGTTAAGCTGGAGAAACACTTTATCTTCTTTCAAACAATTGTTCCTGTTAGCATTCTGGGTGTGGGCACACGTGCACCCATCCATGGGCTGTCTCCTGGTGTGCTGCACACATGAGTTGTTTGAGGATCTGTCTCTTGCTTCATGACAGATCAACCCAATCAGATCTCTGACTTCCTGAGGTGCCATAGTAGAAGTAGAAGAGAAGAGTTGCATGGTGGAGGGAATTGGTCTAGTGAAAGTTTTTTCATTAGAGCTATCTTGCAATAGATGGTGGAATGGGAACTGGTATCAGGAGTGGGTCAGGCTTAAAAGCTGGTGGGGAGCACAACTGGGGAAAGGAGGCAGACACCCACCACACACACCCATACATACCTCCATGCCCCTGTTATGAGGACGCTGAAAACCATGAAGGAAATCCAGAACTACTTTGACAGAGTGAAAGGGAAAGGAGAGACAGGAAAGAAAGAGGACTGAGTGCAAATATCTTATAGTTCTTATAGACTGGAAATCATAGCAAGATAGAATGAGAGAGGTGATGATGGTAAACGCAGGAAGATATTAAGCTATGGTGAGGAAGGAATCAGTAATAGAAAGTTTAGAGAAAGCTTACAGGCCACGTGGAATTAACTGATTTGCCAAGATTTTGAAAGGTGAGGTGAGAAAGTGTGCCTCTAAGGACTTGATTGGGTTTTCTATGTGGAAAGCATGGAAGAGGTGCCAGGTGCCAGGAGAGCGTGTTTCTATCTTTTCCTGGCCCAACTTCGCCGCTGAGGTTCCACAGATGACCCCTTGTTCTCTAGCTGTGTGCAGGTCTGTTGACACAGGAGACAGTGAAAGCTGAAGGCAAAGCTCTGTCATGTCTTCTCTGCTTGCAAAGAAACTGGCTGTAACTGGATGTCAGTCTCGCCATCTTCTAGGCTGCACCACTGCTGATACTTTGATCTGGTGGGAGCTGGACCTGTGACTCTGCTGCTGTGAGGATGAGATGTTGGACCCTCTCACCACAGTTTCTTTTTAGTTTGTGACCACTGCATCCAGTAAAGTATGGCCTGCTCCAAACCTCAGTTGTGTAAAATCTAAAATCTTACTACAAACTAGTAAATTGTGATTGACCTATTTTCATTGTCTGAATTTCCTTCCACTCTTGCTTATAAATGTTATGTGGACTAGCTGTGATGGTTGTACTTTACAGCAGCTTCTGGGACAGGTCTGCTTAGTATTCTCCGGAAGTACTATGAGCTAATTCAAGCTGGATTAAAATCAAGCCTGCCCTAAAAAGAAATAAAACCCATGTGAAGTATCCATCCATTGTGCAGCACAGAGTCTGCGTGCGGAGTAGCGAGGATGTACCACGCCTGCCTTGAGTTTGGGTCCTACTTGTTCTGTGTGTGGCTTTCAGTTTGACTTTTAATACTCCTTAAAATAGAGGGATAAAGTATTAGACTCTTTTCATCTTGTAGTTACTTTTGTAATTGCTGTGGATTGGACCTGTCTGGGTTGAACTCAGCTGTGGCACTGATTTAGAGAAGTTCCTACAAGGGTGTGAGCTTGGCTGAACTCCTTGGTTGAGTCCTGCCCTCTGGGAGCTCTGACACTGCGTCACTGCTCTGAACATCATGCTGGTACGTTCATGGTGTTGCACAGTGGTCCATCAGGATGTGGACCAGCATCCTGCTCCGCATACTCTGGGATTTGGGTCACCCCTCGCGCTGGAGTATCTGCACTGGTGCTGTGTGGATGTCCCTGTGGATCCACTGATGTGCTGGAACCTGCTTTGTGCATCAAAGCTGGTGATGATAATGAGTGAGTCTTGTTTCCGTTGCTGTCATCTCGATCATGCCCAACCGCCCTCAAACTTCCCCCATCAGAAAGTGTTCAAAACATTGCAAGAGCTAAGTATTTTATTTGCTTAAGTTTCTTTTCCTTTGTTCTTCTGAAACAGTGGGATCTCTTCATTATGTTCTTCCAGCCTGGGCTTCATCCTTTCCATCTCAATTTTAACTGCCTTCCCATTAGTTAAACTGTCGTTAGACTTTTGTATTTTCCCACCTTGCTCATTTTCTGCCCTTTTTTTTTTTTTGATTATCTACCTGTTCATCACCCAGAAAGCAGCAAGCCTGGCTGCTTGCTTCCCAGTTCCTGTCCTGCCTTCTCTCCTTTTGCTCATCAGATTGGGGGCACTTCATAAATTGTTCCCATTAGTGATGTCTTTCCAGTTTTGCATAGTCCCTATGCAAGGTTAGCGTGTCTGTTTTTCTTTGCAGACAGAGCAACTGAGAAGAGGCTCTTAATGAGTACAGTGCATCCTTAAAACACACTTCATAAATGCCACCTGTCAGCTCTTTTTTTACCCTAAGGCTCTTAGTTTATTGTATGAAGTTTATTTCGATTGTCAGAACCTGCATTCTTATTAATGGAGGTGCGTTTTTTTCAGAGAGCTAGATTCAGAACAGACAAGTATTTCCTCACCAGACTTATCCTGCTCACAGGATATTATGACTGAAATGTAATCAACCACTGAGTGTGTTTAGCTTAGTGCTCTGTATTGTGGTGGCAGCTCAGTCCATGTTGCTAAGCTGACACAGCATTTTCGTGGCAAGTTTGGATGCACAGAGCTTGTGCTGGAATACAGCAGTTCTGAAATGTAGTTTAAGGACACTAAGAATTCCTGCAAGTTTTCCATTCACTGACAAGTACGGGGCTTTGAATATGTTTTTGTGCATGGAGCTTTTATTACTGTTGCATACTGCTATTTCCACAGTGAAAAGTGGCTCCAGCGTAGAAGCTCGGTGCTGTACTGATACACTTTTAAATCTCAGGAATTCAAACCCTTCCAGGGAGCTTACTGCTTCTTGGATTAGTGGAAGTTTGCTTTATCGCAGCGTGCTGGTTGATAAGGCACACATGTGCTCTGGGAAGATACTACTGAGGTTTTCTTCCACCGTAGATGAGTGTTTTGGCACAAGACACACGTGTTGAAAGTTGTGCTAAGCACACATTCTTGCAGCAAGAGCTGCAGAGGCGGTAGCAGGCATTTGGCTTGCTGATTTGGTGGGGTTAATAGGATTTCACGTAGGTAAAAAGCACACTCACAATGCGAAAGGCTCTTCTGTGTAAAAGCAGTTTCACTCGTTATTTTTGCCTCTCTTCTGCATCTGTTGGCGTAGCTGCGTTGGTTAAATGGAAGGGCTGCTACAACATTATCAGAGCCTCTGCTCGGAAGGGGAGTTATTTGGTGCAAACTGAAACTGCAGCTACAATAATTTATGAGCTGTGGAGTTGATGATAAAGTATAACTTGTGTGGCATATGGGCTCAAGGTGGCAAGTATCTTGGCAAAAAGTCCTTACAAGAAAATCTCAAGAAATGACAGGAGCTCTGAATTACCTAAAACTAAGTACAGCAGTCTGGGCAAGGCTGGGTTGGTCTGATACTGCGTTAGAGTCTGCTGGATGAGTGAACTGCAGCAGACCTAGTAGATAGTGTGGGTGGCCTGACGGCTGTGGAGGACACAAGTACTATTATATTGCCTTGGGTGGTAAGGATGTTCTGGTTGGGCAATGACAGCAACCCCATGAAGAAGTTTTTTGTTGCTGCAGTGGAAATACTCCTCTGAATCCAGACAAACTCTGCTAGACCAGAAAGTTACTTTAATGGTTGTGGTCTTAATACTATAACAATTTGGTTTCTCGGTACCTGTAAAACTGGCCAAGGCACTACTAATGGAAATGCCAGCTGTGGACATGCCAGTGGGACCTTGCAAACTTCTTCAGTAAGAGAGCTGGCACTGGGATGCAGGCAAGCAAGTGACCCTCAGGTCAAGTGTTTAGGTTCTTTGCTTTGATATACAACAGCCATGTTTGAGGACTGCCCAGACTGAGTCACTTGGCACAACGAGCTCCTGGGTTCTTGTGCTCAAGGGCCATTTAAGCAGGAGCAGGGAGCTCTGGGAAGGCAAGTCCCCATTCTGGGACATTTGTCCTTGTGTTCTTCAGAAATGCAGCAAAGGGAGATGGGAGCTCTGGAGACTCGGGAGCTTAGAGTCTGGTGCAGGCTTACAGCTCCTTGGTGGAAGGATGCCGCCTTTGTCTAGTCTCTGCAAGACTCTCCATCTGAGGCAATTAGGATTAGCAGGCACATTTCATGCTCTGAAAAGTCAGAAAGGAAAGAAGAAGGAGTCTGACAAAAAGAAATGCCTTCCAGGCCCAGATTTCACTCTGATTTTGTGCAGAGAATAAACACATACACGAAGGTTAAAAAGCAGACTTCAGTAGCGTTTAATGAAGGGCTTGGTAATGATGCAAGAGATTTATGACAGGAGAGAGCAGAGGCATAGCAAGGGGCAGAGCTGGCAGAGGGAGTCCAAGCAACACACACAGCGCAGATTGAGACCTTCCTACTTCACCTTCACAGGGATTTTGTGAAACTTAAAATCCGACAGGAGAGATGTGGCATTTTGATTTGGAGAGTCACCTACTGTTTCTGGAAGCTTAGAAGGGAGGAGGGCTGCGAACACGCTCTCATGTGTGGGTTGAAACAGAGGTGAAGGAATAGAATACATGTTTCTTTAGGGATTGCAAAATTCAGCTCTCTTCTGCCTTTTCATCTAGCAGAGTGTCGTGGCCTCATTGGCTTCGGTCTCAGCTTAATTCTGAAACACTTCTCTTTTGTGGTGTCACTTGTTTGGGAGCTGATTTCGAATACATTATCTTACTGGTTTTTTAGTAGATTGATACAGACCTTCAGATGGTGAAATTATTGTAAACCAGGTTATTGCTTATCCTCACAGACAAGGTAAGGTTGGCTTTATTTCCCTGGTATTTTCCAATAAATAGGTCTGACTTCCATGCAGGGGCAGTAGCTGACTCTGTAAATATTTTATGGTGTATGGAATTATCAGAAATTAAGAAGAAAGCATAAAATCCCTTTCTCCAACCCTTTGTTCATTGTTTTTTTTTTTTGTTAGGGCTTCTTCATGCATATAGACAAAATCATCTAAAAGGCTGAAAAGGTTGAAACAAAGCATTAGTTAACTAAAATGCAGATTGGAATGTATTTTTAGTGCTTGAATATTTTCCCTAAAAGGCTGTACTGTAGGAAACATGTTTTACTGTTTGAATCATATAGTAGTATGAGGCATGCTGCTGTCACATGGAAATAAAGAAATGATCTCAAAACAAGCAACGCTATCTGCAGAAACTTCCATTAACAGCTCCAGCAGTTAGCTGAGTGGAAAACTCCAGCCTTGACTCCCCTTCCCAGCAAGGGACCCAAAGGAGAAAAGAGAAAGCTTGTTTGCCCACCCACTTCTCAACCAACTTGTGAGTTGTTTCAGCCAACAGTAACAGATGTATTTTTCTGTTTCCATAACCTTTTCCTGTCAAACTTTTAATAATACGGCATCTCTGTTTGCAGGAAGATTTCTCTCGACCGTCGAGCCTGACAGCATTTCTTTTCACCTGTGTGCTTCATGGAGCACCTCCATCTCTTTACACACCATTCCAGTACTGTACCCAGTACCAGAATTCTGGGAGTATCGCAGTGGTCCCAAACCAGACGGGGTTTTGCTGTTTAGAATGTTGCCTGTGTGCCATTATGGAGCGTAAAGCAATCAGTAGAGTGGAACCTTCCCACAGAACTTGCCGTGCACTGCAGCTAAAGTATCATAAATGAGAAAACCAACAGCTGAGCCTAAACAGGTCTTGTCTGTGAAGGTTTTTTTAGAGAAAAAAATAAAAATCACACTGGCTTCATTTGAATTTTACAAATGTGAGAGCACCACAAAGACTTGCAGCTCTGATGAATTGTATGTAATAGCCTGCAAGAACCAACTCTTTGGCTATGCAAATGATGTATCCTCTGAAGCATATGCTGAAGATAAGATGGGAATACACCGTAACCTTTTCTAGTTTCCCTGAGGGAAAACTGGAGCCTACCATCGAAGACAAGCCACGGTATAGCATTTCTGCTTTAATGTATGTGAGATACATTGCTGTATTAATTGTTAGATGATCAGAAAAAGGAACATCTTTAACGTCAGGAAGGCAAGATGTCAAGGAGCCATCATGACAGTAGTAGGGATGGAGTCTTTGGGCAGGGCACCTATTTATTGTTTGTGTTTCTTGCAAATCAACTAACTGATTTCCTTTTGTTTTCCTTCTGATTTCCAAGTCTGAAACTTGCAACTGGAAAATTCCATTTCCTGTATGATGCTCATGATGCTCACGTTGCTCACAATGAGAGTGAAGCCCTTGGGCACTTGACCGAGATCCTGTTAGGACAGTTGTCTTCCCTATCTGCAGCTGAGGCCTGTTCAAATTGCCACAGCTGATAGGACTGTGGAACTCTGCATGCTAAGAATTGCCCCTTTTAAAAGGAAGTTTTGCATTAGGAATGAGCATGAATGAGAAATTGCATTTCTTATTTTGTGTATCTGGAGTAAAGAAAAAATAATAGCCTTTTGAAGGGTTCAGCCTTCAGAGAGGAGTTAACATGAAATCTAACATCTCTTCATTGCTTAGCGTATGTAGGTTTTGAGTGTCCGTTCATGAAACTTGTTTTGCCCATTTCCTCTTTACAGCTTACCGGTACATTGAAAAACAAGGAAAATAAATCCTTGAAAATACCAGGTTGCTATGCATGCTGTTTCTACAGCATTAGCTCAGTTTTAGGTGGTTGGCTTGGCTGCTTCAAAGGCAATGTCTTCATGGTAGCCTGGAACAGACACTTGCTGGGATTTGTCAAATTCATATTGGAGATGTAATATATTTACTGTGACCAAACGTAGTCCCCAAAACCAGACTGCCCCATAAACTACTTTAGGGTCAGAGAAGTGCAAGAACCTGTTGCCTCTCCAGTGGGCTTCAGAGATCAGTGATCCCGTTTCAGCTGAATTCAGATTGCTTCAGAACTGCTTGAGAGAATATGGTGTATTGCAACTAAGAGTTTTATTCTTGGTTTGTCAAATAGATTTGTCCTGTGTTTTGGGCTTCCTGGAGCCAGGAGTATAGTGAATCCAGAACTAGTAAATGTAATACTTGCCCACTGTGATCGATCCTTTCTGCAAGTGTAGAATAACCTCACTGTCAGCTACAGTTACAAACCGGCTCATAAAGAGGTAATTACTTTTCAAAGGTACTCATGCTTAAAGATGTAAGTACTAATCTAGGGGGAGTTTTATACTAAGGCCTAATCACTGTCTCAAATTGAGTCACAAATTAGCTGAGGGACTTCTCCAGCTTCCTCAAGTTCATCTGGAGGCATCTTAATAAATTTCTCTCTTACTATGAGGGGACCTGCCAGACACAAAAAAATTAGAGTGAAGGATCTAGTCTAGAAAAGAAAATGCAGCTGTGATTTCCGTTAAAAAGATGGGAAAGAAATTCCCGTAATATGTAGATGTTTGGTGTTCTTCAAAGTTGTACCCCAAAGTTGTCATAGCTCTAAGGTATTAGCTCTTCCTCTGAGAATCTGATTGTGGTAGTCTGGAAGCATCCTGCTCTTCACGGAGCGAGTGTTGGAGTGCCATGGAAAGTGGTTTTGCACCGCTTTTTTCCCTTTCAAGTCTAAACTCTGACATTGGCTTGCAGGGCTTGATTCATAAATGAGCAATAGCTGACTGACAAAGGTTCATTTCTCCACATGCCAAGATGAATTGGACCCTCTGAGGGGATTGAGACTGACGGATAAATATCTGTCACATGTAGATGGCCTTTAAGAAAAGATTTGAGGATTTATTTTTTTTTT
>VWZK01007874.1:173876-237880 GCA_013396935.1 Baryphthengus martii | reverse complement strand
CTATCTTGAGTCATTACTGGAAACCCTGATTTTATCATTAAATACTTTAACTGTGATCAAAAGAATACTGTCCTTGGATTATTTGAGTTACCTTTTAAAAACAGAAATTATTTGTAAGTGAATTTTTTGTATTTCACTCTAGCAAAACTGTGAATAAAAATTAGTTTCCACTTTAATGATGAAAACTTTCTCTAGAAAGAACACTGTAATTAAAAAAGAAGTAATGGAAAGTAGGCTGCTGGATTTCGTGTCCAAGCAGATTCCAGACAGTGGTTAGCAGAGGTTTAAGTTAGCATCCTCCCTAAAGGCTGTACGGCTTAAAAAGAGCTTCTGTGTTTATTTGGTTTCTATTTGCTATAAAAATGCTTATTCTCAAATTGTTATTGTTTTCTTTTGGCCATCTAATTTTATTGATAAATTTTTGTCCAGGCTGAAGCAATTTTATTTGTCCTACAAAAATAAAACTTACAAAGATAGAACTCTTCTACACCCAGAGAAGCAATTCCATATATTCAAATGAGGGCTACTTGCAGAAGAATCATATTGAATCTGAACTGACTTTGCTGCCATCTCTTTTTTCAAGTTGAAATGTGGTCCTTAAGATCCTAATCACAAAACTATCCTCTTGATAAATGTTGTCAACTGGTTAAATTAGTTCGTCTACTAGGTAAATTTTGCTAGAATGCATGTCATCCATCTAGTGTTGAAGAGCAGACATACCCAGTGTCCAAACTAAAAGAAATAGATCTCTGGTAGATCAGAAGTAAACTTGATCAGAACAGCGTTTTATTGTAGTTACACGTTAAGATTTGGCAGTTCTTTTTATTATTTTTCATTTATCCTGAAATAATAGAAAATGAAAATGTTTCATTCATTTTTCTGAGCATTTTTTTAGATCAGTTTCACCATGTAGGCATTTTTTATTGATCTTATGATTTCCATAAATCAGCCTAGTCCGCTGCTGCATGTAATTTATGATGAAGGTGATGGGGTTTGTTTATCTCAAGCATGAATGTTTACCGATTCATGATAGTAGGATTTCTAAGTAAAAGATATGCTAGTATGTTGGGTGTGTTGGACCATATTATTGCTGCCATACTCCTGGAGGCACAATCGTTGCCTGAGAAAATGAAATTAAGATGCCCGTCACCTTTAGATGCAAGTCACAGTATCAAAGAAGATAGGCAGTAATCAGATCAGTCAGCCTATCCAGTACTTGCAAAGGATTGCAATGTCTCAGACTAAAACTTGTTGTAATTTTGTTCAGTGTTAGTCCCTCATGAAAGTGATCAGCTTCCAATGGGATGATGACATGAACTTAACATAAACACTATTTTTTCAATGATGTGGAAACCTCAGCATCCAATTCATAGCACGTTATTTCAGCGTGTTTTGTGCACGACTTCAAAGTGCTATATGGTATTATATGCATGTTTCAATTATGCTTTTTTTTTATTATTTGAGATGTTACTATCTTTTTGTCTGCTATCACCTCATGCAAGCTGAATTGTGGTCGATAACGTGATTGTGGCTAGCTTTGCCAGGGGTTGACTAGGGATTGCAGGCACAAAAAGTAATTTACTATTTATTTTCACAGTGACTGAGCAACTCTAATCTGAGTGTAAAGATGCTGTTCCATGGAGGCATGGTAATGTTGGGAGATCTTCAGTGTTAAGGTCAAGTATTCAGGGTATAAAAGGATGTAAAAGTAAGTTTGTAAGCTAGGGAAGTTAGATGCCTTTAAGAATGTAGAGAATATAGACATCTAACAAAATTTTAATTGATATTTTAACCAATTTCCCAGGTCCAGTAGCTAAAACGGTGACAGCTTTTGCAGAGAAACTGAAGTTCAAGCTTGTATTGTGTTGAAATTCTGTGGCTGCTAAAGATGAGGGGACAAAGAGGTTTCTCCTGTCTTAGACCTTTTCTTCTGGATAGAACAGAAGGGTAATGTGATAAAAAATCAACCAGAAAATTTTGATAGTGTTTCATACTAGATCAAAAAGGAGATCTTCAGCATGTGCAACTAACATTAATCAATGTGGTGGTTTGCGACTGGCTGCGTGAGTTGCAGGTTTATTCCAATTTCAGAAAGAAGAGATACACTAAAGCTTTCTTTGGATTAGCATCATCAGAAAGTAAGAATTTCTACAAAAAGTGCGATTACTTGTGGGAAGTCTTAAGATTTTAATGAGAATCCTTTCCAAAATCTTTACTACTTTTATTAACTACTGCATCTGGAAACATTTGACAGCTGTGAGATCCTTAGTGTTGTAGATATGGTTGGCATTCTGAGAAGAGGCATTTGGCTTTAATAATGGATTGCCACATTTGTTCATTTGAGGCTTGTGAGGATGTTCAGCTCAGTCAAAAGCATCCCGGCGTTGTTCTTTAAGGATAAGGAACTGCAAGCACTGTTCATACTGCGAATCAACAGCAGCAAAATCCTGAGGTGAGGGTGGGCAAGATGAGGGAAGACTTGGAGACTTCTGCATCTCCATGCAAGCGAATCAGAAGAGGAAATGAAGTAACTGTCCAGAAAGCCCTGTGATGATGCAACTCCAAAAGAAGAGGATAGCAGTGGTGGAGGGCTTCCCATTAATGTTTCTCACCAGTGAGTAGAGAACCATCTGCCATTTTAGCAGCAAGTTTTCTTCAGGACAGTCCTGAGAGGTTTTAAACCTCCATGTAGAGATATATGAGTACTCTTGGTTTTTGTCTTACCTGTTTTTTTTTCTGTTGCTTCCCCATGTGCAGTTGTCCAGCGTTTCAGATAAGCCGAAAAAGGATATGTTAAGTCGGAGCACTCAAACTGCATGACAGGTGGTATTGTTCATGGCCTTAGTGAAGAATTGCAGAGCTGCCAGTGTCTGACTGAAATAATAGCTGTACATATAGGATCATTTGTAAGACAGATGGCTGAGAAAGGTACCATTTATCTGCCAGGCAAGGTTTCTTAGCATTTTCATTTCATCTCTTAGCATCCACTCATGAGGAAAGCATCATTAACTATTAGCCATTACTAATTACCTTAACTTAGTAGGTGTTAGATTAACATCCTTCCCACCCACACCCCCCCACACACCCCCCTTCTATATAGCAATCTCTGCAACGGTAGTGAAAGAGGAAAAGTAGATGGGAAGAAAGAGGTTATGTGTTCATGTTAATCGACTGGCTATGCTTCATAGAAAGCGTTCCTCTGTCTGGCACAGCAATGTGCAAGGTTGGTTGTGGCTTCCCTTACTGCCTTGACTGTCTTTCCTAGTTCCCACTTCTGTACAGGCTTTCCGTATTCAGTATCATGTTTTTCTCTCTTTACTCATGAGTCCCTCATCCTGAGAGGTGGCTCCACAGCTAAACTCTTGGGATTTTTAAGGCCGACCTGAAGTATGATCTTTAGACCTTGCCCTGTGGGGTTTGAACAGCTCCTGTTGTGTTATTTGGTGTCTGCAGTTTGTTACTGTTTGTAGATTAAGATGTAGATATGCCCTGCACATAAAATAATACTTCCCATCGCAAGGGCAAAGTTGTAGTGAAGGTGTTTCAGCATGACTGAAAGGATTTCGGACATGGTTTCGTAGTAAGAAATCCATAGTGCTAGATCACCAACCTGGGGCATTTCTCCCTTAATCTTGTTAAAGGTTTCTCTCCAAAACCAGTGCTGAAGCTGTAATAATATAAGGTATTTATCTTGAATGTAGTGTACTTCACACTTCTGTAACAAAAATTAAGAGAAACACCAAGTTTCTTTCATACAGATACCAACTAAGGCATGAAAGTAAGTAATTTACAGTAAATTAATGGGTGGAAATAGAATGGAATTCTGAGAATATAAACCCCAGATGACTTCATTCCTAGTAGAAAATGTCAGGACTATAATGGAAACATGTTTGATTTCTTGTTTTGTTAAAAGCATCAGAAACAAATGTAGACTGCTGACAAAGACCTTTTTTGCTTCTTGCTCCAGCAATATCCTATCTGTCATGGTGTGCAGCAGTCACTGCCTGCAAAGCCCAATCTGTTGTTGCAAATCGCTTCTGGAGAAAGAGAGACACCAGAGGAAAGCTGGGAAAAGGCAACATTAAAATCTCATTGCTTCTCTGTACTTGAGTTTTACAAACGCTGCAAGAAGCTGGCAACTTTCAGGCTGAATGCATTTGTATCAGTGCAAGGAAAGACGCCAGTTTAAGTTACTTGGGGGATGCTATGTATGTATGTCTTTTGTCACAGGCTTCAGCAGCTGTGAGGGGAAAAAATGTCTGTTGCCTTGTGCTCGAACAGTTCTCTGACATCCTCTGGTTTTGTGTAGGGAACAAAAGCATCTCTGTGTCAGAGCCACACAGAGCGCCTTGTCAGTGTCAGCTTTCATTAAACTGCCCTTCTGAAATGCACGAACCCTCCCTCCTTCTCCATGGAAGAAGTAATTCAAGGAAAAGAAAATAACTCCTAATAAAGCATCAGAAATACTTGTATTCCGCAATGAGATTTGCTGTGGGAGTTCATACCACAAATTATTTCAGGCAGCCTAACCTGAGCTGTTTTCTAAACTCAGACGAATGAAATTTAAAAGCTCTTCAAAGACTTTCTTGTCTCTGTTTTTGGAATTTAGAAATCAAACATTGGGATTGTCAGTTGAAAGAAACTGTATTGCAAAAGAACAACGTGGAATAGGATGAGGAGTACTTACAGAAACAAGACTTACCACTACCCATGGATGCCACCCAGTTGGAGAGTCAGGCAGAGAATGCGGGAGGCACAGGGAGACCAAAAAGTCACGGTAAAGAAATGAGGATAGAGTGGAGTGTCTTGACCCTCAAAGGGCAACAGAACTTGGCATTTTAGGGGAGAAGTGGTCGTCTGTGAAGGTGATGTGATTTGTGGTTGTCATGGAAGAAATGAGCAAGGCAGTCTACTGTTGAGTTACATTTCAGAAGGTCACGCAGAGAAATTAGAAATATAACAGCAGGCAGAATTTGTTTTTTATCATCAAATAGTTTTAACTGTCTTTAATGAACAGCATAAGGTTTCATTTTAAGGTATGCTCATAAGAACTTTAGCAACCGTTTTCAAGCTTCATGCCCTAAACTGTAAGCTTATTAATTCCTATCTTATTAAAAAAATCTGTCTTACTTTTGACATTCCAAGGATTGTGAAGTAGCAGAGTAACTTTTTACCAGACAGTGGTTTCTCAAGTCAGACTGCAAGTGCAGCTACTTGTGTCAGGGAAATCTAGGGATCTCTCCAAATACTGTAGATTCGGGATTTTTCTTGCTAAGAAAGTCAGTGTAAAACAATGATGGGAAGGCCTTGGGAACAGTAGTAATAAGATTTATTTTATTTTTTTTTAACTGAAGGGAATGAAGAGAAGGGCAGGGTAGAATCCCTAGAGAGCACAAAGCGGAGGCTTTTTGTAAGGCAGGGATGTTTAAGGATTGCTTTGTATAAGCCAATATGTAACATGTTTGTGTAATCATAGACTCCCCAGACAATTTTTTTACTTACACTAAGTCTCACTGTTTTTCATGGTACTAATTTATCATCCCAATATTTGTCATTACATAACAATATATACCATCAAGCATATGTCTGTCAGAAGCAGTGCAAGTTGTCTTCCTCTTCAACATTTACACACTTTCAAATATTTTCACAATTTCTTTGGAAAGGAATATCCTAATCTCATTGCTACTTGTGCTGTAGGCACTCATGTTCAGCTGTTTTAAGATAAAAATATGAGGAAGAAACATGAAGAAATGTACTTTCTTAACTGTAATGGTTGTTAAAGCTGGAATTCCAATGTCAACTTAAAATCAGGGGAATTAAAAATTCAATTTATTTGCCAATGTATCTTTGTGTCATAATGGAATTAGGCAAGGTAGTGAATGCACTGGGTCAGTTTGTCATGATCATTAATCCCTGAAGTTGCTGGAGTCAGTTTCAATTTGCAATAAATTACTTCGTATCGATTTGCAGACAAAACAATGCTGCAGTGACACTGGCATGAGGGAGCTTCTGGTTTGGGGTTTAGTTTTGGTTTGGTTTAGACAGTTTTTAATCCCCACCTCCCTGGTTGTGTATTTAAAGTTTTCTGTGAAAGTAACAGCTGTGTTTTATGTAAACATTTCTCTCTCAAGCATTGTCCCTGGAGTGTGGAATTGACTGTGAATTTACACAGATCTTATTCACACCCTGCTAATAGTTGTTCATGCTTTGTATGGAATAGATAACAATTCACAGATGCTCAAAATGAGTGTGTAGATACTCTATTACATGTACATATGCAACACTCCAAACATACCCCAATACATCGTATTTCTAATTTGTAATGACATTACAACGTGGCTCATTTTTCACCTAAAATTAATCTACTTCCTGAGGAGTTTTGTATCCCATATCCCATTTTTTTATTTGCATCTCAATAAGATGAAAGATTTTCTTATAAAGATATTTCTGAAATAGTAGGGTGTTTGTCTACTTGATAAGAAGTCCTTAGCTACCATGAGCTGAACCATTAGTTCAGATTCCACTATTTCCTGAAGCAAGATGTAAAGAATGTGCTTTACACAACTGGTGTTAGGAAATAGATTTCCCCCCTACTTAGAAATGAGCAATGAGGTCAGATTGAATAATTACATTTTTTCCCTTCTGTAGTTTTCCAGCCATATCAGTCTAGCTTTTTTTTTTTTCAATTCATCAGCAGAAAGAAATTTCTAGAAGGCATTTTCAGTTGTAAATAGTAGTAAGTAAATAGTTGACAATCTGAGAAGTGGTGACTCAAAGAAGAGCGAAGAGTTCTTTATCAATTAATTCTTGTTCCTGCACAGCACTGATTATATCTGGAGCTGCAGAATAGAGTTCATGATACTACAGACTTTGAAATATGTTGCTAGTAATATCATCATTATACTGAATTTACAAAGGAAAAAAAAAAAAGGGGAGAAAAACAATTCATGGCAATTTTCTTCATAGTGCTTTTCTGTCATGAATTCAAGCATGCCTACTCACTCTGAAGGAGAGAAGAGTCCTCATCAATCATCCCAAGTCAAAAAAAAAAAAGTAATGTAGTATCCTTTTTTATTTTTACTGGATCAGTGTGTAAGTGAATTTATACATATGGTTCTTGGAGCGTTACAGTTGTTACTTGCAGCAATTAAAATTGATCAATAGCAGTAATAATTATCTTGACCTTTAAAAATCACTAAAAATATGTTAAAAAGTTGTACTATCCATTATACATTGCTGAAAAAGCAAATTGTCTTTTGTATCCCATATTGGATGTCCAAGCTATTAGGAAGGTCACTAGTAGCAATGAGGAGGAAAATTTAAGCAGATTCCAATTTTAATGACCTTACCAGTTAGCTTTACTCTTGTAGCTAGTACCTCTTATTTCATGGTTATTCTGCTTCAGATACAATCTTCATATTATCACTTGTGGTTTAGCTTATGCTCTGCCATCCTCTCTGTACAACAAGGATTGTTTTCTGCAGTTCTTCTGACACATTCTGCAAATTATACTAGGGCTGTGTTTTCTTTATTCTCTGTTACAATGGTTTCTTGCAAAACATGGAGATGCTCTTTTGTCAAGAAACACCAGGAATCTGGGACTTTTCTTGCTAGTTAATTTTAGCTCTCAAACAGTGGGCTGTGCTATTAATGTACTCCATTTATTAAATATTTTTTGTTTGCCTATTATAGTGATATAAAGTTTAATTGAAAAAAAGCTCTAAAATCCTTAAATACTTTTGAATAAATTGTCTTAGTCTTTAAGTACAATATATGAAATAGTAGAATACAATTAATGCATTACTAATTTAAAATAAATAAAAATAGAGCAGCTTCCCCATCAGAATTTAATTTCCTCTTTCAGATGTTTCTGATGTACAATAGTGTATTAATTGGTCTTTAAACTGAGGTAGCTGGTTAGGCTATATAGGAGATAATTGACACTTTTTCCCTCCTATCCTTCACTAATGGTGTGTCTTCTCACCTTGCTACAGTACGTAACTACTATTGATTACCTGATTTCTGTTAAATTCTGCTTCTGTTCAGCACTGAAGGGCTCATGCAGGAGTTCTGACAGATTGATCAGAATGTGCAGAACAGTTTAAGGAGATGATAGCTCTGACCTTCAACTGAGAAGCCAATCCAAGCTGCTGTGTGAAGTGTGTTCTTTAATTACTCAAGTCATTGCATTGATATTTTTCCTAGCAGTGGAGAATTCACACCCTTCATATGGCCTTTTATGCTTGGTCATAAAAAAAAAACAACAAAAAAAAAAAACAAACAAACAAAAAAAACCCAACCCAAACAAACAACTGACAACTACAACCTGAATTTTGCAACTTTTAATTTTAACTTTTTAAAAAAAATATATTTGAGAGAAATAATATAGAAATCCAATGCAAACGATCAGCAGTTGCAACGAACTCGATTTGACAGTTGCACTTCTGGCACCTGACATACACAAAGTGGTAAAAATCAGTATTGTTGACTGTTGGCAGACAGCCCTTATGTGCTGTGAAAATGTCGTGATTGAGAAAAAGCAATAAGTGATCGTGGAAGGGCTTTAGTTACCTGCATCCTGAAAATACCTTGGAAGTGTTTTCGATCTGTATGTCGGACTGAGGAAGAAAACCTTGAAGAGGGTTGTCTGTGCTGTCCTTTAGAACACCTTATGGTATCAATGTAGTGTTATATGCATTGTAAGATAGCAGAGAATGATAATGATTGGACACCTGCAGTTCCTGTATGGGGAAAAAAAGAAAGAGAATCATCTCAGATGTGGTGATATGTTCTCATCTGGGTCTGTAACTTGAAGGATAACAGGTAATTATAACACCCCACTAAGAGTGAGATATGAGAAGTGAAAAGTGAAAAGGAAGAAATAAGTAAATAAAAAAAAACAAAACCTTGTCCCTTGTCAAACGTGGACTAAGATAAATTTTGCACCATTTCTATCCATTTATTGTATGTTTTGCTAGACTTGCTATTGTTGAAACAATGCAAGATCTATGGAGAAGGACAAAGAAAATAATTTAAGCAGAAGTCCTTGGGCTATTTTCCTGCTTACCATATGATTTGGTTGTATCCTAGACCTCTAAAGATTTCAAAAAAGGCCTGGTGTGCTCAGAATTTCTATTTTGATATCAGAGGTTCAGTGAGGCTCATTTTGGTGAAGAGAGAAACATAGTAATAGTATTTAACTTCCAGCAAGCACTAGCAGAGCAAACAGTAGAAAAAAAGGTTCAGACACCAATTCTGTAGTTGCTGAGACCTAGTTGTAATCAAAATTGAGTTTATTTAAGTGGCAGTAGTAAATGCTGTTTCTTTTTACATCGGTGCTAATTATTGTTGCTTTCAGCATTGTGGGTGGCAGAATAAATGGTGTTATGATGAGAACAATAACACCTACCGTAATTTTTCTCCATTCTTTGCAAGGGAGCAGTGTCTAACATTCAGCAGAACATCATGACTCTGAGACCTAAGCTGGAGTCAGTTTCAACCTACCCTAAGCTATATCTCCCCAAATCACTAAGTGAAGAAAGATGTTGCCTGTGTTTTTTTCCTGTCCTGTGCTGTCCATATAGAGTTGTGAGAAAATTCAGGTAATTTTTCTACAACAGGTGACTACACTAGTCACAAGAGAAAGGAAGTCTTCTGCAGATGAGAAAGTTATTTTCCCTCTCTTTTAGAGGACATCCCGCACCTTTTTTAATCTGGAAGAATTTATTATAAAACTCATGGTGATGCGAGGAAAGATCCACTCATGGGCACTCAGGTCCTTTTACTACATCTGACTAGTAAATACTGGATAGCTTTGGCACTGGCATTCGCAAGAGAGCTGTGGATATCCTCAGATGGATAACTACACCAGACAGGCTCAAAAGTAAGGCTCAGAGGATACTGTTGCAGGTGGAAAGAGACAACTGGAAAAAAAGTACAAGTAACAACGTGGGAAATTGAGTGGTTACTGCTTCCTTATTGAAGGAGAAAAAGAAAAAAAGAGCGAGCTGTTTCCTTACTTTCTTTGAGGTCCTGAAGTATGTGCTGCACTAGCTGATACAGGCCTGATGTTTAGAGAACTTTGAATTTCAACTCTGATTCCGCAAAATGTTCGCACTGGAACTGAAGTTCTTTACATACAAATAGCTATGTTGTTTCACTGGCTTTTTAGAAATGAAACTAAGTTCCTGTATGCTGCAGAGAGCATATCTGAGTGAAGTTACCAAGTTGCAAACTGTACAGTGCTGTATGGGCTAGTTGCAGGGATATTTTATTTATCCCTTGGCATCATCGTCGTACTGTGACTGAAGAAATCTCAGCGCTATGTCAGATTGTAGACGGTCATATCCTTATGGCTCTCATTATATTAATTTTTTTTTTTAACTTACCTGTTTTACAGTATTTGTGACGTGTCTGTCTGCTGTCATCTGTAAAAGCAAGGCTAAGTATCAGGAAACCTCTGTGGTTTGTTCTGTTATTAGAAGCTAATTACCATCTAGTCGGGAAAGGTTATTCTTCTGTGTCAGCAAATCTGAAGTGCAGCAGCTTGGTGAAGTTATAGAGGAGGCAGGAATATTGCTGCAATAACTGCTGTCTTCGTCCAAGAAACCTTCATATGCATGCAGGTTGCCTGGTAAGCCAAAAAATCAGACTGACTAGTGATGTTCATCTTTCATTTTTGATAGTAGCTATATGGAAGGACCTGGGACACTGAACAGGGAATTGTGCTCAAGGTACTGGAAGAATATCAGCCCTTCAAAATAACACTATTCTAACACTCATCCAAACAGCCACCTTGTCTTCATCAAATGTTTTCTTCTTGAGCTTGCCATGAGATGTTGGGGTGGTTTGGTATTTTTAATAAAGTAAAGCTGAACTTTGTATTTTAAAAAAACTAACTCAAGTATTTGCCCAGCAGAAGAAAACATGGCTAGGAAGCACCATAGCTAAAGCCTCACCATGACAACAAATCTTAAAGAAAACAAAAACAAACAAAAAAAGCCCAAACAAAACCAAAAACCCCAACAAACAAACGTTTGGGGTATTTTTTATAATAGAACAAAAAGGTATTTTCTGCACAAACCAACACATTTGTGCAGCTATATATCATTTTATCTCAAATTAGTTCTGTTGGCTAATTTTTGACCTTTTTCTGATACCTTAGTTATCAACTTCCACTCTCTGGCAATAACTCAGTTTTTCTGGGACAGTTTCTTATATGTAAATGTATGCAATATTCAAACCATGAATACCAGAGTATACTGCTACCTTATCCTTGTTCACATCTCTTTTCCTTAACACAGTTTTGACATCTTTCTTTCCCCAGCACTCTCCTCTTCATCATTTCTCTTTCACTACAAAGCAAACTGTAAAAATCCTATGATTATTTTTCTATTCTTTATATTTCCAGAAAAAATATTGTTCACAAAGTCACAAACCATTTTTACTACTTCTGTTATGAGTAAGTAGCAAATTTTAATATTGCTTTCATTCTTGTTGACTTTTCCACAGAGAGGTCTGACAAGAGTGGAGAGTAGCCTGGAACCAAAAGGCAGCAAAAATGATCTGCAAAGTGTAAGCAATGTGGAAAATCTAATCACATTCAAGTTACTTAGTGTAGCAAAGAAAAACAGAGTGTATATATTGATGGCTTTCAAATACATAAAAATATAATATTAAGTACAAAGAATTAAAGAGCATTAAAGTGTTTTGTAATAGCTTAAGAAGCAATGGTGTTACAATTGCAGGAAAGCAGATGTAAGTTAGACAAAAAAAAAAGTATTTCTTAATGCTGTAAATATGGTTGAATGGGCTTCACTGAGATTTCTGAAGACCAAAAATGATGGAGTTATGATTTATCTTCTCTTGGGGCAGGTAACCTCAATATCCCTTTCATCCGTGTTGTTAATGGTTCTGTGACTTCCGATCTCTTTTCTATTAGCTGTTCACTTAAATAGACTCAGTCAAACTGGATTTCACATCATCATTATCCTTGTACTGGCTCCCCAAATGTACTCATTACATCATGGATTAAATTAGATTGAAAGTGACCTTTCCTTGAAGACTGCTTTAAAGTGTCACTTCAGTACATGGCACGGTAGAAAAATCTATTGAGGTTACTCTGAAGTACATCTCTCTTTCTGCAGAGAAATTCTAAGGCTCCTTGAAAATTAGGAGGAATGAAAAGCAGAAAGATCAAAGACAACAAAGAAAAAGTAAAATTGACTGGCTTGTCACACTTCTGAATAATCTTGGACTATGTCACTGAACATTGTAAGGAGGGTCTGAAATTCACAATTGCCTTTAATCAAAACTGACTAGTTAGGATCTTTGTACAGGTAACTGAACAGCCAAGTTGCAAAAGTACAAGACCAAAAAAAAAAAAATTCCATGAATAAGATTTGTGCCTGGCAGCATTAGTACATTATTTTTCTTTGGTTTTCTTTCTTATCTTCTTCACAAGTGAGAATGTAAAAACTTCAAATGTTAAGATTCCCAGAAAGGAATTGTTAGGCAACTTTTTTTCTATGCTACATGTAGAAGGTTTTGATAAATTAGTATTGTGGTTTATATCTCAAAACATCAAGAGCAAATGACAGAGATAAGAACAAAGTTTATACATGTATATTAAATACCTTGAAGTATGTGCAGTGGAATGGATTCCATGGCTCTAGGACTCTGGTTTGAATTAGATGTTTCACATGTAATGTGCGTGAATCAGTGTCTAATGTTGCTTAATGGGCTTGAAGTACTGAACTTGCCATTTTGGTCTGCAGTTTTTTCTGATGTCAGCTTTTTCAGAAGCCAGTGATGGTAAGGAATATCTCAGCACCTGATCTAGGGGCTGTCCCACTCCAGACGTATTTTATCCTATCAATATGAGACTGCATTATCTCAGCTAACGTAGGTAAGAAAAGGTCTTGACAACCTTGACAGGCCTGAGAGGTGGGCCCATGCAAACCGCATGAAGTTCAACAAGGCCAAGTGCAAGGTCCTGCACGTACATCGAGGCAATTCCAAGCACAAATACAGGCTGTGCAATAAGTGGATTGAGAGCAGCCCTGTGGAGAAGGACTTGGGGTGTTGGGGGTTGAAAAACTGAGTGTGAGCCAGCAATGTGCACTTGCAGCCCCGAAAGCCAATCACATCCTGGGCTGCATGAAAAAAAGCATGGCCAGCAGGTCGGGGATGGTGATTCTGTCCCTTTATTCCACTCTCATAAGAAGTACTGTGTTCAGCTCTGGGGGTGAGCAGTGTAAAGACATGGATGTGTTGGAGTGAGTCCAGAGGAGGGTCATGAAGATGATCCAAGGGCTGGAACCTAGAAGGGCTGACTGAATTGGGGTTGTTCAGCCTGTGAAGGTGATGAGACATAGAACGTGTGGTTGCCCCATCACTGGAAGTGTTCAAAGCCAGGTTGGATGGGGCTTTGAGCAACCTGGGCTAGCGGAAGATGTCCTGCCTGTGGCAGGGGGCTTGGAACTAGGTGATCTTTAAGGTTCCTTCCAACCCAGACAATTCTATGATTCTATAATTGACAGGTCTTCAGGAGCTGAGGTACAGGACAGATTAGAAAATATTCCATTGCGATTGCTTATCATGTATCTGCTCCTTAGCCAAAGAAACTAACTTCTTTCCAAATACCTGATACTCTATGATCAGCCCTAGTCACTTTTTAAAGTAAATATACAAAAGAAGCTGCAAGTTTTACAGGCAATTGAGGCTTTATACTGTATTTACTGCGAAGTGTATGAAGTGATAATTTAAAATTACTTGTTTACATTTTGGTCAATACTAGGATTACTTCCTCCTTTTTTTAATATGATTCAGACCTCTTAAATCACATATATCATTTTTACTGAGTAATTGTTTATTGATTATTTTAATTTAGTCCTACAGCCGGCAATCTACATCTTATACATTTATTTTCTACAGTGTTTTCTATCAAGCTTTAAATCTGGTTGATGATCCAATATATACCTCCAGTTATATTCCTGTTTAAAACAGTTTAACCCTGCAATGAAGCACGTGATTCTGACCAGTAATAAAATACACCAGATCTTTAACTTCCAGGAATGGAAGTAAGGGGAGTTGTTAGTGAATGTCAAAATATTTAATTCAACACATTTATCCAATTACTGCTAGCTCTATTCTAAAAAAAAATAAAAATAAAAATATTCAGATATGAGTGATTTAATGATTGTGATTTTATTTTTTTTTTCACTTTGAATGGAGCATGATGAATTATCTGACAGTGCATTAAACTATTCTTAAGTTTAAGTATTTGAACTCTGGTTTTATTTTCTCTATATTACTTAACTATATTTTAACATAAGAATTACTTTGTTATATTTTGCAGTTTTAAATAGAAGGTCTACTTTAAATCATGTCCATTAAAATAACTCCTGCTGTTTTGCAAGTGATTGGAACAGTGGGTACATTTGCTGAAATCTCTTTTTCCTTTCTGTTAGAATGTATTAAAGAGAAAAAAAGAAAAAAAAAAAGGTGTCCTTTCTGCCAGTGGAGTTCAAATTTAACAGAATAACACTTTAAAGCTATTTTTGGAAATATGCTTGAGGGGTTACATTTCTACCTGATACAGCTCTGTAGCTGATGGTGGGTGATTGTGTTAAATAATACTGAGTTCATGGATTCTGGATTTTTACTTGTCAGTGGTAACCTGCTGTTTTCATAAAGTAGATCCTGCTTTTTAGGAGAAGATGGGAAATTGATTCTGAAGGCATAAATCACCCCTACATTTATAGGATTAAGTCCACACCTTTTAATTAACTATGTTCATCATTAAACCCACTTCCATATCATCTTCAGAGTGACTGTTTACACTAATGTAGAGGAGGGGAGAATTTGATTTAAGATATCTTGATTAACTGAACTTCATCCCTCTGGCTGACTGGCTGAGTATGGAGAAGAAAACTCTACAGCTGTATACTGTATAAAATTGCAATTTATACGTTACAGACCAAGAAGCAAATTCTAACAGAAGTGAGTACATCCTATGAAGATATCCTTCAAATGTTAAACATCAACGACATAACAATTTATCTTGCTTGCTTTCTTAATTTCTCTTAGGTTTTTCCCACTTGATTGCTTAAATAACTTCACTGGAGCCCTAGGTGTTAATGGTGAGCTCTGTAGCATTTAGACAGGAGTTTAAAGCTAGAGTCTGACCACTTTTGCTCATTTGGGATCTCAGTGTGCCTTTTGTAAAAGTGAGACTGTCATCTTCAACAGACTCAGTCATGATCCTCAGTCATATTCGCCCTGACCAAATTCTCTTTGCGATTTTAATTGGATGTGATACTCTTCATCATTTATCTTAAAAGATATAAAAGATGATTATACCAGTAAGCAAATGGCAATTATGTTAAAACCTTTGGGTCTATGTTTTAAAGCTTGAGATGCTTTCATGGGTATTGAAGTTTGATATAAATATGTAGATAATGTCTACATGTGTGTATCTATATACGTGCATCTACGCTAAATATGCAAGATCAGGCATTCAAGACATAGGAACAACCAGTTTGTTTACGTACTATCAGCTTGGGACTGACTCTTAGGTTTATGGTTCAGTATTTTTCAGTTATGTCACCAACTTCGTTTTCTCCACAGATCTCTGGCTTAATTCCAGGCATGATAGTATTGCAGAGGTAACAGCTCTGTGAAACTTGCTTTCATTTTTTTCTTCCCTTTTAAATATAGCGGCTGGGCAGTGAGAGAAGATGGCTGTAGGGCTCAGGCAGGTGAATGTTCCCTTGGGGAGTGGGATTCTGTCCCTGTTTCGTCTGATCTGTTCCCTTCTGATGGCCTGAGTTGCACTTTTCCAAGTGAGCTTCAATAACAGTTGGCGTTAAAAGATGTTTGGCTGGTCAAAACTTCAGCTCCAATAAATGCTCCAATTGACGAACCTAATAATGTTTGTTTGGGTTTATTTTTAGTCTACCTCTAAAGTGGGAAATAATGTTTCACACCATAGTAAGTATTGTGAAAATCAATACTAACTATTTGTGAAGAACTTGAACTTTATACAGCGATAAACACCACAAAGAACCTGTAGCCAGACTCATCACTCACTGTTCAGAGTAGTGTTGGGATGATGGATCACGTACAGAGTGTGGACTGACAGCCTAAACACTGAGTTGAAAACAAAATTTTTTGCGTTGTTACTTCTTTGCGTGCTACTAAATGGCAAATAGTAAATGTGCATGATTAAAAGCATAACATATCAAAGATCTGCAAGGAAATGCTTCTTGTAGTAATACGGCAAAATTTCATAGCAAAATGTAGTGTGGCAATTTTGTTGTGTGTGTGTTTTGCGTTTTGGCTCCTTTTTTTCTTTCAGGTTTTTTTTATTCATTTGCAATCGCTTTAATCTTCAACCCAATGAGTGATAAGAAGTTCGTTCTTCTCAGTAGATGTATTCTCCTTTTTTTTTCCCCTCTCGTAGTCTTATTTTTTCTTTCATTTTGTTTTCTAGATTTCCAGAAGATACTGAATATCTCAAGGTGCAGGACAGAACAGATGACTGAGCTGTTGAAGACTAGCAGTATGAACTCAGTACCAGCCCATAAGGCAGGAAATTTAACTACTATTCTATTTGTCAGAGTAACAGAGTATTCTGGAAAGAGTTTAAATAGTCTCTTTTTTTTTTTTATTATAACGTTAATAAGTTACAATTAGGACTTTCTGATTGCTACACTGCTTAATGATGTCAAGCATTTGAAATTAAATTAAGGAAAATAATTTGAGACTTTAGCTTAATTGCCAAGATGCTAAAAATAATATATTTGAGGGGGTTTTTTTCAGACTAGTTTTGAGCTGTCAACTTACAGTCAGGTCATATATACAAGCTTTTCTTCAATCATGAACATTAAGGACAGTACGTTTCCCAATGAAAGCTGAAAGCCTTTCATAATCACAGGTCTTCAGCAACTAGCATTCTAAGACATGTATCAAATATTTTGAAGCCAGTAACGTTATTGCAAGAATTTTTTACCACATTAATAGACTTCTAGTACATGTTGTAAGGGAAATTGGTGTTGTCAGACCTGGACAGCAAAACTGGAATCTGAAAAACACCTGTATAGATGTGCAACTCTCATGACTTTCCTGTGGGTCAGTTTGCAGTTCCTACAAAGCATTCCTGTATACAGACAGACATCTATGTCATTATTTTGCTATTAGCAGACCAACTAACATAGATCTGTGATAGTAAGTGTTAAAAGTGTTACTAATTGTGTTCATTTTGCTTTTATAAGTAGTTTCAGAAGTTCTCACATAAAAAAGAAAAAGTAGTGACCTTAAAAGTCCAACATTATAATAGAAAACGCAGAGTTTGCCTTTTGCTGAAGCTGGTGTGAGACACATCTGAGATTTTTCTGCTCTGCTTTGAAGCTATAGTTCAGAAACTCTTGAGATACTGCTCTATATTTTAATATTTAATCCAAATATAATGAGTAAAGCAAAAGGCTAGCTGAATAGGGCCATTAATCTTTTTCTGTATGAAGAAAGAGTCAGCTTCAAACTGTACTTTTTATTATAAAATACAGTCACAGGTCCTGAAGATTCTGAAATAAAGTCTGCTTTGACATCCTGCTAATAGCTGTTCAAATTGAAAATTTTCTTGTGCCACCACACCACAGCCCAGCTGGTGCAAATGATAGATACTTCCTATTTTCTTAAATTGGTTTCCAGCCTCTGGATTATTTGCTATGCAAACACTGCTGTCCTAGAAGGCTTTATGGAATCCTTTTAGAGGCTGGATATGCTTGCATAAATTTTCTCCATGCCTTTTTTTTGTGAATTAAGCCTGGCAACATTTTGACTGTTCCCTTTTGATCAAACATTCTGGACAAGGACTGCAGTTCATTTACTCCCTCTCAAGTAACCATGTTGAAGCGCATTATAGAGCATGATATCGGAGAAGGTGTTGCTACTATCTGCACTAAGCAGGCACATTTGCAAATTCATGAGCTCTTTTTGAAATTCATGAGCCATCCTCTGACCGGTTTTTCATTTTGGTTTCAACAATAGAATATTCAGAAGATTTAATTGTCTTTTTCTCCTTCTGAAAGCACATTACTGCGTCTTTTAAAATATAAAGCCAACAATAAAAATAAATTACATATATAAATGCAAGGTAAAACCGGCGTATGTGAATTGTGGTCTTCCTCTTTAGCCACGATTCTTTCTCCATTCAATGCATTTCCAACTGAAATTATGGGGCATATGCAACTTCCATTTAATTCATCAGCTTTCATTTTCATCACCTGATTTTTTTGTTGGTATTTTTATAGCAAATTATCCTGCTCCATGATATGTTGCAATGACAAAATATTCGTCTGTGCTCATACATTAGACACAGGAATTGTACCTGATTGTGAATGTAGGATGATGAACCAAAACGTGCCTTTTTGTTCAGTCTAATTCCAGTATCTAAGCATCTCTTCCAGTAAATCCCATCTGGTTTTCACACTGGGGAGCTTTCCTGGACTCAGGAGAAGGACATGTGGGCAGCAATGATAACTAAGATAATTTATTGGACCCTTCTAACTATAGGGCTGAGTTTTATATGGACATTTTGTGGACACCACCAAAACAATTTTTATCCTATGCATATCCTCCGCTACTCACATCGTTAGGAGACAAAGTCAGAAAAGCAATTATTCTTCACACCTATGTAGGGCAATGTGGATAACAGAATATACTCTAGGGATTGGATAGAATTCATTGTATATTGAAATACGCATTTTTCATTTTTGGCTCATTGCAGAATCCTTCTCGGTAACTTGATGATCTTTGTAAATGACAGTAACACCTATTTGTGGAAATATGGACTGTGTTAATAAACTGTACTGATCTTTTATACATTGACTACAATAGGAGTTTGTATCAGGGTAAATACAGGAAAAAAAAAAAACACCAAAACAATGATTTAAAGGGTTATGTTTAAAGTAACATGATGAGATCCAGCACAATGTCCTGACTTTTTTTTTTTATCATTATCACAGTTGACTGTCTTTAAGCTCATGCTAGATTTTTCGGTTTCACTTAGTGAGACCTGAACTGAATAAATATACAAGATCACAAAGTTGTGGGAGAAATTACAGGAACTGCCTGTAACCCAGCATTAAATAAGTATAGCCACACAATAGAAAAAAAAGATAATGCACAATGGGGCAGGGTTTTGAAATATCATGTGAGAGAAACATGACAAAATTACACAAGCACCTTAAAGGTAGAAGTCCCTAAAAAAAAATAAAAAAAAAAAATCTGAAGATGTTCCACCAGTTCTAAAGGGGATATTGCTCTTCTAAGAGTGTAAATTTTGCATTGATGAGACAATACTGTATCAGAAGAAGCTGCAAAATAGGGAACACCTAGTATCTGAGTGGTAATTCAATTGGGATTTTTATAAATCTTAGACATATTTTTGGGATTTTATAGCAACAATTATCCTATTTGGAAAAAAAAAAAATGAGTCTGGAAAAGGTTGAAAAACATGTGTGTTTTTCTGTTGGAAAAAAAAGATATAAAAACCAAAACACTGGTGTAAATTTGTTTTCAAACAATTTTTTTTCATACATTTCAGTCTTTTGCACAGGAAAAACATGATTAAAGCTTTCTCTTCTTTTTTTTTTTTCACCAGATTTTCCATTAACGTATTTTATTTTCTATTTTGGTGTATATGGTACTGCTATGGTAAAGTCCCAGACCTGTAGATGAGGTAGGGACTGAATTAAAAACTGCAGAACCTTCCAAGGTTAAAATAAGAAGCAAAATCAGAAGTGATCACAGCCTTGGCTTGTATCGGTAGCAGAAGTTAATCTTTCACCCAGTCAATTTCCACACTTCTTTATGTGTTAGCCTGTGTTAAACCCCTCTTTTCCAGGAAGAAAAAAAAAAAAATACTCTCTTAGTCTCCCATATCCAAACAGCTTCGAAGAACAATGTCCAGAGCAGAGAGACTTTCATTGCTCTGTGGAAATCTTACTGAAAAATTCAGGGACCTCACAGTTCTCATGGACAGCTGGCTGTTGAGGAAACTCTGGTCAAGGTGGTTGCCCAGGCTAAGTAAGTGAGCTTTTTTTTAAGCTGAGCTGCCTGTGGTGTGTAATTGAGGCATTTTCTGTTTGTCAGATCTGAATATGCAGACCCCAGCAACAATATAATGCAAACATCCAACAACACTATCTAGTTTTGCAAACAGGTGAAGGCTGAATGTAAATGAATTTTACAGAACTTTCCTACTCGTCCTAACCCAACGCTAAGCCTAGTCAACTTCACCAGGAACCACTCAGTTTGTGGAATGAAGAATATTCTGCATCTCTTTAGCTGTTGTTTTTTCCAGTGTTCACAGGACAAGGCAACCTATGTGGATGCACTGAAATACCAATTTCAGACACACCAATATTAACCAAAGCCCAGCACAGAATCAAAGGATGACTCAGAAAACTTGGACCATAGCAACCAGAGTGACATGATTGACAGACTCCAAAAAAATGAGGGTTGAGTCTGAGCCTCTCACAGTTTTCTTCCAAGAACCAGGTCAAGCAATGAAGAATCATGACTGTAAGGTCAGATCGAAGCCTCAAGCTGCTTTGGCTGCCCAGGGCACTGATGAGTACAAGCACACTGTTTGAGCTACAGCTGGCTTGGAAAATGTGTCCTTATCCAAAGGCACAGGTAACTAATGGTGACTGAAAATTTCAGTGCATTGGGAACCTCCACAAAATAAAACTGGTCTGCAGAGTTATGTTGACTTCATCTGACACAGAGTTAAACTTCTCACAGGTGGGCTGCTGGGATGAGCTCAGCAAATGTTTGGGCTCTGAGACTCCTCAGGGATCCTGCTGTCCCCACACTTTTCAAGATTTTAAGACTGCTTTTGGCCTAATGCCTTGGGCTATCAACACAGGTAATTGTTAGGAGGAGGACTGTAAGTAGAATCTAGACGCTGGGCAGTAGGAGTATGTCAGCATTTCTGAAATACTTAATGTCAGAGGAGTTTTAGTCCTGCAATTAAAAATGACATTGAAAAAAATATGTTTTCCAGTATTATTTGTCCAATTATAATAATAGATATTTCAAAGTGTTTTTTGAAAAGATTTTAGAAGTTCACTAAGAGTGAAATGTTTTAGTTATCTAACAACAGTTGCTTTATAACACACGTGCAAAAGAAGAAAATTCCACTGACAATTATAAGAATAAATACTTTAGAAATATGTGCTCAAGCTTTTATTCAATTACAGTGTGATATCATTTTTGTGCCATCTAGCTGATTGACATTTGCATTATAGTTATATCAAGAATTTGCTACTAATGTGTAAGGGATTAAATTTTTCATTGGATGTTTTTGCACAATGAGCATGATAGGATATCATAGGTTTGTCTCTGTTACTAATTGTGGTAGTTGGAGCTAAGAAAATGCTGCTAAATTTGCATCCAGATATGAACACAAATCAATGAAGGGGAAGGAAAGCTTGGGTGTGGGTTTTAATTGGGTTTTCTCTCAGCTTGAGAATAGATCTTGAAAATGAGGAAGTGATCCTGTTTTCAGATTTGTCAGAAATATTTATGGTGTCCCACACCAAAAGTGAACCTAAAACAGAACCCAAAGCAGTTTCTCTGAAGACAAAGAAAAAACTGCAATTCAAATTTACCCAGAGAACCTCAAGTGGAGATTGCCCAGAGGATTCAGCACTGGAAGTATGTGATGAAGAAGCTGACAGTCTATGTATTGTATACTAGATAATATGATTACAGTAAGAGTTCTAATTACCTCTTGGGCAAAGGAATATCCTAGAAAAAAAACAATTCACAGAATCGTGTTTGAAAATGTTGGCAAATCAACAGCGTGCAATTAATTAATTAGAAGCATATTGAAATGAAAATATTTAATTTCATTTAAAATGCCTCGGTTTGCATTTCAACTGACAATTGAGTTCTATTTCTAAGTATTCAGAGACTGATTCCATTCATATAGCTTAAATTGTCTTTCCAGCCCAAGTTAGAAATTTCCCAACCCTTGGGAATGAAGTAGGAAATATAAGAGAATAGCTTTTCGGCTTCATGGTACCTAAGAATGCAAGCTAATTCTCATTTTAGAGCATATATATCTTCTGGATGCTTTTTTTTCAAGATGCTATGATATCAAATGAGCAATATTCAGTGGCTGCATGTGGCAAAATTACTAGTGTGCAGGATTTATCCTCTGGAAAGGATTTCGTGGGAAGGAAGATTGTAATGCCAATGATTGTTCTTGCTGAAGAACATATTTTTCACATTTTAGTGTACCACAAGATACCCTTCCCGAGATTGCTGAGGATGTCTTGTGGCTATACTGCCTCAAGTCTCTTTTTCAAAGAGGAATTTAAACTCAAACAACTGAAGCACAGCAGAACGTGCTTGGACTTTGCTTTTCCTTCCCCCTTCTCCTCACCCTTCTCTTTGCTGAAAGTCTGGGGGCAATATTCTCTTGCTAAGGGACAATTTGGACTGAATAGTACAAAATAATTAATGGCTTGCACAACAATAAGAGTGTTCTTTTTCACAGAATTCCACATGCTTCCAATGAAAGGAAACGACTGGGTAAGAAAGTAAGTACTATTTTTTTAATTCTTTTTCCCCCCAGTTTGTCAATGCTTCTGTAATACTGGCTCCTCCAAAAGTTTTCTAGTATAAAGCACTGGCTGCTGGGTCACTTTGCTCTTGTAGTCTTTTTTTTCTTTTTTTTTAATGAGATGCAAGTTTAGTGTACATTGAATAACAATATTCACGTGAGCCAAATCTTTTGGGAAGCTACTATAAAGCCTTTCTCTCACTGCTGTTTTAATGCATCTGTATGTTGACCTGTAATATCCCAGTCACTGACCTCGGCAGAAGGGACTTCCAGACATGGTATGTAATGTTGATGTACTTTGCTGGTTTATGTTGTGGCAAAAGAGTTTAGAAGAGACTTTAAAATAATGAACTGTGACAGTGTTCTGATATTGCTCTCCACACCTGCAGCACAAGCACATGATTTCTAAGTCCTAGCTATTTTATACTGTAAAAGCAGACATATTAAGAATGTCATTAACGTACCACAGAGGTGTTCACCGTATGTAAAATAGAACACTATGTAGACTACATGGTGATAATTGCATGTTTTGGTGTCTTAGGAGGTTTAAAAATGCAGTAAGGCTTAAATTAATTTGTCAGATTGAACCCCAGGCACAATGCAAATTTATTTCATGGTCAGGGAAGTTAAAATCCTCTATCTAAATATTCATCGCAGATCTTTCTTACGTCTTCTGAAATGATACAGGAGGAAAAACTCAAATCGAGGTTCCTTTGGGTGATGACACACCAGCTTCTAGAAGCTTGTCTGCTGCTGCTGCTGAAAAGGTGACCTTGAAGTTCCAGAGCCAGCACTTGCAGCTGAGTCAATTGTTGCCGTTATCAAGCTTTGGCTGCAGCTTTGCAGCAATGTTGTAATAGTGTCACTCCTGGCGGAATTCCCTGTGTGCATTAGTATGAAATAGTATATACAAAGCCTGTATAGTCAATAAAGATCTAAAGGCTGAAAAAAAAAAATTGTAGGAAAACATGTTTAATTTGCTCAGTTCCCTGGACTTATTAAGTTGGCTCAATGACTGGATTTAAAATAACTGAGCTGATATATCAGCCCCTAATCATTTTTATGCCAGGAACAGCAGCAATGTACTTTGTAACTCCAGTTCTAGATTTTCCTGTAACATACTGCCCTCTTGTGCATCAGCAGCTTTGTTATAGAGGTAATCTAAGAGCAAGAAACACATTTGCCATCTCCTAAAATGCAGGTCTGATGCCATATGAATACAACTTGTAAAACATTCCCCAGGCCATGAAGGGCAGAAAGAATATGCAACAAACAGAGATTTTTGGTCTCTGGATTTCCTTCAACACTTTCTACTTTTATAGAAATATAAATACAACTCCTTCTTAGGTAAATAAATAAATAAAATAAATGCTGTCTTCTTTGCAGGTATTACCAAACCAAAGGACAACTGTGATGTACTGTTGGTAGAGCCATTCAGAGGGCTGTCAAAGGAATGGAGAAGTGAACTGGCAGAAACCTCATGAAGTTCAACAGAAATAACTGCAAAATCCTGTGGGGGTGAGAATGAGCCCACGTAACACTGCAGGCTGAAGACCAGCCTGCTGATACGTAGCTTTGCAGAAAAGAACCTCGCTTTCTTGAGGGATGTCAAGGTGAGCACTAGTCAATGAAGTACCCCTGCCTCTCAGGCATGAGTATAGCCTGCAAATCTGCAGAAATTTTCCTTTGCTTCTGTTTAACACTTAGGAGATTGCACCAAAAGTGCTGTGTCCAGTTTAGGGTTACTTGTGGCAAGTAAGATACTGGAGTACGTGCAGCAGATGGTACCGTTGTAGTGAGGGTTGGAGCACATGATGCAGAGGTGATAGGAACTGGGATTGTTCAGCCTGCGGGAGTGAGAGGCTACAGCGAGGAACAGGGAGCAGACTGGGCAGAGCTGAGGGAGGAGCAACTCCCTCAGGAACCAGCAAGGACTGTACAGATTTTGCTGCAACCTGGGAAGACAGTTAGTTATCTGGAATCAAGCCTGGATATTTTTAATTTGCTTTCCTGTTTGGCCTAGTCATCTTGCATTTTTGTCTGTTTAAGATGTTAAAATCTCTACTTCGTGTTCTATGATAGCACGAATATTTTGCATTTAAAATCCCTTTTGATTATCTGTGGAAAAAGCACTGTAAGGAGGCTCTAGTAACCTTAGAGCTCAAGCAGAGTGGTAGCACTTTCATATCAGGGTTTCGGTTTCTGCGTCAGTGGTATTTGTTTTGTACAAAAGACAAAGTCTTCAGCTGAGAGAGATTGTGTCCTTTTGGATTTTTCTAGCCTGACTTTACTGCTTGTAATGAAATGATACAGCTAATAGTAATATTAGAATACATCAGTCACGTACAAAATGCCAGGTAATTTATTGGGGCTTTCAGAAACACAAACGTATAGATTTCTTACATAATAATAATTCTACTCTAAAGAAAACCTTCCTTGCCAGAAGAATGAGTGGTGATATGGAGAGGAAAGAAAAGATGTTCTGTGTAAACAATAATTGTTCAGAATACATAGAGGAAACTTCTCTTCTACACATTATATACTGTATAGTATATAAATGGCCATAAGAAACTTAGCAATGACAATTTACTAGTGACTCTATTTTTACAGCCTTTTAAGTGTTTTAACAGCTATGGGTGAATGCATTGTTAGTCTAATATCTTACACTTATGGCAGCACAAGGCCTCCAAAATGAACATACAAATCATTTCTTCCTTTCAGTCTTTTGGAAAAAAAGCTCATTAGGGTAACTGCGTACTGTGGTGATGTGGGACAACCACTGACAACGGTGGTCTTCAAAACATTCACAATGTTTGCTAGCCGATACCATCACCCTCTAGAGCAATTTCAACTGATGAGGCAGCTGTTTTGACCGCAAAGACCTGCATCCATTTCATGAATCTGCCAAGACCAAAAAAAAAAAAAATGTGTAGTAAAAGGTGGAAAAGTGATTGTTAATCAGAGTGCTTGTGAGGTTATCATCATGAACAGGAAACAGAGATTGTGTGAGAACAGTGGGGTGATTGTCTAGCTCGGGTTAAAGTGTGTGACAGGACTACGTCTGGGATCTGTGGAGAGGAAACCTAAAAGCTGAAAGTCTTGCACTCCAGCCATCTCCCTAGTTCTGACAGTGAAGGGACCAAATTCTGCCTGTCCCACAGTGCAGCTGTAGCAAAAAGGCTCTAAATCCTCCAGAGGATTATTCAGAGCAGAACAGCTTTCTAATGTAAAGATCTTTGTTAGGTACCTAAAATTTTAGGAGTTGAACTTTTGTAGTATCTGAGCAAAATGAACTCTGAAAGTTCATGTGACATGCCCCAGCCCCTGGATTATTCCAACATAGTATCATTAGCATTCATAAAGAGGGATTGGTGGTAAATGAAGTCTATTAATATAATTCTGTCCAAAAGTTTTAAATCCGTGAATATTCTTTTCAGAAGCCACTTTAGCCGTACTTTTGTTACTAGAAACAAACTCAGACATTTCCAGTCTATTGCTCTTTTGCATGTTTAGCAGGGGATTTGTCACAAGTAATGCTATTCAGTTTTAATCCATTTCAAGCTGTGCTTGAGGGAGAGCAAACATGAAATAAAATAAAGATTCTAAGGCCAGAAGTAATACAATAAATCTCTGATGCTAGTGTCAAATTCTGACATGTACATTGATATATCTCCAGTAGAGCTGGAAATCACTGGGGATGAAATATTGAATAAAACCAAGTAACAAAATATGTTCTAATATCTTTATTAAAAAACAGAACACTAAAAAAACCCAACACAAAAAATAAACCAAATAAACAAAACTAACCAAACTCAAAACTTATCTATTTACTTCAGCAGCAGCTCAGTTATATTACCATAAAATGCTGAAAACAAAACTGACACTGTTGTAGCTATTTTTAGTAAGTTATATTATTATGCAAGTATCGTCTTTATTTTGTACATCATATTTGGCCCACCTCTACAAAAATATCTTTGTCAGGGTTTCACGTTATCTTGTGTCTTTACTGACTATGCTTGAGAATCAGAGTCACTGCACGCTGCAGAATTTGGCTCTATGCTGAAGCTTTTCTAGCTACAATTTGTCAGCATCTTCTGCTGTCACTAATCTACTATTTCACTTGTTCTGTAAGGATATTATCTGGCCCATGGAGTGAAATCTATTCAATAAGACTGAAGTAATTGTTAAAATCACATTTTCTTCCCGCAGAACACAAGGAATTTCCAATTACCATCCTTATTTATTGCCTGCTTTCTAAGCTCCTTATTCTATTAGTAATCTTGTGGTAGGTGCACATTTCAGTTATGCTAGGTTCCAAAAAAGTAGTTTTCATTACAACCTACTCTAGCTGTCAAATTACAATGGGTATTTACAGGTCATGAAACTAACTTACTGACCTGTTGCCTTGGTCCAGATGTACAAAAAGAAGCAGCAGCCAAGCTTGGAGAGTTAATATACATTTATACATAATATACAGAGTTTATGGGGATAAGCATTCTACAGTTCACTACAACGGAATTTATGTTTAATATTATGGAGTAAAGTATCACAACTTATACCGTGTAACATGAGAGAGGCCTTTGTAATCAAATGTAATCCAAACACAGTTTAAAGAAACAATAGTTCTTATTTGTAAGGTAAAGGGATGCACAGCAGAAAGAATCTTGCCGACGTGAATACAACTGAAATCTCCCCTGGAAAGGTTTTAAGTGCAATTTTCCTTCTTACAAAAAAGAATGATGATAGTAATATGTTCTTTGAAGAAAATACGCAAAGGTTTAGAAGCCGTTTTGTAAGTTTACAGATTTCTCGTCTGGGATAACGTGTTAACCTTGTGAGGCTGGATACCCTCACTGACATTTTAATAGAATCTGACCTATATGCTTCTAAGACTTTGACTGTAAGTTAATAAATAACCAGATTTAAAATCTATGAATATCCTAATTTAACCTCTGTTACTTAAATTATACAGAACAAAATTTAAGATTCAAAGTTAAAATTGCAAACAAATCCACCAGTAACATAGAAGGAGGAAAGAAGGCAAACCGACTGATCAGAGAAGCTCAAAACAGGAAATTACACAATATTTGAATTTTAGCATTTAAGCATCTCAAAAAGTAAGATTCTTTATATTTTTAAATTTGGACAGCACGATCATCTCATCGCTGTTTATACAGTGACCTGTGAGTCCATATTCTGTTTAAATCCTCTGATTTGATATGGAATGTCTTAAAATTCTCAATTGCTTTTGTATGGTAGAGTACTTTTAGGTGAACACACTTCTAGAGCTGAAGAAAACATAAGCTGATTCCCAATACTGTCTGCTAGATGAAAGGATCATATGCATCTTATAACTTGAACACATTCATATTTTAATTGTGCACGTCTTTTCTAGGCAAATCAAAGCACGTAGTCAGGAGATTTCATAGTAATAAAATACAGAGAAAGAAAAGACAAAAAGTAAACAAAAGATAGCTTGTAACAAGGGAGTCTCCGTCTTCTCTGTAGCTGCTCTTTAAATACTGGAACATGGCGATTAGGTCTCCCCTAAGCTTTCTTTTCTCAGGGCTGAGTAAACCCACTTCTCTCAGCTTTTCCTCTTATGGCAGCTTCTCTGTCTTTTGATCATCTTTGTGGCCCTTCTCTGGACCCTCTCCAGGCTGACCACATATTTCTTGGGTAGCAGGGGCCAAAACTATACATGATATTCCAAATGTGGCCTTACAAGCACTGGCCAGAGTGGCATAATGAGTAAATATTTATGAGGCCACTAGATGGTGCCACACGTATTGTTAGATGCCTCAGGGAACAATTCTAGGGGGAAAAACCCAAACAAGACATAATACTACTTTGTGAAACAGTAAGGATGTTTTTAGATATCATTTTCCATCTTCTGCGTTCTGCCATTTCTGTCTACTGCCTCAAATTGTACCGTTCTTTCTTCTGTGCTTTGGGTGAGAGTATAAACTTCAGAGGGATTATCACAACAATGCTAGCTCAGTTTAGCGTATGAGATCAATAACTTTTTATTTCTCATTGTAAATTTCTCAGAGCTAGTTTATCTAATATCTTCATATTTTGAGAAAGGTACAAGTTTGTAAATTTGCTTGGTGTTTATTGTTACTACATAGTTAGTATGTCTTACCTACAGTCAAGCTTTCCTGATTAAGTCAACCAGCGTTGACTCCTGCACAGCACTCACCTGTGTAAGGCAGCAGATCTCCTGGGGGTCTTATCCTCTTGGGTTCTGCACTGGAGTAAGCTCAATTACTCTATGAGTTGTGTAATCAGTGCTTTTAAGAAAATAAGCCTGGTGAGATTTCTCCTGGCCTCATAAGCAATTGTGGGAAAGTACAGAAGAGCTGTAACATTTAAATGACACAAAATGTGCCCATGTTATGCAGCAATCATACTACAAGGCAGTGAGTTGTATTAAGTTGCCATATATGTTCCTTTCAGATTAATCAACTTGAATTCAGATCACAATTGCATTTAAAGAAAGGGTTTACACTTGTTCACAGCACTTAAGATGACCTGCTGCTCATTGTCATTACTTAAGATGGCAATAGTCCACAATAAATAAGGTATTTTTAGAGTTAACTCTACAGTGAAGATAAATTTCAGGCTCTTTAGTTCACTTCTGAAGTTGACATTTCATTCTTTTTGTTAGTGTCCATGAGACCTTCTGACACATGACATTCAGCTTGATACTACTCCAGAAGAAGTTATGCCCTTTCATTTCTGATCTGCTTTTCATTTTCAAAGATTTATTTTTTCCTATGAAAATTCTGGTTTTGTATGCCTACTTTGGATAATGACCAGGGAAGTCAGTGAAGCTATAAATAGAGGAAAGCAAAAGTGATCAGTCAGGTGAATTGCTAAATATTGAAAAGGCCAAATAATAAAGTACAGCACTATAATTCATAGAGTATGTGAGGCATTAAAAGTCGTGAAGGTTCACCTTTTGATCAAGATTTATTAGAGACAGAAATCAACCAGAACTCAATTTTTTTTTTTTTTGCATAACAAATACGGTAGAGAAGATAATAAAATAGTATAAATTTACTGTATTCTAAAAGACTTCATGAAATCAAGCTGTTCACTTGCTGCTCTCCATCAGACTCGGTCAAGGCTGACGTTTAATGGAAGACCTTCTCCGTGCTATAGAAAAATGATGAAGGAAGTGATTCATCTCGGGTCATTATTTCTAGCCCCATCTCAGTACATGCTTACATGACATTGCCTTAAGAAGTGCTTTTTGTTCAATTATTTTGACTGAGGAATAAAGCCAGATACATTTCCTCCCAATATCTCAGCAATCCCCAACTTAAAACAGTTATATATAATTTTTATATTAATTCTGAAAGGCATAGTGAAGTAATAGAATTCTATTTCACTTAGTGATGTACAAATAGGTAGCACAAAGCAGTCCTTGCTTGAAAGGCCTTACTGTCTAATTTAAGATAAGACAGTCAATTCTTTCCTTCCATCAGGAACAGTAGAGTTTTACTGTAGAAAATGGGACACACCATCAGATGGTATTTTCCTAGCAGATACAAATACGTACAAATTTAGCTATTGTGCCTTAGGGATGAGACAGGATAGTAAAAAATAAAGTGAGAGGATATTTGCAGGAGATAAAGGTACTCCTAACCCTCATCTAAATGAAATGTAAGGAAACCTCAGCTGGGGCAGTGAATTATAGGGCTGTAGCTGTAAGTCACATCAGGAGCACAGAGTTTCCATTCTTTGCTTTCTAAATATGTGATTGGGCATTTTTGTTAAAAATAAATGACAATAACTTGGAGCTTAAAAGTATAGACAAAGAAGACGTATTTGCTGAAGCAGAGAAAAAACTGTCCGCTGAAAGCCGTGAAGGATTGTGTCAATAATAGTTCAGAGACTGTTAGTAACAGAAGGCAAAACTGAAATGGTCCTACATACAGAAACTAGAGAACCAGAGCATTAAAGCTATATGAGCAGACATAAAATTAGTTTAAATATATCTAAGTCATCAAATAGGGTTATTCCTCTTCCTTAACTCTTGCTCTTTCACTAATGTCAGTGCTGCACTGGTCATACTCTCCAAATCTTGAAGTGGCTACTGGTGCAAATACCTTTGTCCAAACATTTTGAAAATTCTCCTTTCCAGTCTCTCAATTTAACTGCCCAATCTTTTATGTAGTTAACTGATCAGGAATGTGAGCTAAATGGACAAGTGTCAGTCAGTTAGAATGGACCTTTACCCTTTGCTGCCTGACTGCTGTTGATTCATTAGCAGTGCTACTTAGTAAGTCTTAAGAGTCCAAAGAAAGCAGTTTTCTGTTATACATATATATATGTAAAATGCTTGTATTTTTTTATATACTTCCAGAATTTGAGGAGGAAAAAAAAAAAAGGCAGTACAAGTTATTTTATTAATAATCCAAGAAATCCAGTTCCTTCAGCTCCTTGTCAAAGAAGAGCATGTCTTGTAGCCTCGCTTACCATCTTAGTAGCCCCCCAGAAGTCTCTCTACACTTTACTCGTATCTCTTTGTTCTGGAATCTCAACCCAGCCTGGGTAGACCAGAAGTGGCCCACTTCCCTGGGCCTGTTGGCTGTGCTCCATCTTTCCCTGGTACACAGTTAGCCCCGTTGCCACAAGAGCGCACTGCTGACTCACATTCAACAGAAATCAGCAAAACGAGCCATTGAGATCCCCTCGGTTTGGTCAGGGGTATAACTTCAGACAAGCAGAAAAGTTTCCAGGGAAATGCTTGTATTTTGGCCAGACCTTTCCTCACTGCAGCTTCTGATGCAGCTGTGCATCAAAATAGGTATCAGCTAACCTGTTTGCATGCCAGTGACTATTAAGACTCCATGGATAAAATAGGAACTGGAAATCAAGCCTGATAAGTAGTGTGTAGGAGAGAGCCTTTGGAGGAGATGTATTTTAATTTTGGCAAACCACATTTATTTTTAGGAGTCAATTTAAAAGTGAGTTTGTGGTGGTCTGGAGAATTCCTGAGGGGTTTTTTTGCCTGTAGGGAGAGAAAGTTTATTTTCTTACTAGCCTTAGAATATAGTGTAGCTTAATATATACACTAATATCTTAGTATTAGGCCAATTTCCAAGAGGAGCATCCTATGGCCAAAGCCTGAGGGAAGCTTTCTTGGCTAGAAACCATAAAGTCTCCCGTTTTCTCAGGACTTTCTATTTGTGGTCTCACAAAGTCATTTTTTTTTCTTTTTTTTTTTTTTTTTTGCAAATCATTGCCTTTTTGGAAAGTGAACCCTAAAGAGAGATAGAAAATTAAGCTGAACAGATTTTCACTTGACCAGAGCTTATAACAATGATAAAAATAGCTATTAAATTCAAAAGCTACAAATCCAGAAAGTGAAGGTCCACTTTAAACTTGCAGTCTACTGAGATGTTTCAAAGACTTGGGTTTGCTGCAAGCTATTCTCATTACAAACTGGCTGGTAGCTACATGATACTGTCCCATGGGAGGTGACCTCTGAGTGAGGGTTAAAATTTTAAGCTTGGGTACGGCCATCGTTATCCAGCCATGTGTGACATAATGAAAAAAGTCTGTGCGAACAAAACCTTTTACCCAAACAAAACATCCAGCTCATTCTCCTACATTTACTGTCAGTCATGTCTGTGATTTTTTTTTTTATTTTTTTTTTTTTCCTTCAGATAATCCAAGCATGTTTCATAAATTTTCACCCTGCTGGCAATAATGTGCCAGTTCTTTTTAGGACAAATATGTTATTTTTATTAGCCTGATACCATTCTAGAAATGTTGCTTTCTCCTGAGGCATAATGTAGTCTTGTTTATCTCAAGTGTTAAAAATGCCTAACAGCCTTTGGCCCCTTCAAAGCTCTTGCTTTATGGTGTCTTACTTAAAGAATTAGGAAAGCACATCTTAGGTTGCCATCTTCACACTTGATACTTCCTCTTTCTGAGCTCTCTGTTCTACATCCATTTTTAGGCGTTTTTCTATCAGCTGACAACAAAATATGCATTTTTAAATTTTTTTTTTACTATAATATAAAAGCTATTCAACTCCTAGTTTATGCTGGGTAATTCCACAAATATCTGCCTGTATGTGCATTGTATTCCTGATCTTTATCATGCAATCAGCGAGACCAAAAATCATCACTGTTTGTTTATTTCTGTATGAACTCAGGAATTGAAATCACTTTAAATTTACTGCTTCCCAGATTGTCACCTATTAATTCCGTACTTAAACAGAGGAAACGGTGCAAAAAATATTTTTGCATTTTGATATTATATTGCAGTAATAGTAAACAGATTGTTTTGATGTCCAATGCCTCATAATAACACTAATTATGTAACGGTATGCAAATGGTCTTGATAAGCAAACTAGATCATTTTGGACTCACTTTATTTAGCCTTACAAAATTCAGAACACCTTATTTGTTGTTTCTTTCCAACATCACTCATGTATGATCTGTTATATACAACATATCCTTCTCTAATCTGAAAATTTCACTTTTCTTGCAACTTTATTATCCAGGCAAAATAGTTCTGTGTCAGAGATTTCTCCTCAGTCATTAGCAACAAGAAGCATATGCAAAGTCTTTGCCATGGGTGCTTGAACAAAACTTTAAAACATAAAAGTCTAAAACCTTGAATCTAGCCGTATGGGACAGACATCCTAGCTCTGTGCATCCCTCCATTCCTAGCTTTGACTGGGACAAGTTGCTGAAGAGGAGATGACATAGGAAGATCTGGGAAGCAAAATCTGACACCAGCAACGAACAGCTCAGCAGCTGTGAGTTGATGCAAGAGCAGATATGCTGCCTGTTGTCACTGGTATCTTGGGCATAAGTCCAGAATTTTACAGGATCTTTTCTTGAGTGTTGCTCTACTGCTGATATTATAAAGTGTGAGTAGCAGTTTTAGGATTTTGATGAAAAACAAACAATGGCACAAATATTCAGCAGCACATGCATTCAACAAAACTTTATTAGAAATGGGAGAAAGATATGTGGGAGTAAGCAGGTTTGGGATTACTGTGGTTAAGCAGGATAAAGCCAGCGGAGTAAATTAAATCAATAGCTGAGATGATGACAGACTGCACAAAACAGAGAGAGTAGCACTGTCACAAAGTCAAGAGCTTTTATAGTTTGAATGGGCCAGGGAAGGCGATTACCGGGTTCTGAATCACTTTAGTCACATGCACACTTTCCTAGCAGTGTCGTACAACCATCGTAACACAGCATCAACCTTCTCATTTGCAGTCACTTTGATAGCTGAAGTCAGCGCAGCAGCTTGCACGAGCGAAGATCTTTATTCCAAATCAAACTACAGTCATATTGCACCACACTATTGATTTTAAATGGAGGGAAATCAAATAAACACTTCTGGTTACTGCATATTCTTCTCGCGCTTTGTCTCCTTAACGTTCAGAGCACTGCCGCTCTTTTCTTCCGTGCTTTTATTATCATACTGCGTGTCAGAAATACACTGTAATACTGCAGAGGGCACTAACGGTGCATATGAACAGCTGTTCAGCAAATCCAGAATTTGAGCTGCATGAAATTAGGACAGCAGATGTCCGCAAGTATGTATTTATTCATTCACCAGTGTCAGACCTATTCGGTCTATTGATGCTAAGGGCCTGTTGATGGAATCATACCTGACCAAATAACCTTTGACATAAAGAAACAAGAAATAAAATAAGATTCAGGTAGTTGAAAGTTCTCATATGTTTCAAACTTATTAAAAGGAACATGGCATCAGGAAAAAAAAAAATAACCAAAATATTGCCATTTAAATGATGGTTAAACAGTTCCTTTTAAATCTTTGTGCATTTTTCTCTGGAACATTTGAGCTTTTAGATATCATCATTTGCGTGAACTCATACCAAATTGTGATTTTAATATTTAAATGACAGATCAGCTTTCTAAAACTTCGCTCGTGCTTTAAGTAGATATACTACACCATAGAACATACTTGATACATTCTCTGGTGAGCGTCAGAATAGGATTGTTTCTATTTCCAGATCTGTTTCTGAATAGTACTTCAGCTTTAGGCAAGTGACTACTTAGTTCCTGTATGGCTATAAATTAGGTGTGATTGCTAGTAGAATGATTTATAATTCTTGGATGCCATGCTTTTACTAGTATTAATATTTCTAGGAAAGTATTTTGGCAACTACAGCCATTGGAATCTTTGCCGTTAAGCTGATTTCTGTTGTGTTCAGGGTAGAGGTTTTGAATGGCAAGTGGAGATTTTGGTTTTTGGAAAGTTTCACTATTCAAGTAATTTTCAACTGTTTCTTCCTTCAGGGACAAAGTAAGCAGCCAAAGCCACAAATGTCCATCCTGGAGACATTCTGCTGACATCAGATGTCTGCCATACCTACTTTTCTGATGCCTAAAGCTGGCCTTTACTACAACTATAACAAAACAAGTGAAAAAACATTCCTTGTAGGAAAAAGCTCTAGGAAATATCTGTTCATGCTAACTCCAAGAAAGTCTGAGGGTGATTTGATCACACTGTCTAAACAGCTAGATGGTACAGAATGAGTTCTCAGACTAGTCTAAAAAAGTGTGAGAGGATCCAGAGGCTGGAAGTTGTAGACAGGTAATTTCACAGCAGGTTTGTTTGCATTTTTAGAAATGTCAATAACTAGCTACTGAATTACATGTCAAGATGGCTTCTCCATCATTATATTTGTGAATGTATTTGTGTTTGCCTCTGAAAGTTATTCTAAGGTTAGAAATTAATCAAGATCAATCCCACTTAGATTCGGATCTAGACCTAGATATGATCCTAAAGAAGGGAGCAAAAAAATATTTTACAAGTCTATTCCCAAGCTTCTATGTGACTTACGTAAGGTTTATTTTATATGATTGGCTCATGACAGCCATTCATAAAACTTGCAGCATTTGCTATCCAAATAGCTTCCAGCCACTGACATTATATCCTCTAGCATATCTGCTTACATTCTGCTGTTGTCCTACTTCCAGATACCATTCATCTTTGAGCACACAGTCTCTCTAGATGCATAGTTGCTTGCTCTGCTGATATCTTCATTGAAAGCACTTAGACATTAAAAACAGCAGGTGCCATTTAAACAAAATATCCACGATTTGGTGTGTTAAAATCCTGCAGATCTGTTCTAAACCTGCTAATTTAAACATCCACATAAGATTGTTTACTCACTGACTGTTTGTGTTGCTTTTACAGGATTACTGTAAAGCTATTTAAAAATTCATTAACTTGAAGGAAAATTAACCAACAACACGGAAAATGCCCATATTAACCCATATTTACCCTCTTACAGTTCTTCTGTTCAGGTGCCTGCAATGGATCTTTCACAAACATCAAATCTGTGTAAATCAGCATGAGTCAAATAGGGGAGTGGATCCAGCTGTTCATTCCCATTTCTGTGCCTCTCCATTCCACTTTATCGCCCTTCCCCACCCTTATGCCCTATGTCACATTAATAAGACTATGACTGTAAAATGGGGTTGGGGAGCTGACCCGACTTAAAAGCAATTCAGCACAAGACATAGATAACGGAGTGGTTCTTGCAGTCTGTAGTTGCTCTGTACATCCACTATGCTGCTGAAGAAGCAATTATTCTGGTATCAAGGAATAAAACAGCATAGGGATGAAAACAAGTATGAAAAGCAGCCAGCATCTCTCTTGGGCAACTGCTCAGGCTCAAAGCGTTTGTGAAACTCCTTGTTTTGAGCTGCCTTGACATCATGGCCTGCTGTGGCCTCAGCTTAAGGTTTAGGAATAATATAGCTGAGGTATTAGCTGTCTTCTTAGCAAGGTATCACATCAGTCAGCATTTTATATGTGCAGACTGTAGGACTATCATAATAATCTTGATTCCCTGAAAACTTCAACGGGAAGTACTTCCATGTGATATGGAAAAACGACACATGTGGCACGAATTTTTACGAAGCATGTACAAATCACTTTCAATATACCATTTCACTTTAATTTTTACAGTAGGTGAGCAAATAAAATTAGGATTATACATCACTGAATTAATTTTATTATCAGTTTCACTGGCAGTAGTGTGAACATCCACACCTTGGAAAAAGAAGTTAAAAGTTACATGACATTCAATATATTGCTTGTATAAAGTGCAAGTAGGCTGTAAAGAAGAAGAAAGTTGTGCTTACACCTCCTTTAAGGCTTATTTCTTTTTGAGTGATATAGGAGCTAAATCAGAATTTTGCCAAGAGGGATCCTGTATCACTGTATTCTTTGTTGGAGGTCCTCATAACTTTCTTATACTTAACTCTGTTATATTATAATTTGACTTGGCAACCTTTCAGCTATATTCTTTAAGTAGGTTAAGTACAAATCATATTGTTATAACACAATTGCATTGTTTTCTAGGCTAAGACGTTGAGCTTGCAGAACATAAATGAAACCAGCATGGAAAGAAACAGTGAGTCACTTCATCTGATAAATAACTTTTTAAAGTGTGAGGGGAAAAAAAATACCTCCAACACATTTAATTATCTACATAAAAGTTAGTGCTCAGTGGGTAAATCACAGAGCTAGATAATGAGACCAGAGTAGTTTGACCTTTGTTACACAGAATTGCAATGTAACCTTAAGGTCCATCTGCATGTTATTTTCCATTGATTACCTGTAACTGAGTAACTCATCCCACAGAACCTCACTTGTCTAAAAGTTAAATATCTGTTCTAAGTTACTCATCTGCATCCCATATAAATCTTCTCAATACAGACATAAATACACCATTCAAATGGGATGAACCTTCCTTGAGAGCTCTCTCCATTGTTAGTAGAGAGAATGTAGCTTGAACTGGATGCACCCATTGAAGCCAGGTAAAGTAGCTCCCTGCTTAATATTCCTCTAAGAATTTCAGGTATGATTGAATTAGGATCATGAAGTAGCACTAGAATTTAGGCTCAGTACTTTGTCTTCGGGAACCTTTAAGATCTCTCTTTTTTATCTTTTCTGGTTGCAAAACAGGAATGATAACCCCCTACTCTTGTAAACCAGTTTTGTTTTCATGTTTCTTTTGCAATATAAGCAATAAATGCTAAATAAATTAAAAGCTGATGTGATTTAATTGACATGGAATTTCTTGACTACCAATTCTGCAGTGATATTGATCTGCATTTTGTTGCTGTAAGGCCACAAAGGCCCCATACTGCATTCTTAAAAATAGGCTACATTCCTGTCCAGTCTAATTGAGATTTTGGCTAAGATCGCAGTGCAGAATAGGTCCTCAGGTTTACATACTTAGAATCAATATGAGTATTTGTTCAAAAAAGATGAAAGAAGGAAATGTATATGCACTGAGAAACAAAAACCTCACTTATAACTGAAATAAATCAGTTGTTTTAGCAGCTCATCCCTTTGGGACACCCAAAGGCAGTCGTTCATATTATGGACTAATGGGCTGCAAAATTTCAGTGTAATGACAGAATTTTGTTTCTGGCAGATTGACAGAATTTTGTTATTTTGGGGAAGGCTGTAGGGGTAACCACAGCATAAAAGTAAGGTCAACTCCAGTCAGACAATTTTTAGTAACTGGAAGATTGTGATGGTTGCCTGGCAACTACAGTAGATATAAACTAGCATTTCCAGGTGACTTGTGAGACTTTTTCTCTTGGTATATTGAGATTGCCTTTTGAAAGGGTCTGGCAGTCAGAACGGTAAACTAATCACGGTTAACTTGACCCACAGTAGAGGCAAAGACTGGCTGATCTGGGGTTTTCCCAGTACTTTTTTTCCCATATTTCCATGAAGTGTTAATATATTGTCTAACACTTGAATCTAAGAAAGGCGTGATTCCCATAAATGGTGCCTTTCCCACGAGGAGGATAAGTTATCTGGGGAGAAATTAACTGCGTCCACCTTCAACAGGATACGATAGATTATTGTCTAGCTTGTTTTATAGTCAGTAGAAGATTGCCCCTACCTTTTACCTACCTTAGATCCTTACGATACAATGGATATCCCACTGATTGATTTAGGCTAACTAGTTTCAAAAAGCTATGGCTTGGTGTAACATATTCCACACTGGATGTTGCAAGCCCTGGTATCCTGACAGTCTCACAGGTGTTATAATTCTTTGACCAAGATAAAGTGTTTATTTTCACAGGTGATGCAGAAATCGTAAGGAATGGTATTTCTTAATATCTGCTTCATTTCTTTTCTACCTGTTGTTCGGTAGCTTAATGCTAGCTTTCCCATGCGTATGTTCCTTTCTCTACCCTCTCGGTCTAATCTGGTTATCAGCTCTTCTGAAAAATATTCCTTCTAGTCTTGTTTTCTGATAATAGCGTGTATCATTTAAAAAGGTGACATTTCACCATGCCATGGTTCTAGCTGATATTTTGTACTTCTGAACCCTTCCTCTTAAGTAGCTGTACTATACAATTTCTGAGACAGTTTGTTGGTTTTTTTTCATAGGGCTTCAAACTGTCAGATGCTTAACTGCTCATAACTGTATGGTTTAAATACAATAAACCCATTTTTAGAATCAGATTGGCATTGTTACATCTGTTTCTTTAGGAAAGTAGTCAGAACCACTTGATTTTGTTTATTTGTTTTTCATTTTGACTATCCGTGTCACTTTGGTTTGTTGTCCTGTTTGATCACTGCGTTGGATTCCCTGTAGCTTGCTTTACAGTCTGGTTGCAGTATTACGAACTTTATAGTAGCATTTTGCATAGTGTTTTCTGGAAACACTTGATCAAATATTGATTTCTCATTACAAATGAGGTTTTCACTATGCATCCGTTGTTGCAGGCTCAATGTAGAATGCTTTATTGAAAATCGATTGCTATAAAATAATTTACCTTCAGTACAAGTGAGTTCATGGATTTTGTTGGGGTTGCTCTTTATACTGTTTAATCAATGTGTGTAAAGCAAGTAACATTTCAAAAGCAATAAACAAGCAATTAGTTTGCATACAAGACTACTACTTCTTATACATGATTTTCCTTCATGAATGAGATGCTAAGTCTTTTATCATTTCCCACACTTTCTACTTTACCAGTTTTGTCATCAAATTTGACAATCATTTGGTGATTGATCATTTGACAGCTCTTTGGTGAAGAATGGTATGTAGAGTAGCATCTACTCAAAGACCTGTATGCTGTTTCAATTGTCACTGCATTTACTTTTTTTTCAGCAGAAATATTTAGGATTTCCGCAAGGATTTTCATTCATGCCCCTCTTGGTTTGTGCTAGAAATTGTCCATGTACATGCATCTTCAGAGTATTGTCCTGAACACAGCTTGCACTCATCCATTGCCTGTTTTGAAGATAAGACATTTGGACAGCTGCTAAGAGTCTCAGTAACTAGTATTAGGGAATGTTGATTCTTTTTAGAGCCACCAGCTGCTATTGTTGAATAACTAACACATAAAAATAAAAAATAAGATTAGTTGATGGCCCATACTGTGTTCAAGGCTTGGCAAGCATTTTTTTTTTGCCAGTCATGACTGTCTTGAGCAGATATATATATATAAATGCATTTCTGGTCACAAGAGTGTTGGCAGAGCTAGGGAGTTGCATGTGCTTACACAAACATGCTTCCCTGAAAATGTCTTCACTGTAAGTCTTCACATAAATATGCTACCTACTTACTGCTTGTCTCACCTCCAGATGGGTCTCCAAATTCATCAGTGTTTCCCAGCATAAAGAGTAAGTTATGAATAGCCCTATTTCAAGGCAGTTATTTACCTGTAATATACAAGTAATAATAGATTCACATATGTCCTTCATCACATTACTGAAAATGAAAAACAAACTCAGATTATTCAGGAACAAAAGGAATCTTAGTTATACATGCTTCTCACTAAATAGATTTCTAAATACTTCAGCTAAGAAGCACTTGTGCTCTGTTATAAAATTAGTCTTTTATTCTTAATCTGTAGTCTAAAATATGGCAGATTTTACACCTAATTCAGTACTTTACCCTCCTTTACATATTTCAACAAGGGTAGCTGCAGTCCTTGTGTTAAACAGTGAGACATTAGACCACATGGGTAAACTCACCTTCTCTTGGGCTGTGTATCTTGTTCCCTGCCTGGTTGGACACCAGGGAGTCAGCATGATCATCATGAAGCAGTGGGGAAAAAAATAGTTCCCAATACCACTATAGGGAACTATGTGAATGTGATGATGAGAAGACCAGAACATCTTGGATTTTTGGTTAATCGACACGTTGTCGGTTGACCAACTGCAATCATAAACAAGAGCATAAATTGTAGCATATGATGTTTAGCACTTTAATGGGAAGTTCATGGGAAAATATCTCAAAGATAGTGTCACCCAATGACAGTTTTATTTCTCTAAAACTTTAGTATTAAGCATTCTCTTAGCTCAGTAATGTCTCATAATGAATTACGTCCCTTACACCAGTCTACCTAAAGAACCAAGGAATATTTTTTGCATTAAACTGGGATGCTCTTTTTCTTCTCCTCTCATTTTTTTCTTCTGATGAATTTACAGCTATATGTAGGCCATGTTTTTTTTAGTATCAGACACTAATACATTTATTCACGTATTGTGCCATAGCAAAATGTTAAGTAGATGATGCTCCTTTAGAATTCTGATTATTAGAAATTTATAGTCAGAAATTTTCTATGTATGATTCACACTGTGCCATTTCAGCAGGAAAAAAACCAAACCAAGAAGCAGAAGAAAATGAAGCAGAGGAAACTTGAGGTTTGGAATGTTTCAGCATAGAAGAAGTAAAAAAAAGATTATTCTAAGAAAAAATTAGACCATCTGGAAAAATTCCTCCTTCCTTCACTGACTTATTCATATAATGAATAAGATCAAGGTAGAGAAGGTTTGAAGCATGAGGAGAGAAAAAAAAAAAAAAAGAAGAAAGCAGAGATAAAACAAAATATATCAAAAGGATACTATGCAGACAATTTTCTTGTGTTAACTGTGTGATCCCACTAATAAACTAGCACAAGATGAGCATCCATGCATTCAGGAAACTATAAATAGCACAGTGAAAAGGGATTGTTCTTGAGTCTCCCACTCCCTGCACGGGTGACCACGTGGTATAGCAGCCTATTACACTTGTCTGAGAGCTTGCATCTAGATTTTCTCCTGCCTGTGTTATTGTCTTTGTTGCAAGAGCATGAAGATCTGGTGATTCTTGTCAGAATTATCTGCTCCAGAAATGTTTACTTGCAGCTGATAGTTACTGAGGAGAAGCATGGTATGCGATGCTGCATGCAAAACATTCACACTAAATACTTCTTCCTAGATATTCATCAAAAGAAGCCTAACCACCAAAAGCACAAAAGTGGTGTTTTGGTGCTTGTACCTGTAACGCAGCTACGCTGTTCCTGAGACAACACCCCTTGTTCTTTTTTTACAAACCTTCCATTCAGTATCAAGCAGCTATCGTTCAAAGTTCTCTTTCACAGACAATCTCCTGGTCTGTCACACAGTTGACATTATCTGCCTCTAAGAAGACGGAGCTTTGCTAGTATCTTGACAATAAAAGAATATGACGTTTTCTTGCAAACTCTATTGCTGGGCCACTTAGAATTAATACAATATCCTGCAGTGGAGGTCTTGCCTTTTTCCAATCCAGTATTAACTGGTACAATTTGATCAAAAAATGATTTAACTTATTTATCTCTCTGTCTGTAAGCCTCTCTACACAGACTATGGTTTCTCAAAAGTAATTGTTCAAATAATTTGCCAATTATTTTGCGTTTCTCTATTTTTTCTCTCAGTTAAATAACATTTTATAGTTTTCAGTGTCACTGACTCCTCCATCTACAAAATAACTCTTCTAAGACAATGTAAATAGGTGAAAAAAATGATGTCAAATGGTGGCTTTGAATGGCTTCTTACAGACACTTCTCTTTGAGTTAAGGGACAAACTGAATGACACCATGAGGCACTAACCTGTTTTTCTGTGATAAATGCTTACTTTAAAACAGCATACTCTATAAATAGTCTTAAACCAGCTGACCTAACCTTATTTATCATAGTCCTAGATATAAACTCAGTCACTTTTTGTTAACTTCAAACCTCTGGCTACTCCCTCAGATTGTCTCATGACTATCTGAGAGCCTCAAGCCAGAGCCATGGAACTGACAAACATTGCAAGCGCTGAGTTTCAAAGGATGCTTTTCATCTACACACAGAGGCGAGCACCAAGGATGCTGCAGATGTGGACTGAAAAATATATATCTTGAGTAGTAATTTGTACAAAATCTCCTGTACTAAGAGCGTAGATACTCTTGTGTCAAGGTGTTAAGGATTTATGAAGGCTTTTATAAGGAGATATGCTGATTTTTCCAGATGCCTTTGGAAGTAAGTGTTATCAAGATTCATCATTAGCTTTTGTCTCTTTCTAGTTTAGGAGACATACTGTGCTTTTCACCCCAGATCACCTTGCAATTCTCACATTCATCCCTATGTGACATAATGCAGCTGAAACCAGCCCTGAAGCTATTATGCAATGCTAATGCCTTTTTGGTTTATAGTGGAAATCAGCCATTTTCTGTGCTGCCTGGATGTTACCATTCTGAAGTGTCCAAAAAAAATGGCGTAGACATTTTCTCTGTTCATTTTAACAGCCTTACAAATCCAGTTTCGTAGAAAATCAAAAAATAAGGGTTTATGCTATTTAATGTTGCTGGTTTGCTTTTTTTTTTTTTGAAAAAAACCCCTGCCTATAATTAATAATTTACTCTGTTATATTTGAGGTCGTGGATTCTGTACTTGGAAAGAGCAACAAGACTGACATGCAGACTATTTTGAGTATTTGTTGAATGACTGGTAAAAAAGTAGGTCTTTTAGAAACATTAAAAATTTTATGATGATACCAGAGACACACACACTTATGGTAAGAACAAACTGTAACTAGAATGTATAGTTCTTTGCTCCTACTGAAAATCAAAGGGACTTTTACCCTTGACTGCAGCAGAAAGGAAGGTAGGCCACTAAAAAAATGCTTTCAAAAATCTCCATCACATGTTTCAGGGAAACCAACAGGGAAGGTAAAAAGAACTCTGCGGATGAATGAGCAGATGAATTATTTGCCTCAGAATTGAAAAAGCTATTCCTAAACCATTAATCACCAATGTTCCCTTTCTAAGGTTTGTTGCAGCGATATTACCAAACATCTTTAAGTGACATATGTCTGTTCTACTGCGACGGGCCGGAGAGAAACAATTATTACAATGGGCTTTTTCTTCAATAAGGAGTAAGCCTGCTGAGAATATACTGGGAAGAATAAAAATTCTTCTTGTTGTGCTGTGTTGTTCTCCTTTCATGCTAAAATGCTTCTTTTGTGGTCATTTTCCCAAACTAGACTGAGTTACTGGGCTCCATCTGCTGTGTAAGTGGCATATTACTTTAGGCATGATGTGTTACTGCATCTGTCTTTACGCTAAGCTGGAACATGATCCTCCATTCGGAGTAGAGGGAAAGCACAGATAAAATGTCTTTCCTGACAGCACAACTTTACAGACAGCATAGGCAGAGATTTTTTTTTCTTTGTTGTTGCTGATTATACAAGAGCTCAATACAGTCAATAAGCAGCTGTTTGGATTCTCTTAGTAGGGCTTATAATACACAAATTGTATAAATCTTTGTTCTCAGATAAATCTATAACTATATTCGTTTAGCTAAATTATTTATTTTCAAATGTTTTCATTGTCACGTAAGAGTTATTTATTTTGAATTTGGTGTTTGCGTGTAAACAATTTTTCAGTAGAAATCTCTAAGTTTAATAGCAATGTATGTAGTTCGAGAGATTTTTGAAGAGAGTGTATAAATTTGTCCTTTGAAGTTTTCATTCATGCTAGACCAAGACACAGTACAGTACCGTGCGCTATTTTATCGTGATTTCATCATCCACACATTTAAAAGGAATTTTAAAGAGCTTTAAGGAAGCACAGGGAACAGAATCCAGATATAGTAAATCTTACTACAAACAATTATTTTCTGTTTTATCCACAAATGTAATCCAATTCTTAAAACTAGCTTTTCATTATTGTCATTGCTAATCATCTGGGAAGTCGTCCCCTGCTTTGGATAACACATTAACATCTTAGCAAGATGTAGAAGACTATACTACTTTATATACAATATACTATTTTCCAAATTGTCATTCATGAGTCATGGTTTCTAACTGATCAGAGCACAGAATCTAGACACTTTTTGGTCACTTCAAATTGCTTTAATTCTTCAAGGTTTCTAGACTTGATAGATGTTGTCAAAGAATAAAGAAAACACCTGAGCCACAGGAAGTTAAAACGTGTGGGCATTCATTTCCATCTGCTTTTAATCATCTAGAGCTAAGAGCCAGGAGTGGCATTTCAGGCATGGGATTTGTTGGTTCTGAAATATTGTACAGATTAATTTTTATTATCAGTTGCTTCTTTACTGTTATTTATAATAGCTCTGTGGGTCAACATTAACCTGTTTAATAGGTTAGCAATTTTTGAAGATTGATTACACAAAGTGCTAAACTTCCTGTGAGGCTGGAAGCAACATAACATTAATTATTAGAGTGATAGGTTTATAGTTTTGCTGCTGTTAGACAAATCGCCTCTAATGCATCAGTTGTTGCGCTGGCATATTGCTTACCGTTCCATGTTAAGTCAGAACATCTAAAGAAAGGAATGAGAAAACAGGGATGTTGTAAGAAATTATTTTTCTACAAACATTCTTTGGGACTTGATCACTCATTAAAATTAATTGAAGGGCTTTGCATGGAACCAAAGTGACATTGGATCATTAGACACAGATAAAGATCTTACTCATTAGTCAAAAAGCTTCAATAAAAGGAATTAAATGTAAGATGTCTCCACCTTCATATATTTTATGCCTTGTACTTTCTTCAATAAGATCTCCAAAGTGCCTTGCACACTGTGAAAGATAAAGTAAATCCTGTTTGTGCAGGATTAAGAGAGATCAGAGAAAATGGGAAGCATGACTAATTTAGAAACTACAGGTAGAGGACTGTTGGATTGGTTTGTTTACATGAATGGTAAGGAACGTAAGTGGTGTAACTGTTTAGAGAGACATCACTGAGGAGAAAGTGTTTTACATGAAACGGTCAAAATGTCACATTCTAAAGAAGAAAATATGTGTTGTTTTTTTTCTGGGACAATTTATAATTGTTATTACAATACAAGGTCTTAGAATGCTGAATTTCTAACATATGTAAGTTTTTACTGTTTCTAAAGTGAAAATAAATATTTGCAATTATTATATTTCCTGGTTTCTAAAATCTGCTTTGGTTCTTAGCATGGAAATAGCAGTAGCTCATGGTCGGGGGTGGGAGGGGTCAGGAAAGAGGGAGTTGTTGCTTTTACCACGCTAACAGGGAGGAAAGGAAAGCCAGTGATTGTGTGCAGAGGGTTTTTTGAGAGTTGTGAGTTATTTATAAGTGAATCAATTATTCATTTAATTATATAAATTATTTCATTAGGGAAATGAAATGGGAAAAAAAAGCACCCCACTTTGCAGTGGCATTTTGGTCACATGACAAAGTGTGGAATCAGCTCAGGTCGTGGTGGTACACCAGAATGTATTGACAAGCATTAAGAACAAGGGGAACGAAGTAAGGACTGCCATTAAGTTTGTATCCTCATGATTCCTATCAGGTAACTGATTTAGCATTATCTTATGTACAAAGTGTATTTTTTTTGTCTGAAGGAAATGGTAAATGATGTCATTTGTTTTTTGAAAAAAAAAAAAAATAATTTCAAAAATTATTTTATAATATGTTGTCTTTCACCAAAGAACTTTCAACCAGCAACTGGTTATAAACTGGTGAGTTATTTGTTACAGATATGACATAGATTAGAGTAGCTGAAGCCTGAAGAGATTGTGACTGAGACATATAGCCCAATCTTTTTACTGAGGAGAGATTTTTCTTGTCTTTTCTGCATGAGCCATATGGGGATGTTGCTGGGCCCTCTGTAGGAGGTATCCATCCCCATCCATCCATCTCTCCGCCCACATGGAGAAAACCATAGCAGCTCTTCTAAGGAAAAGGCAGCTGGCCAAGCAGAATCATCCCCAGGCTACATCCAGCTCGCAGGATACTAGAGTCCATCTTGGCCAGAGCTGCTCATGGCTGCATTTATTTGAGCCCTGTAAATACTGTGAACCTTGGCTGAGCCCAGGAGCTTGCATTTTATGACAGAATATTCTTGCCCTGATATTTTTCCCTGTTTTGGGAAAAAAACTAAAAATATATATGTATGTAATAATTGCATCTTAATCCTTCTGAATTTCTTTTAATTTGTCATTTCAAACTGCGCAGCTTCTGTGAAAAATTGAGTATTTTGGGGATATTTCCTTCTACAATTATTACTAAGCATGTGTCCGTTGCTTTTGGTTAATTGAGCAAACAATGCCCTTGATAGCCATTTCCTTTCACCATAGTCAAAGGCAAGGTAATTAGTTAATTGCCAGAAGGGGTTGTTAACTGCTAGTAATGAACCACTATTGAGGAAATTACTACTACAGTGCCATTAGATACAGCAAGCATGTGTGAAGGAGAGAGATACTCTTTGTGATATTTCTGCACTTTTTCCTGCAAGGGAGTGCTGGCACATATATTGCTGAGAGATATATGGAAAAAAACCCAAACAAACACAAACCCACATTATTCTTCATGTGGGTAGCTAGCAATGACATGAATTTTCAAGACAATAAGCTAAATCCATTCTTAAACTTTCATCTTAAAATATTAATCATTTGATCCAGCAATATGTGGAATAACAGTACCTTGCTAATGTTTACATGATGAAGTACAATGCAATGTATTTTTATGTCATTTACATAAAATAATTTTTTTTTAAAGCGCTCATTCTAATCTACATGTGATTTTGTAAATAAATTTGGACCAGACCTAAAGGACGGATGTTCCCATCACAAAAATTATCACAATTCTCACTGCTGACTAATTATGTCAGATTTAGCACTATCCCTGGTAAGTATCTCAAAAGAAAAAGGCTTAGATTATGCTTATATAGAATCATAGACTGATTTGAGTTGGAAGGGACCTTTAAAGATCACCTAGTCCAACCCCCCTGCAGAGAGCAGGGGACCCTCCTGTGTTTCAGTCTGTGCCCACTGCCTCTTTGTCCTGTCACTGAAGACCACTGAAAAGAGTCTGGCTCCCTCTTCTCTACACCTTCCTTTCAAGTATTTATACACATTGATCTCTCTGCTCCTTCTCCAGGTTGAACAGTCCTATTTCATTCAAGCCCTCCTCACTGGAGAGGTGCTCCAGTCCCTTAGTCATCTTTGTGGCCTTTCATTGGACTCTCTCCAGTATGCCCATCTCTCTTTTGTACTGGCAAGCCCAGCACTGGACACAATATTCCAGAGGTGGCCTCACGATTGCTGAGTAGAGGGGAAGAATCACCTCCCTTGATCTGCTTGCAACACTCCTCTTAATGCAGCCCAGAGTGTCATTTGCCTTCTTTGCTGCAAGGGAGTGTTGCTGTCTTGTGTTCAACTTGATGTCCACCAGAACTCCCAGGTCCTTTTCTGCAGAGCTGCTTTTCAGCTACGTATCATAAGCATATACATGTATGTATTGGGTCTGGCTGAGATGGAGCGAATTTCCCTATCGCAGCCCCCATAATGCTGTGCTTTGTATCGGTAGCTAGAAAGGTGCTGATGACGCACCAGAGTTTTGGCTGCTGCTGAGCAGGGCTCACACAGCACCAAGGGTCTCTCTCCAACATGTCCCCCTTACCAGTAAGCTCGGATGTGGGCAAGATCTTGGGAGGGGACATGGGCAGGACAGCTGCCCCAAACTGGCCCAAAGGATATTCCATACCATATGACATCTGCTCAACAATAAAAGCTAAGAGAAAACAGGAGGAAGTGGGTAACGTTCATTACTATGACATTAGGCTTCCAGAACAACCCCTCTGCGTACTAAAGGCCTGCTTCCTGAGAAGTGGCTGGACATTGCCTGCTGACAGCACGTAGAGAATAAATCTATTGTTTTTCTTTACTTCTACATATTGCCTTTGCTTTTGCTTTATTAAACTGCCTTTATCTTGACCACAAGTTTTTTTTCCATAATATTTTCTCACCTACTGTCTCCACAAGGTTTTTTTCCATCATGTTTTCTCGCCCACCGCCTCAAACTGCTGAGGAGGGGAGTGAGAGAGCAGCTTGGTGAGCATCTGGCATCCAGCCATGGTCAACCCACCACAATGTGCAAGAAATGGTTAAAAGACAATCACGTTTATAATGTATTTTGAAACAAAATATAGAAACTAGCAAGCTGTTCTGTCTGTATGCAAACAATCCACAGATGTCTCTCCTTGTCTGGACAGGGCTTTGAGGTGAGTTTTACATGCCAAATATATACCAACACAGTCATCTACTAGCTATCCGTGTCTGCTGTGTAAAGGATTATCATTTCCATTTACAAGAAGAAACCTCCCTCCTCTTGCAAAACAAAATGTTCAAATTGTTGACAAAAAGTGCCCCATCACATCAGAAGAAAGATTAGAAGAAAGTTCAGTTAAATAGTACCATTAATTATTAAAGTCCCTAGCAACCTGCAACACTATAAACACTATGACTTTCTAAAAATCAGTATATCTTGATAAAAATAGGAGCTACCTATTTATCTCTTCATCATAAATATATTACTATTTATTAGTAATTCATTGCTTTCTAGTAATATTGTATTTTTTATGGATTACATTGTAGCTAAACTTCGAGGAATATTTCCATTAAAATCTATTTGTGTAATTACAAGCTAATGCAATTCATTGATGAATGTTCCCTCAGGATTAGAATTTAATATACAAGTTCTCAGAAGGAGAGCATTTTAGTCACAGAAAAAAAAAAAAAAAGGATACTCTTGGATGATATTGTCATTCTTTTCTTTGTAGAATAATTCTGAAGCAGATTTTAGCAATTAAGTGTGGAGTCTAAGTCAACTCTTGTGTTGACTCTTTTGCTGGCAACAGATAAGAGAAGGTACAAAAAAGAAAGGTGTTATTTTATATAGGTAGCAGGTTAAATATTAGTTTACTACATGCCTTTAAAGGGAATGAAAGACACTGGGAAGCAGAAACTGATGTATAGAAACTCAAAGTGAACTGTAACCAACCACCCATTTATGACCTATTTCAGGCTACATAGACAGCACCTACTTAAGATATCTAAGTTCAAATATCTTAGTTCTGAGCAACTTGTGAAGTATGGAAAAGATTCAGAGCAGCTAAGCAGAGACTTTGGACTGGCACTAAATACTTCCCTCTATTTCTGTTCAAGAAATTCCCTGTATTCCTGTACAAGAAACGTAACTGTTTCACATGATTAGCTCAGCATAGTCGCAAGCCAGCAAGGAACATAAGCAAGCACTGAAATCTCATTGTCTCGGTAGTCACACTGGCACATGCTTTCCTTAGGTCCAAGCCTTTGGAAATAGCAATCATCCCCCAATAGATTAGCTTCCTACCTCTCCCTCATAGCTTTGCAAAGGAATTTAGAAAGCACTTTAGCTCTCTAAATTTAGACAGCCACTTCAGTTCTCTAAATCCATCTGTGAGACCCTCAGAAAGCCCTGCTTAGCTGCTACTTAACCTGAAAGGCACTGAAATTATCTCAGAGCTGAAATACCCCACCAATAATGTCTTCTAGGAGACCAAATTTCTGATGCCGGGTAACAATATCCTGTGTGGATCCTGAAGATGACGAGCAGCTGTGAATGTGAGCATGGTAGCTTCTCAAATTAGGCATTCTGCTGCTTGGCTTGTCTGTTGGGCCTCAGCCCATAGACATCCTTATATGCCAACAATTAAATCACATTTCAGACATCCTATTGCCAGAGGAAGGGATGGTAGGTTATCTCAGAATAATTCACTTCTAGTTCATTTTTGTAAGAGATGGGAGATGTGCTTTCACATACCTCTTCCAAATCAGGCATACAAGGGAGGTGAGAACCTGACTTTTTTTTCACTGGAATGTAGTATGAAAGAGAAACATAATTTCTGCCTATTTTCTCAGAGAAAGGCCATTAGAAGCTAGGATTAATAATCTAAATGTAAATTCCCCATACTAAAGAAATTTCCTTCTGACTACTTTTGTAACATTGCTGTTCAGCAGGTTTTTTTTTATTCATTGATTGGTTTGAATGATTTTTTTCACTCTCTTAGTGCCTGCTGTGGTTCCTATTCTTGGGACTCCGATGCTTTCCACATGCAAGAAATTCCTAAATCTGGACTGACATGTTCTTTAGAGACCAAGTACCTATCAGTCAGCACTTCTAAAGCTAATCCCACTTGGAAATTTAAGTTCTTACTTCACGCCCCGTGTGTCTGAGCTCTCAGTTCAATATTGCCTACTCTCAGTTTTATATTGCTGCCTCACTGCAATAAACCCAGTCCTTGTAAGGGGTATGATATTTGTTCCTCCCCAGTTTGAATTCAATACCAAATTCCTGCTGTTTTAAATGATACAGAATCAGATGCGATTCAGGTTCACAGGATCGCAGATCACAGAACAAGAGAACACAAAGAGAAACCGGGCAGGTGTTTGGAAGCCCATAGCCTCTGCTGTAAGCTCCTTCAGGCAAGTTCTTCCTTTCAACATCCCATGCACACCTGCAGCAGCTAAAATATTATAAGAGGATGGACAAAACTATTAAAGGTTGAAAAGAGTTTGGTAGGAGTGACCATAAATAGTGAATTAAAAAAAATATTCCCCTGTGCTTAACATGCCATACAGAAAATGGATTTAGCCTGGAAAATCAGCTTTTGTCAGGATTGTCTGGAAAATTGGCATCCAGTTAAAGTGGAGTCCACTATATAACCTCTATAAAAATATCAAATCGAGGATTAGCCTTATCTGAGATTTCAACTTGCTAGTGATCTAAAAAGGTTACTTCACAGATAAATTTCATACTCAATAGCATCTAAAAATAGAAAAGAGAGAACTTAAGACATCTCTATTCATTAATCTTAGAGCCATTATGGAAATCTGCAGATTTTCTATTTTAAAATACATTTCAGAGAAAAATGTCTGTTTTATTTCCATAGCTGCAAGGTCAAACCCACAGTTAAGAAAAATCATCATTCCTGTTGTAGATTCTCAAGTTGTGCGCTTGAAGTGGGTGATTATGAAGTGGAGCATAAACAACTGAAAGCCAAATAAGATATTTGCATAACATTGGCCCATAACAGCAAATAATGAATGTGTGTTCAAGTGTAATTATTACAAGTCAATTTGGTTGAGAAACATTTGAGGAAAAATAGGAAACTATTATCTTAGAATAAGTTTTGAATTTAGCAATTTGCAATTTTTAAAGCATGCTGGATTCTTATTTTAAAGTCTAAGATGACCTCATAATAAAGAGAATAGCTAAACTAGTTTCATTATGCCTTTAGTGTTTTAATCAATCTATAATTTAAAAAATACATTATTTCTCAGAATTTATAGACTTAGTCTCTGACCAGAGATCAGACTGAGTTTTGATATTTATTTTTTTTTAAATAGGCCCAGCAATCTTTTGGCATACATTAACTCACTAGTGCTATCACATTACTTTGCAGTTCCCAGTGAGATAGAAGAGATAAAATATATTTTGAGATGAATAGAAAGATTTTTATGAGAGAAGTTTTCATGTTCTTGCTTGCAGAATTCGAGAGCTTTATCTTCATCCAGGATAAGACAGATCATTTTCTTGCTGATTTCATCCTGAAGAAGACAAAATGGCTTAAATATTTCCAAACTGGGTCATGGGAGAGAATGGCAACTCAACTTCAGATTGGTGAGTAATGAAGGTGACTTCAGTGTCATTCTCTAACTGACCTACTCAGTCTGGTCTACAGATCCAACCTATTAGTCTAGAAACAGCTGTATTGTTTTCAAAAATTAGCTGATAGCTCTGTGGCAGCTAGAGCCATGCCTTGTGCTGAAGGACCATATATCAGCAAGTTTGGAGCTGTCTCACAGATCTTCAGAATGAAACCACATGTTACTCCATCTTGCCCTAGTCAGCCCACAACAGGCTTTTTGAACATGTGGGGGTTAATCCAGCCAAGCTTTCTAATTTTCCTGGAGAATTCATAGCTATGGGAAAAATCTGTAACAAACATTATTACCGCTGGCGAAACTGATGATTTTATTTCTGTATTTTCCTTATATAATTTCAGCAATATGCTTCAAGCCCTTTGCTTATAACATTAACTGATCTGCCAAACAATAGGGTCATTTTAAGCAGAAGGTGATTTTATTTGATCTGGAAAAAACATAATGTTCGCAGGAATAATATATTGTGAGTTATGAATGTGTTTACTGTTTGATCAAGGGTTCATTCCTGTTCTATTTCAGTATAGCAATAAGATGCCGTTAAATTCAAAAGGATGAGAAAGAGACCAGTATAAGAAGCGATGCTCTATTAAAAACCTTGAAGGTAAGCAAATGATTTCTGTAGGGAATTTGTTACTCCTCATTACAAAATTATATTGGGTTTGTGGGGAATGTCCTATACAATATTCTTTATTTTATGTTGAGGAAAGAGAAGTTTTCCAGTCAGTGTTTTCCATTATACAGGTAAAATTTCAGTGACATGTGCTAGCTATAACTCTGATATGTAAGCAATCAAAAAAAAAATGCCAGAGAAACATTCCAAAGATGGAATTGATTTGTCCAGTTTATATTACCTAAAGGTCAAGTAGGTTTGAGGTTCCTAAATACTAAGTGGCTATTATTCACTGCTTCAGTAGTGTCAGGATTGATATCTAGTACTGTATGACACTGCAGAATAAGAAATGCAAGCTGCACGCTGCTGGAAATGGGAGGAAACCCAACTTTTAACCCTGGGGTGTTATATAAGAACTGCATCACTGTGCCTGTCTGATTTCTGCTGGCATCAGCCGAAATGCTGCAGGAGAATCTATCCACCACCTTGACATCCCATATGAATCCACAGTGAACAGCAACCACCTCCAGAGTAAATAGCTCTGCAAAAAAAGAAATAATCAAAGCAAGCAAAAGTGGAAGTGGTGCAAATGCATTTGGTAGTCTATGTATAATAAACTGCACGTAGTGACTTTTTTCTTTAAAATTTAGCTGGTTTTAGTTCCATCATTTCTGTATTTAATTTTTCTTCAGGTTTTGACCTTCCAGAAAATGTCAGTAACTTTGCAGATGACATTTTGTTGACAACATTATTAGCTTAGAATGTTTTCATTAGAATAATTGCATATGCTAAGTATGGGGAGGTCTCTCATTCTGTTTTCTAATGTCCCTATTATAAGGTTGCTGTTATTATAGGTTAGATCCTAGAGAAATGTTAGTATTAATTTATTTACTAACTGCTTAACCTATCAGTATGTATTTAAAAAAAAAGTGTCATTTTATGTAAGTACGAGAAATTATCAGAGCAATAATTTGTCCAAAGTCCCATTGTCTCCCTTTTCTATTGTTAGAATTTTTCCTATCATGCACTTTCCAACTTATAAGAAGGAAAATGAGTAGGTGTAGAAAGTTACATATCCAGACTTCCACTCTATTGTGAATAACAGAAAATATATGAATCTTGGAACAAATACAGTGTTGAGAGAAGTATATTTGCGTATTAAAGCAAGGGGTTATTAAAACTATACAGAGAAACCAGAAAGACTCATATTTTTCTATATATTTTTTTTATTGTGTTCTAGCATATAGGAAAAGAGGTAACAATAAAACAGGAAAAAAAAAAATGTCCCAGTGAAAAGAAAGCATCTTTCACGATGAAAAGAGAACAGCAAACTTAGTTTTATTTGATTGTGGCCAGGAACTCACCAGCTTTGCTTACACATTTAAGAAGCTAAAAATGAGGATAGTGCTGATCAGTACTGTTATGTTAGTAAATCATGTTGGTGTTCAGAACATCCTGACTAAGCTAATGTAGATAGAAAATATTTTGTGAGTACAACTATGTCACTGAGATTTAACTGTTTCTTTTTGTTTAAGATTTACAAGTTCTATTGAAGAAACTTGTCTTCAAAGCCACAGACTATGGCTGAAAAAATGCATTTCAGGCTTGCTGTTTGCCATACATCATTTAAACTAGTGATAAATGACGGTCAGCAGAAGGTGTTCAACCAGAAAACCAAGAGTACCACATGTTGCATCATTTGCATTCCTGGAGAACAGAACTTACTAAACTGGAAAGTACTCAATCATATACATCATTCAAATGTCTTCAGACCAGAAAGTATCCATCTCCATAATTAATACCATGCAGGTGAGAATAAACAAGTATTTTTAGACTGAGATGGAAACTAAGTCCTCAGATTGAGGGGAATGTGTTAGGCTAGAAGCCTGAGTCACACATGACAAAATACAGGCTTTTCTTAGTTGTATGGCAGCACTACCAAGGAGCTGCACTGATTATTGATTTTTGATGGTTGGATTTGAAGAAATATTCAAATTGTGTGGGAGGTTTAATTTACACTGTTCCAAACTCCCCCCTTGGCCTCTGATCACTAAAATGTGTCAGTGTACTCAGTCCTGATCTGTTGCAAGGAGGAACGCATAATTTGAATTATTGCCTAAACAAAAGGTGAGAGAGTGAAACTTCTAATCTTGCCTGTAGTGTTCCTGAGGAACTGCAGTACAAAATTTATCACAAACTCAGTGGCTGCCAAGGCTAAGGGAGATGGAAACTTTCGTGGTAATCCAAAATTTTAGATGAATAAGGGGCAGCCGTTGGATATGATCTAGTATACTGGCCAGAGGCTACAGCATCCATTTTATTTAAATTTTGAGAGAGATTAATATACAGAAAGACAGTTTACTAATGTTTTACCCATTTGTAGATTAAACAAAGGCTCATTAGTTCACATGAGACAGTTCAGTTTTATTTTTAGCTACAGTACGGCTGGTGCAATGCCTCTTCTCTTAGCATTTTCATTTTGCATTGCCTTCAGTCCTGACATGAAAGTTAACATTAATCTGCCAACTCATTCTGATTGGATTGCTTTGGAAGTCACTCCAAAGTCACAATGGCTAAATGGGATGAAGCTGTAAGACAGAAATGCATTGCAGTTAATACCTCTGCAGTACTGAAGCTAAGCCAGGGCCAGCCCTAATTCCTGAAAGAAAACAAATCCACAATAATCCATTCCTTAATTCTGAACAGAGTGGCACAATGCCAAAAAAATATAAATCATGTATTCCTTACTAAAACACTGCATCTTATTCCACCATGGTTTCTCTTGGCCTTTTATTCATGTAGTTTGAGGTCAGTGAGCAGCATACATGTGAAGGTGGTATCTGTACTGACACTTACATCATTCCAGTGTCCTCCTGAAGGAAGAGGACTTGGGGAGAGAATGGTTGCTGAAACAAATAATTTCAGTTTCTGTTACAACAATTAGAAGGCAGAAATTAAGATACTTCCCAAACCCACAGGCACACAGCCCTTCTCATTCCCCCCACCCCCGAAATCTGAGAATATTTTCGGTAATTTAATCCATCTAATGTCCAGTTGGGTAAAACTGCAACTGCTGTTTCTTTTTTTCATAATCTGGGTCAGATTTTGGCTCTGCAAAAAGCAAGAATGATCCCATTCATGTCTAATTAGTCTCAGTTTGGAGATTTTGATTAGGAGCATGCTGATTTTAGCCCAAACCTAGACTGTTACTTAGAATCTATTCTCCCTAAAGCGCTTTTGTGATGATAACATAGTGTGACAAAAAGAATCAGTATAGATATTTCTATCTTCATCCAAAAATGTGTCCTCGTGTAGAAATAAGCTTTAAAAATATCTTGCTAACATGAAATGTCCCACAGAAACAGATAAGCACATTGGGAGGAGTTAGGTGGGAGGAGTTAGGTGGCTAGCAAGCATTTGGAGAGGTCAGGTGTAATTTAGAACCCCTTAGGATTCCATTATGATAGCCTTTTTGTAATGTAAGACTTGTGCATTGTTAAAATACGTATTTTTAAGGCATATATTAAATCTAAATGTGAAAGGAATTTTGTTCATTACCTGGGCAGAGCTGAAAAACAAGAACCAAGTGGCAAAGTGCCCCACTTGTGTCACAGTTGGCAGACATGACTGTGAATGAAGTTCTGGTAACTGCTCTGAGGCCTTGAAGTTGTATATCTCTACAAAGAGTGAAAATATTCAAAGAAATTAAGGTGCTTAATGGAATATTAAAAACAATTCTGTTCTAAAGCATTACATATACGTATACATATTTGTGCATTGTTCTTTACGAATTCAATTTGAATCCTTTTTGCTGATACTTGGTCAACTTTTTTTTCCCCCCATTATCTTTGGTAAAATTGTCTGATTGTCATTTCTGTCTTTACAGGGAAAAAAATAAAATCTGTATGGCCTACAGAAATCGTTGCTTCCTAAATGAAGAAAGTACTCACTGTAAACCCTTCAGAAGCCCAGAAGAGACAACAAGGCAAAACCTCTCCTTGCTTCCACCCTCTGGCATGGCTTCTCAAAGGCAGGTGAAGAAGGCTGTACAGACAAAAAGAAAAAACCTTTCCCCTCCCACCACGTTTTAATGAGTGTGATGTACCTGACTTCAGTGCTGCTGCCAGTACATGGTGGGATGGCTGGAGAGAGATGCATAATGGTAAGTAACCACGAGCCAGTCTCCCATAGGCTGACAGATCCATGTCCAGTGCTATGTGATGAGAGGACGAAACTCTGAAAAGCAGTGCAACTTCATCTACGAGCCTGTGTTTGAGACAGGCTTAACCAGCTCATCAGTACCGTGCTGATGCAGCACTTTGCTTCTGTTTGGATGGCTAGCTGTAGCTCTGCAGTAGGCCCTCACAGATTTATGCATGTAAGATAGTATTCATGCCTCCTGTTAACATCTATTTTTAAAGGTTGAAAACCCTACTTACCTCCAGCAAACGCTGCAAACAATTGACTCACAAGTGAACTATAAATAATGTTTGCAGCGCACAGCCCATGCAACATACTGCTGTAGTGTTACTGAATATTCAGAATCTGCTGCCTCTGGTAGCTATACACGTCACGTTCATGACAGGTTTAGTCTTCAGTAGCCCAGAGCCTAAGATCCGGCATGTGTTTTGGAACTGGAGCATTTGCAGATTAGTGAATACCAGCCACAGGGCCAGGTATGATGTAGAAACTTGGAAATACAAAGTGTCGGTACTGACATTCTGAGTATTAACACAAAATAATATGAAATAGAAAGGTTGGGAAGAGATGAGGGGAATGACTGACAAATACTGCCAAGTATAAAGCAATTTAGGCAGCTACGGGGCCAGCCTACATCATGTGCAAGACTTTTATTGTAGGCAGATTTTTGAAGGCAAGACTGCAGGCATAAAGCCAGTTTGTGGTCAGTCACAAATAGTAGCTCGAGATCTGTGGTGAAAATGTGGCTACCTCTACAGATGTTGAAACAAAATCACTGCTTTTGCACTGTGTTTGTAGTTAGCAAGCTTGCCAGACTAAAGCCAGCTGTGCTGATCTATCCTGAAGTCTGTGCACCTGCAACATGACTTGTGGGCTGACTAAATAGTCTTGTTGATTAAGTTAACGTGTATATATCTGTGTATATCAAAGAGTTGACTGGTGTTAAAATGTCGATAAGTAAATCAAGCTACAGATTAAATATTTGGGATTTGAGCATTTGTTCTGAGAGACTGAATAAATGGAGCAGATATCCTACTTTTGATCATTCTATTCTTTTAACATTTGCCCAGGCAAAGCTATCTTGAAGATCACTCAGACATTGCTGTCAAAACCCAAGGTTATAGTAAACTTTACATCTCATGATAGATGATGTCTTTGCTTTACGCGAAAGGATAATTGCATATAGAAGCACTGTAATTTTGAGTTACAACTGGTCAAGAAAATTCAACAGTTGGAGACCGCGGCAAATGTTTTTACTTTCTCATTCGGCTGCAAAAATCCCCCTGTATGTACTAGTGGGAAAATGCTGAAGCTGATTAAACAGAAATGCCATCAAATGCATATAAAGGGCTCAAGTGCGTTATTTTGATTTAAATCCCACACAAGTATAAGTGCATTCTTTTGCTGCCCTGACATGACACCAATAATTGAAATTCAGGGTCTGTATTCTGGACTATTTTTCAGCTCTGCAGTAGGGTCAAGAGGTTTGAAGGAAGATAGAGTCCTGACTTGATCCTGTGCCCTCTGCCTGAACATTAAACATAAAATTGTGTAAGTTCAAATAATATTAATCTTCAACATGCCACTTTATTTTTAATGTACCAGTTGCAGAAGAAAATAATGTTTGAGCTGTTCTTAAAGTCAGTGAAAAGCATTAAAGATTCTCCTCTCAGATTTGTCAGTTGTGGGGTTAACATTAGCAGAAGAAGATTTAAAATCTCTGCTGATTCTGACCAGCAAAGGATTATGACATGGCCTTTTCTCAGAAATACTCTGGATTGTTCATGTTCTTTTGGCTTTTCTAGGGCATGGTTGAGGACTTCTAAACCTGTTCTTTCTTACTGGATATTGAATTTTGTTAAATTATGGCTTGACCAAAGGCTTTTGAGATATTTTTAGAAGAAGTGAAATAAAAAGAGGTTACTAAAAGGGCAACTAACAGATGATTTGACAGCATTACACATAAAGCATAAATACCATCTTCTTCCGCCGTCACTTCTTGCTGTTCATGCTCCTCTAACCTAAATATGTCTGATATTTACCACTGAAGAAAGGAAAAGGGGCAATATTTTTTTTGAAACTATCATTTTCTTACATAAGCACTTACTAATAATTTGATTGCAAACAAGATATAGACCTCTGGAACAGATATTGTAGAGGTGCTATTTTCAAATAACTGGGATAGAATCATAGAATAATTAAGGTTGGAAAAGACCTCTAGGATAATCAAGTCCAAATTTTATTTATAAAAACAAATGTATTAGTTATGATTATGCATCAAATTATTCCTGCATATAGCTGAATAGTCTTTAAACTGTCTCTATATTTTATATGGTACATCTAAAATAAAATTGTAATAATATAGCTTCAATTAAAAGAAAAGAGCTTACAAAACACTAGAAGAAACTAATTTCTGTTTACAATATTGATAGGTGTTGCTAGTTATAGGGGAGTTGAAAAAAAAATATTGATGTTCATCAGGTATTATCAGATGCTTTGAGAAACAGACTGAAGAATGCCGCTTCATTTTCTTTTTACTCTTTTCTGACGAACAAGCACAGGAGGAAAAAAAGAGATAGGGTAGATATTGAATGGTAGCTATCTAGTGGCACAGAGATTTCGTGGTGTCAATGTAGATTGTCTGGTTTTAAATTTAACTAAAAATCTCACTCGTATTAAGATTTTATTTGCTAAACAGACCAGGAATGTATTATTTCCAAGAATTCAGATGGTGCTTTAGATGAAAGAACACCATCAGCCATAGTCCCAATAGGCCTGAGCCTTCAATGACATCAGTTATGTATAGGAGGCTACTAAATTGTAATAGTTTTCCAGTGGTTTAGGAAACTGCATAAGAGCAGGGCAAGGGACTTTGATGGTAATCTTAGCACCTCCTGTGGCCATTGTTCAGATTCAGAGAAGTGACTGAAGAGCAATTACTGCACAAGTAGGTTCAGAACTGCACAGACCCAGAGAAAGACTTAAAGAAGCTTGGTAATAACCGGGCAATCAGTAGAAGAAAAGGATTTCAGTACTGCTTGGCAGATTTTTATTTTTTTCTTAGGTGAAATTTCATCCTCTATTGTTTAAGAGGATGTAGGATTAGCTATTGTAAAAATCACATAAAAATCCTATGTCAATTTTCTATGATGATCCAGCTGTCATTCTAACGTTATCAATTAATTTAAATGTCGAGATCTGTAAATGGGTGGTTTTTCTTTTATGTAAGCCGACGGATGCAGAAAATTAAATTAAAAGGTAATCAGATAAATTAAATGTTGCTTTGCAGTACAAAATAAGAATTAGATACAAACTACCAGAAAAATTAATCCAACTAATTATTTCCTAACAAAGATTAGTCTGCCTAAATTTTGGATGACCACATTTGCAAAGGCATTCAGTGCTGCTTTGAGAGAATAAAAGTATGTTTGGGTTCTCCTGCTGAACTCAAATTTCATTTTGCTTCCTGTCACTAATATTCTCTAAACCTTTTTGTAAAGAGTAATGGGCCTAAACAGAGGTTTTTAATATTATTTACTATAAGGAGAGAAAACTGTCATTACCCTCTTGTATTACCAAATTTAGAAGCAATGCATGCTTTCGGTGCTATAGAAATGTATGCTACAAATTCAGGTCCTCCTAACACCAGAAAAATTTAGGGGTAATAGAAGGACTAGGAACAAAACAATGAGAGCGAGATAAAGCTGAGAAAATTATATTTATTGAGGCTGCTTCAAATGCTTGATTAGCTGTTGCCAAGAGCTATTTTAAAATGCTGATTAGATGTTTGTAAATAACTGACCACTTCATTTATTGTTCAGAAATTTCCCTGTACACAGTGTTTTATCACTCAACTCCCCATAAGAGGAGTAAAAGACTTAATGTTCCTAAAGTTTCTAATGACAATATACTTCAGAAAAAAAAAATAAAATCCAAACTTCTTTGTATATCCTGATGATATACAAAAAAAAGAACCTCCCATGACTCCATTTCTTTTTCGTCTTCAGAAAACTTTTTTTTTTATGAACAGGAAACATAACATAAATGCTTATTTTTCCCCCTTTGTTTCTTGTTTTATCCTACATGACAGGAAAACTAGATCTGGATTTATTCCTGATGCCTTGAAATCCCAGATAAATCTTCTTGCTGCAGCATCAGAAGATGCCAACTAGCTTTGCTAGAAACGGCATCCCAGCACCTTGTGCAGCTGTCTAACTGTGGGGAGGGCTAGGATTTTCAGAATTAAATAATGATTCTGTTGCCCAGATGAAAGCTCCTCATATGTCAGACAGTGGGTAGAGGCATATCTTAAAAATCAATATGTAAATGTGTGTTTGAAGTAGCATACATTCCATCTTTGGAAAGTCTTAACTTGTCGTTTAGGACAAGGAGTGAGCTATTAGGCAACGATAAAGAAAGTGAGTGTTATTTTATGTCTACATTCCCTTTGTTCTACTAACTTATCTTCTGAGGAGCGTTTGCTGGATTTGGAAGTGCATTGTGGAATTGTGGGGGTAAATGACTCCATACAGTCGGCTTTATAAAGACAGCTTCTGACCAGAAGCATCATTCTCTCACTTATTTTGAGTGAAGATTTCTTTTCCTTCTATTCCAATATGATACTGTAAGAAAATACTGAACAGCTGAAGTAAGTGCATGGATGAAAAAATCTGCCTTAGACTGCTCAGTCATAACTGCATGTCTGATTTCCACTCTATAAGAAAAATGAAAAATCAAATTTCCTGTGATTCTGAACACTTCTTTTCAGTAACAATGTTGTGTCGTACTATACATAGAATATTTGCACAGAGTAATCTGGAAGATGTGGCAACTCCAGCACAAGAAAACATGGAATCCCTTGTCATTCACTTCTTCCAAGCCAATCCAACAAATACACCTGTCAAACTATCCTTCTGCGTAATGTGGAAAAAAAAAATCCTCTGTGTACTCCTAAACAATATAATTCAGACATTTGGTAGGCAGGAAAAGTACTTCTGGGGGAAAACACCAATAACAACAAAACCCCAATAATTGCATGTAATCTAATGTAAAATTTTTCTATATAAATTCAGTATGCCAGATAGGGAAGAGAAAAACTTGTAGGAAAGCCACAGGCTACTTCACACACAGGCTACAGTTTCAAGTCACAAAATAAAATCTAATTTCAGAAAGGAAAATTTGGTGGATTAAAGTATTTAGGAATGGATTCAGGAACAAGATTATGCAGCAGGACACTCCTGCTTGTCCTGCAGAACTAGACTAGGAAATGTCTATCACTTATATGAATAGTAGAAAAGCACCTTATGTACTTTTCAACCCAGTTGTTCAGCAGTTGCGGGAAAAGACTCCATTGCTCCACAACTTTTAACCTCTTTGTAAAACAACATGTCTTTAAACAGCACTGATAATCTCAATTTTTATGAGGAAAAATAATAATCCAGTGTAGCAAAACAGCAATTCACAAGTATTTCTGGTCAGCAGCAAACCACACGTAATGTTAGATATGCCTAATCTTTCAGTTAAGTATGTAAAATTCCGTAGGGCATAATATACTAGGACATTGATATATTTTCCGAAATAGATCTAGTAAAGAGCTTCCTGATTATTAACAAGCATAGATCCTCGGAGTAAATGCATGAGGCTATTGCACCACTAGGGACATAAGTTATTTGGAAAAATGAGCACAAGTTCAGTTTTACAAAAACAGTTTTGGAAAGTTGAAAAGAATACAAGAAAACTAAATATGGAAAAGGATGACATTTGTATCAGTATTTGTAACACCCGTCCCCATTCTGCACTAGAGAACGATGATGTTCTTTTCCACGTGATCTAAAATCTTACGGTTACTAATGAGATGGAGATTATGGCCTTTCAGTGTGTCTTCATCTTTAAATCAAAAGTGTGGTTACTGAGGGTGCAGTTGTGTCCTTCAGGAGCGACTCTGGGAAGCGCAAAGTGGAAGATCCCTTATATTCAGCACCTGGTTTTCTTTCATTGTTCTTTTGGCCAACAACATTTATGTATTATTAAATAGGCAGCCAAAATCATTGGTTTATATTAGATTAAAGCAGAATTTAGTAAGGGGTGTGTCTTTATCTCCTCTTTTCACTTCAAAAAGTTTTTGTTTTGTTTATTCTAATATAGAGGACCCAAAATCTAACCAGACTCATCACCTGTGTGGATAGCTACGGGGTTTATTCTGCAGTAACTTCATCTGACTGTCCCTTTTCTTGCACCAAACTGGCTGTGCATCTTCTTACTTGATGAGATTGGAGGGAAAAAACCACTGGGAATCTGCTGCTAGGAGTCACACGGGTGTTCAAAAGTAACCTGTCTCCCAGGGAAAAGAAAAAGGGAAGAATCTGTCACTGCACTCTGGAGAGAGTCTAAAACTTGTCATGGTCTTGTGCCACCCCCAGTAATATGCAGCAGCCCCTAATGTGCATGGGAGACCTTGGGAAATCTTTACTGAATATTTAAGGAATTTACTGATCTTCAGACTGAAGAGAATCCTGAGGAAGGGTAAGATGAAGAAAACAGCATTGCAACTCTTTATTATGCGGTAGCAGCTGTTGCTATCAGACTGAAACCATTTCCGTTCTTCTTACTCCCACTTTGAGACTGAGCTTAATCCTATGGGCTGGCTGAAGTAAGTAGCACATAGGTCAAGTAGATTTTATCATAGCACTTTTAGTAACGAGCAGTTGTGTGCATTACATTGCTTGAAATGTCCAA
>VWZK01007874.1:101070-173866 GCA_013396935.1 Baryphthengus martii | reverse complement strand
TTAAAAAGTCCAAAAAAAAAAAAAAAAAAAAGAAATTATCTTTCTTAATTTACTATAATGACCTCCTGGTTTGACTAATGATTTTTTGTGAGGAAAATCTTCTCTTGCCTTACACTATAAAATCACCATAAAAATGTCCTCATCTTGGAGCACTACATTATATACCTTGCAAAAAATATTCTCCACTAGTATAAATAAAGGCTTTAAACATGTCACTTCTTATTAATATCACAGCATTAGAAACCAGAGACAAAAAGGAGGAGGTCAAAATTGTTGTTCTTTATTTAGAAGCAAAATACATGGGGGGAAAAAATGTCTCACCAGTTACAAGGCACATGGCGATGTCACATTATAACCACCATTATATAAAGATTTTGGTGCAAGGAATATAACAGTCTGTATCTGTTAATTTTTATAACACTTAACAGTAAGTGCAGCAGAAGGAAAATATAGTATGTTCATTTACTGCTGTTGTTTATGGCTAAATAGAGGAATCTTATGGAGCCTGTAGGTAAATTCTTGTTATCTTAGGGATCGTTCATTCCTCAGTCAAGTCTGCAGAAGAAATCAAGGCCATCATAGACTGTTGAGATGCATGGTAGTTGCTCAAGAGTGTTTAGGAAAGTCTGACCTGAGCTTATTCTTAAGATGTCTTCACAGGCAAATCACCACCTTCATCTCATCAATACAACAAACGTCTCTATCACAGAATGATACCTGTATACACACCATCCTTCCTTCCTTCCAAATGAAATTGGAATGTTCAGAGGCGAAAAGAGCAGCAATGTGGTCCAAAGTTTTCCACAGCCTGGAGCTGAAGAACTAGCCAATTGCCCTGCCATGTAAGTGCAACCAAACAACGGTATGGGAATCTCAATGCATGGAATAGTTGTGTACATAATAATGTGTAGTCTTATGTGACATGGTTACTTGGAAGAGAGAGTATGTTATTGATTTGAATTATAAACACCTTCTACCATATCATGTTGTCAAGATAGGCAATTCTGTAGCCAGATTGCACAAATACACCTATCATCTGCACTTCTTTAGTTGAAAGGTTACTAGGTCTTACCAAAGAAAATGATAATTTTAATAAATTTTGTGCCTTGCTTATTTCACCTTGCCAGATTTATACCAGCACTATTTTTAATAGAAATTTTGAAATAACTTCATAAAAATTAATGTGATACATATGGAGAGGGTATAAGAATGTAGCAGGTATAAGAACAGAAGAATTAACACCTTCAGATACCGATATTTAAATTATCAGCGCTTTTAAAAAAAGGATTTAAATGTCCCAAATAAAAAAATTTCCCAGTCCTCAAAAGAACTGTGTAAGTTAAGAGTTTCTTATTCCGTGATGCCTCCAAGGACTGAAATGTCCGGGCTTGGTTTTCCCCAGCTGCATACACTCCTGCGTGAGTGGTGATGGGCTCAGCCATCCATGCAATGCAGAGGGAGAGAGTGCTCACGTTCCTCTGCCACAAATGTGTTGTATCCTCATGCCTTGGTGGGAGGGAGGAATGTGGTAACTAGAGCTCCTCGTAGCTAAAACTGACTGCCGTACAAACCCCTGGCTACGCACTTCAGTTTCTGCAGACATGCTGGAGTCCTAATGGGGATACTAGTTGCTACTACAGGCATTTTAGAGACGCTTTTTTATGCTGGTGTTTTGAGGAAGCTGCTTGGAAAGAACATTTGAAGTGATGTGTTGGATTGATCTTTCCTCCTGACTGGGGTGGCCCAAACGCACCTTTAGTGAGCAGTACATGTGTGGTAAAGGTGTTGCTGCTCTGGCGATGATTAGTGCCAGTCAATTTACTGGTTTGGAGGGGGAGAAGAATGATAATATGGTAAAAGCCTAGCTATAGGAGTGAGAAGAATAGGTTCTATCTTTATCTTTTCTCGTTAGTTTATATTTCTGTCTTCATGAAGGGATAAAGGACCCTCCAGTGAGCTATTCATTCTACTTCAAAAGTTAGTTAAGATTTACGAAATTAATTGCCCTCTCATTTCTCTTCATCAGAGGGAGTATAAGCAACTACTTTATAAAGAGCACTTAATTTTTAGCAGATTAAATTGATCACTATAGAAAAAAAGCAAAATTAGTGTTCATGTTTTCTGTAGTCTTATAAAAATTCATAAGATCAAAGTGATCAAAGTTTCTGAGGTTTCTCTCTTCTTTGGTCTAAATCTTACCTTATTATTCTGCCTGTAATACTATTTCTGTCATCTTGTCCCAGGCTTCTTCACATTGGCTATGAGTTCTTGGCTGCATGTGAATACAACTAGAAATTAGGTCCCATATGGTTCTGGACACAACCCAATACTAAAATCAAAAGGGTTACTTCTAATCTGGGAATTGAAATCCACTCCATAGTCAGAAATCTGAAAGCACTCGTATTCAAATTTCTTTTTCGGTTGTACTCTACTTAACATCAAAGGTCTAAGTGTAACGTACATGACAAGAGGAAGACAATGCAGAGAGAAGAAAGAGTGAGTAGGCAGAATTCCATTCTCTAAGACCAGGAATAGATTTGCTGTTGTTAGCAGATCTGCCACTAAACACAATGCACAATGCTGTAAATATCGCAGCAGGGCACTATCTGCATTTTACAAAAGATCACACCAGGGGCAACAGCAATGTGGTCTCCTCTACCGTATTCAGCTCTAGAGTTAAAAAGCAAGAGGGTTGCCATCATGCACATACATTTTATGTTGTGAAAAGAATGCAAGGCAGATTTATAGCTGCCTGGATTTCTTCTTTTCCTTTAGGCAGCTTTCCTCATGCAGCCTTCCAAATGCAAGGCCATCATACAAGTAAAATAAATAAACAAAATAATTAGACTAGCGTTGCACATACAAAGCCTAGGACTTTTAAAGGAACAGGTTAGAAATACGGGGTTTGCGTGGTTTGCAGCAGTTTGAAAGGTCAGAGAGCAGATAAACCCTGACATTTATCCTCCCGTGATCACTGAGAATCTTCTAAACCTGCCTTTCAGTGCTTTGCTTTTTAAAGGCATGTGAAATTGTCAATAATTAATATAAATTTGGGGAACTTCAAATTCTTTGCTTGTTTTCCTTTTTTTCTTTAGTGACGCTTCATTCAGGATCAAACTATACTAATCCATATATTTTGCAGGCACATGGAGTGAAACAGTTCCACAAAGCTCTCCAAAACAAACTAGATACGAATGTGGTGATAGACATCATTGACCATGGTGGAAGCCCATTGATGTTGGCCAGGTTATTTTTAACAGAATCAGATCCAAGGAAGAATTTTAGAGGCCAAAACAAGCATTTCTTCAAACACAGGTTTATTGGAAAGTGTTTACTGGTGTTCCTGTCCTCTGTCAGCTTCTGCCCATGATGACTCTTCTAGATCACTTCAACTTCTGGAACTCCAGCAAAAAAATGTTTCCAGCTTGTTTCATGCCTGAGTGAGAGAACTGAAAGGAACCTTGGTGCTGCACTGTTATGGGAACACCACGAGTTTTGCCAGCACTGGGATAGATGGGAAATATTAAGACCAGCTGATTCAGTGAAGGATTTCCACTCTCATCACACAACTGAACACAAGCACACGCTCCTTTCGTGTGACTCACAAGATTCATGTGAGTGACGGTATCTGAACCCCATTCCTTCACAGGCTGTGAACTAAACACAGGATTTTCACTAATATAAGACACTAAGATTTTTTTTGTTTGTTTCCTGGAGTAATAGAAAGAATCAGTTAGTTGAAAGAGGATCTTTGTGAAAACAATGGGAATATAGAAGGAATCTCCCACATAAAGAGACAGGTGAGCAGTGGACAGCAATAAGCTGGTGGAGTGACCTAGAATGGAAAGTGAAATGGTAATAGTACTAGAAAAGCGGATTTAGGTACATACAACAAGAAGTGGAGAGAATGTTATGTGTCTTAGGAAGGCTGGAGTAAGGGGACTAACAGCATTTAAAACACGATCACAACAGAAAGGGAAAAGTCCAGAAACTCTTTCTGACAGGTACGAAGAGAAACCACACAGAAAGAATGGGAAGTATAATTGGGAAGGAAAAGCCATGAAAGCTAAATATTTCTAGGAAGTCTTTATTATTGTTCAGGGTACATGAATTGCAGATGCTAATGCTATAGAGCTAATTCTATTTTGCATCTTTCTTTGTTTTTCATCTCTTATCACGTAGAACCTTTCTGGTGCTCAATATTTCAATCTGGCACCGGGAAACAATGAACATACATTTTGCTGCTGCTCCTAATCCTTCCAGTCATACTGAATATTGTCAATTTTTGTATTTATGCACTGTCTTTGTGCACTGCTGCACAACCTGACCAGAAACTTCATGGTGAACTCCTAAGTAACCTGTAGAAGATCTGGTAATATTTCATGCAAGGTGTTATTTGTGTAATGAGAGACACTAGTTATTATCCTTCCTTCCATAGAGCTCAACACCATATGTACCCTAAAAACACAAGAATTGCATATTTCTACATACACATATCTAACAAAGCCTGCCCGATTGAGGCAAGAAAGGAAGTTTATGAGAATCATTATTCGAATTCTGATAGACTTTGCAGTTCCCACTTGTTTCTTGAAGGGCAGAAGGTCATGAACAAACAGAAGGTGACAGTCAGCAATTTAAGACATGAACACACATCAGAAGCATTCTTTTGCATTTATGAAGAAGCATTCATCAAGCTGGAAACACAACAGGAGAGAGTGGATGGTCTTTCAGAGTGCAAGGTGAGAGAATACAACTGAGGGAAACAATAGGAGGAATAATGTGTGTTGGTGCATTGAAAAGTACAGAATTGATTAATTGGGACTTGTTAGATTACTTAACGGCATTACTGCAGGCAAAATACAAAGGAGAGAGCAAGTTCTTGAAGGATCTGATTAGCAAGGGTTTTTTTATCAGATTTTTAAGATAAAAAAAGCTAGATTATTCTTGTTTCAGGGAAGACAACATGAAGCACAGTTGCACCATCCTCAGTAAAGTTGTGAAAGACACTGTGCCCAAGTGTTGTGGGTTAACCCCAGTAGGCATCTCATCCCCATGCAGCCACTTGCTCACTTACCCCAGTGGGATGGGGGAGAGAATCAGAAGGGAAAAAGTAAGAAAACTCACGGGTTGATATAAAGACAGTTTAATAGGGAAAACTAAACTGTGCATGTAAGAAAAACAAAGTAATGAACTCGTTCACTGCTTCCCATCATCAGGCAGGTGTGCAGCCGTTTCCAAGAAAACCGGGCTCCATCATGCATAACAGTTACTTGGCAAGACAATTGCTATAACTCTGAATGTCCCTCCTCTCCCCTGTCTTTGTGATTTTTATTACCGAGCACAATGTCATATAACACGGGATACTCCTTTGATCAGCTGGGGTCAGCTATCCTGATTGTGTCTGCTCCTAGCTTTTTGTGCCACCCAGCCTAATTGCTGGCAGGGTGAGCATGAGGAAAAGAGATGTCCTTGATGCTGTGTAAGCACTGTTCAGCAATAGCTAAAACACTGGTGTGTTATCGACACTGTTTTGGTTGCAAATCCAAAACATAGCAGTGTACCACCAGCTGCTGTGAAGAAGTTTAACACTAGCACCGCCAAAAATGTGTACACTGAGGAAATGCAGTTACTTCCTGGAATGAATTAATGTTCTTGAAATGTAGTGACTTCATGTCTTCGTTGAACATCGTAACCTCTTTTCTTTGCACTGCTCAGCTCTGTAGGAAGGGAGTCTCTCCATGTTTTCACCATAAGACATGGGAACCTACTGAGATTTAGCGAGGCAAACGAAGGATGAGGAGAGCAAACTGAAACATTTGCATGTACAAGCAAGGACTGACAGCAGTCTGCCCTTATTTTTTGAGTGTGCCTTTTTCATGATCTATGTGGGGCTCTCTGTTGCCCAAACGGAGCTTCCTTTTTGATCTGGGTCTGAATACAGCCAGCTTACTGGGCAGTGACTGTCACGCAATGGGGGAAATGGCTGAAGCAAAACCAAGCCCTTAGCAATTCTCCCCTCTGTGCTTGCCTTCGGGGCTGCCTTGGATGAGAGCTCAAAGATTATATAACCTGGCAGCAGCTCTTTAGGCTGGTTTGTGCGCCTACGATATCTGCTATAGCTTGCTGTGAATAAAATGGATGTGCTTGCTGGGAATTGTTTAAATACTGCTGTCATGAATGTAACCTCTCGTAGAAGTCAGGCATCATCAAAAGTTCACCTTTTTATTTTTTTAATAATTAAACCATTTCCAATATTTAAATTGTGTGTTTCTGTGTTTCTACTTCAAAAAGGCTAAATAGCTGGCAAGCCTCCTAAAGTAGGATTAGACTGCAGACCAGCTCAGACAATGCTTCCAGGCATCGAGGATGTACTGCAGAATCAGTTTAATAAAGTCTGATTAGATTACTTTCTCTGGTCAATTTGAAACACACTGGCCATAGGATAAATCATCTTTTTATCTTGCTGCGCTGCTCTTCTTCTTTGCTGAATCATGTTTTAAAAGCATTAAACATATTTTTTAAATATCTATTTATTTACAGATGCAAAGAAGCATAACCTCATGAATTTGCAGTTGTCCCACTGCAGTTTGATATTATATCCCACTCTAAAAGGTTGACTCATTGCTTGAGAAGTCTGTACTTGGTCTTTTCCCTTCTTAAGATAAGTTATCTCTCTTTTTCCCCCTACGTAAATGGCCTTTTTTAGTATTACAAGAGAACAGTCTTGCATTCTTTATCTTGATCTGTCAAGATAACAGCTTCTATACTGAAAACAGTGATAAAGATATTTCTGACAAATTACTAGCTTAAGAATGGTGCTGAAATCTCGTCATTCAAGTTAACGTGTGTATGGATCTGAATATCTTTAAAGATCGTTTATTGCATGCTATGTGGAACAAATAAAAAGTTATTCAGAACATCTGAGTCTGATACTCTTTTATTTAAGTTTTCAGTGCTTACAGCAACTGAGCTTGCCTTTTGCTAGTTTCCTACCTAATGCCACGACTAGTAGAAGAGCTATTTAAGTATTTAAATCAACATAAAATATTACTTCATCTGGCCTCTTTTTATGATACTGAGTTCTGCCAATAGACCATAGCATCCAGCTCAACTCCTTCAAAATGCATTACTCCAGTTTGGTTTGCCTTACACCAGTTTTTGCCCAGTCACTGCTTTAAGTTCTTATCTGTTTTGGAGCTTCTCCTCTGATACACAAATTCTGTTGTATTGTGCATATTTGCATTCCATTTTCCACTGGAAAAAAGAAACATTTCACCTTTTTCCAAGGTTATTATTTCTATATAGTACCACATTAAGAAACAAGTGGGTCTGGGTGTTCCCTGTGAACTTTGGAATAACATTCAGTAAAATAATTTGTAGTACCTGGAGGTGATAAGAATATAGAGTACCCAATTGAGAGGCCATTTGTTGTGTCAAGGACCAATTCTATGAAATGCTTCTCAAGTTTCTGTTTCATTGTCTTAAGTTCCAAGCAAGGGATTTCAGTGGTTTGCAGACTCATTCAAGTGAAATGGCCCAGGATTATTTTCAAGAAAAAAAATTAAAAATTGCATTACAACTGACTACTGTCACAAGAGTGAAGAGTTGTGAAATGAAGGGGAAAACTAGAATCAACTATTTCCAAAGTTTCAATTTGAAAGTATTGTCCTGGGTTCAGCTAGGATAGGGTTAATTTTCACAAGGAGCTGGGAGGGGCCACAACCTGGATAGACAACCAAACCAGCCAATGGGATATTTCGTACCATATTGACATCATGCCCACTATATAAGGGGAGGGCTGGCCTAGGGAGGAAGCACGTTTGAGTGTGTGGCTTCAGCATGTGGCCAAAGCAGGGACAGCATATCTCAAAGTACTAGTAGAACCTAGCAGTTTCTATCATTCACTTTGTACATTATTTCATTAGTATTGTTGTTATTACTGTTGTTTCTGCTCTCTTTGTGTTGTTCTATTAAAGTGCCCTTATCTCAACTCATGCGGTCTCACCTTTTTTCTCCCAGATCTCCTCCAACCCCACAGGAAGGGATGTGTGTGCAGAGGTGCAGTGGGTGAGCGGCTGTGTGATTTTTAGTTGCCAGCAGAGATTAAACCAACAAGTATAATGACAATATTTTCACACCAGGTTGAAGCTTATTTAATTAAGCTAATAATGTAGAACTAGTTATGTCCATGTGGTCTATTTGTTCATACATTCTTCTAGTTTATTTTACTCTAATCTAACTAACATGTAGAAATATTTCCCTCAAATTCAGTTTATGCACTGTTTTCAAATAACTGGACAATGTATGGAGAAATGGGGACATGAGAAAGAGAAGGAAAACCTTCTCTTCATATATTCTGGGGAGGATGCAAGGACTAGACAAGGAGCCCGACAAATCCTGTCAGATTGCTGTGAAAAATTCAAATAAAAACAGACTGCGGCACTCATGTGGTGTTTTTTTAATAAGCATTCTGCAAATATCTGACTTGGCACTAGCTGCCATTGATAGCTGGTGCACAGCAAATGTAAGACATATCTCTAGCTTCTATAGGGAGCTATAACAGCCTAGACATATGAATAGTTTGAAAGCCTGATATACCTAGTCTTGGCAAAACCATGCTTAATTAATTTCCCCTGTGAAATCTTACAAAAATTGAACACTGATGCACTTTAAAGCCTGGATTGGTGGGTGTCCTGGGTTTGGGTTAATTGGGCCAGCAACTGCTGGTGATAATCAGCTGGGAGGGGCTGCAACTGGGAGGGACCCCAGCCTGGATAAACAACCGAGCCAGCCAATGGGATATTGGATACCAGGTGAGTCATATCCCTATGTAAGGGGAGGGCTGGGTTAGGATGGAGGTCACTGCTTTAAATTTGTTTCTGTGTGTGACTTTGTTTTGGCTGGAGCTGGGAAAGTTGGTGTCTCAGGCACAGGTAGAGTCTTTCTGGCCTCTATTAGTTGCTTTGTACTCTGCTTTGTACTATCATTAGTACTGTTGTTAATTCTTCTCTCTTTGTGTTGTTTTATTAAGTGTTCTTATCTCAGCCCCTGAGATCTCACTGGTTTTTTTTTTTTATTCCTTCTGATTCTCCTTCCCATCCCACAGGAGGGAGTGAGGAAGAGGTGGGTGAGTGTTTGCGTGGTGTTTAGCTGTCAGTAGAGGTTAAACCACGAGAGTGGATTTTGTCTGTTTGCTGGTAAAATGTCACTTGATGCTGTTAAAACTTGGTTAAATCTTGCAAACCAACTCACTCAGCAAAACACGTTAAAATGAACTGGATGGGAGCCAGAAGGGATAAGATAGGATTATTTAAATCTAATATGTGTTAGAATACAGCTTAAGTCCTCTGACCCTAATCACTTTCCACAGGAGTAGATCAAATTAGGACCCTGGGACAATTTACGTAGGAGTCTGAATAAATGTACTAGCTTTGTCCTACAGAAGAATTTGTGCCCTTTAACAGTAAGCAAAAAAACCATAGATGGCCTCATATTAGTTCTGGAGGTTATCTATATGCATGAGGAAGTCCAGCATACACACTGCAGTCTGGGTCCTGATCCATAAGTACAAATGCAGCGAATGATGAGACGTGTTGCACCTTTAGCAGACTCTGTTGCTGATCTTTTTTGTGTTAGCTCATAAAGTTCGCTTTGTATAACAGTAGTTACCGTAGAGTTCATAAAGTTTTATTTTTCTTTAGACATTCTCTTAGATTTCAGTTTGCCTTCAAATCTGCCTTTCTCAGCTAATGCCCTGGAAAAAGCTGAGGTGGGCTGGCTAACATGATCCTGTCTGCAGCGTTGTGCATTGTTAGAGGAATTTCAATCAAGCTTGTGAGCAGGTCATGGTAATGACATTGCCTTAATGAGGAAACTGAAATTCTCAGGAGAGTTGTGGCATGGCAGAACTCGGAGTAGGTTTGGACATTTCTTGTTGGCTCTGTTAAGGTGAATAATTGGGATGCCTTGAAGTAACCAGAGAAGATCATCAGTGCTGACATGTGGGATGGTTTTTTTGGTGTGGATGTATTTGTTCCTGTTTCTTTCAGCATGATGGGAGTTATTAGGTGGGTTGAAGGTAAAGTAGGATATGTAAAATTTTTTTTTTCACTTTTGCTTTGCCTGACTGTCCAGCTTTTCATGATTCCATTGTTGTTTTTTTCCCTTGAGGTGTTCAGAACAATCCATTTTTCGAAGTAAGACTGCGTGCAGTGTGCTGTCAAATGATTTGCAAAACACCGTATTTCTGATCGTTTCTGCTTTCAGCTATATCCTTCTTTCTAAACTTATTTCTTATTTTCATGAGGGTCTGAACAGCAGCACTAAGTGTGGGGACTATAAGTTTATTATGGACATTTCATGTAGGAGCACCAGTTAGTATCATACAGGTACAAATAAACAGTCTTCAGCACTTTATTATGTAGAGAGAGTCAGTCATGGAAGACTAGTCAGGTAAATAAACACTTTGGTTTACAGGGATAGGTCCTTGGATACCTTCTAGCTGCTTTTTGACTGTTCTGTATCAGAGGAGTCAATGCAGCTAGTTTCTTCATGGTTAGGAACACTCTATGAAGCACACTAAAAATAGCAGACCAGTTGAAATAACTGTTACTTGGGTCTATAATATGCATTTAAGAATTATAAGTGTATAATTAAACAAACAAAACAAACAACAACAACAAAAAAACAACAAATAAAACAAACAGAAACCCCAAAACAAACAAAAAAATACCAAACAAAGTAACATGGGGGTTTGGACATTTGTCATTATTTTGCTATGGATAGAAAGAATTCAACCTGATTTCCAGTGCAAGGAAGTCCACAAGAAGAAATATATACTTCAAAGACTGACATGTACATGATATTTTATAGTGGTGCTATTTTAAACTAGTAGCAGCCAAATGTTTCTGCAGTCTTTGACTCTTTCTGAATTAGATCAAGTTGTTCATCGCTGACATGTTTTTAAAAACCAGCTGCAGCTGTGACAGTCTGTTTTGTAAGTTAACATTTTCTGTTATTTTTCTGAGTGAAGTCTTTTACAGGGTAACAGAATTCTGGAAGCATTTCTGTGCTTAAAGCAAAAAGCCAAGAAACTGCTGGCTTTTCACCAGAACTGAAGCATTCTAGAAAGATTTTTCACCTGAGATACTGCAGTGGCAGCACTTACGTTTGTGAATGAAAGCTACGTTTTCTACCTAGGAAGAAATCCTCATCCAACTGCACATTAAGGATTTTTACAAAATGCTTCCCCATGACCTCACACAAACCTTCCATTACTCAATAAGTAACACATTTCTTTAATATCTAAATAATATTCTAGCAATGAATAAATCATTTGACCTAAAGGCCACATTTTATCTATAGTCTCACAAGAGATAAATATGTTTATATCTCCTATTGTTCAGCTGTTCTGCCTAGGCATAGCTGAGGCTGTGACTTTACATGGGCTCTAGATCCAAATTCATATTTAGTTTGGGACCTAGACTAGGATCCCTAGTGGAATCAACCATGGTATCATGACAGTGAGTGTAACTAATGTCAATCACCTTCTTCAGAATGCTGCCTCATTGCAACAGAGCTCCTCTTCTGAATACAAGACATCCTTCACAGTCAATGAAATTAAACTTTGGCTAAATACAATTCAGACCTGTGAATAACCATAGGAAGCTGCCAAAGTTTCTGCTGCAGTTGCTGCTACAGTTCATCTCTAGCCATTCAGAGCTGTTCTTTTAGCAACTGCAGAAATAATACTGCAAGGATTCTTGTGGTCCCTTTACAGAGCCAATTAAAGGCCCTGTCCAGAACTGTAGTTTTTTACCCACACATCTTTTTCATCTAGGTTTGTATCTACACCAAATCATGAATTACATGGCAAAAAAGTTTTCATAGGAAATAATTGCTACATTGCAGAAATCTGAAAGACTCAATGGGGACCTTCTCAGAGGTAGAATGATCAACCCAAGAGATATCTATAATAGTCAAGGTGTCAGGACACGGCTTGATCTGAGCTGTGAAATTAATCTAAATCCATCACAACCCCAGCAGATAACCAAACCAAGAGGTTACAGCTTTCTCTCTCTTCTTCTCCCTTTCAGAATTCTTAGTTATTAATTCCAAACAGAATAAGACTGGTTTAGATTTGTTAACTCTGTTGTAATGGTCTTTTTTTATCTTTCTGGTTTCTGATTCAAAATTTCAGCCTCATTCTTCTCCCTTTTCCACCCTCTTCCCATCTTTGCTGCCAGCTTTATTCACAACTTGATAATTTGTCAGGTATGTGTAGAAATTACTTTTCTTGATTACCAGTTTCACACAGTTCTTTACTGACTGTTGTTATATGTCTCCTTTGAAGTTTTGCTTTAAGTAGTTTAAAGGTTTTAAGAGAGAGTTGGAAGCTCAAGGTCCTGGTAACACAGAGATAAGCGGCCTTACCTGATAATCATGTATGGTAGCCCTGGGAAGGAACATCCATAGCTGTGTTGTGTCTGTATCTCTGCTTTTATTATTACCTCATACGTTAAAAGTGTATTTCTTTCTAATGGTAAAATCCCTGTCAGATAATTGAATTGCAGTTAGTTGAATAAAGCAAAATACAACATTTTGATCTAAGAAATCTTTTTTTCTTCTTCTGGTAATTGCTCGTATTTATCTGAAAAAATATGTGAGATGTTCAGAATCTTCTAAACTCCCTATTGTCTATAAAGTCATCTTGGATGAATAAAGAAGTCAAAACAGATACTGTGTCTTAAAATAGCAAATTGTAACAGCTGGAAAATGTTCATGGCTCTTCCTTCGCAGTGTAAAAAGAAAGAGGAGAGAGAGAAACATCAGTTTGTTCATTCAAGCTGCTAGCAATCACATCCCTGCTGCTTTCAGTCTGTCCCTTCCTTCAGTCAGAGTGACTGGCAGTTGTAAACACATACTCTTTCCTTTCAAATGTCAGATATGGGCACCCTGGCTAGAATTGCGTGATGACATGTGGATATTATCCAAGGATGTGGTGTTATTTATCACAAGATGTACTTTGTGCTGAACCTGTGAACACTCTCAAGCCGAAGTGTGGAGTAGCTGTGTTCTGGGAGACCCATTGCAGATCAAACTCAATCTTGTGTCTTTGAATTTTTGTTGTTTAATTGAAAACTCTTTTTCATAATTATTCTATGTTTTTAAAAATCAGGGAATTCCCTTGTAAGTATAATGCATTCATAAATGAATGCACTATTTTTAACATGGTCTGTAAACTTAGCTTCAGTGTGCTTTAGAATTCTAAGTACAGATTTAGAAATAAGCAAGTGTGCAGGTGATATGAACAACGATTGCCACGATTGCCACAACACCTGCAGGACAACAGCACTTCAGTGAGTTAAAGCTCCTCAAAACTAGGCCTACTGAAGTATCACTAGTATTCCTTAGATGCAATTCACACATTTTTAACAGTATGCACTGTGGCAAGGAATGATAGGAGGGATTTTTTTTTTCTCTGATTTCTAATCTCTTTGTATCTTGTAGTGCATGAGATCCTATCACTAAGAACTTGTGCATCTGAAAACTTCATCTACCAGCTTTGTAGATTCCAGATAAACAACTCTGCTTACTGGCTGAGGACTCGCAGAGAGTCAAGAAGTAGGCAACAGGTAGAAAGTGCACACCTTTTTACCCAATCACTTTCACTAATGCATGGTATGTTTAAGAAATCCTTTTACCATAAGCTTGATTGACATAACCTTAAAACTAATTACTAATCCCTCTGAAGGATTTTTTTTCTTTGATTGTCTAACGAAAGAACTCAATTAAGCGTACAGAGCAAATTAAAAAATGAGGCAGGCTGAGGGAAGCAGGCCAGAAAATCACTGATGAAATACAGGGGCTCAAGAGACTTTCAAGAGGGATGATTCACAAGGGTAGTGGAAAGGGTTGTTTAACGCATAAGAATAAAGAAGGGTTATGCAACTCCACATTTTATTACCCAAATGCAGCTACGCCATCTGCTTATAGTACTCTTTCTGCCTTTTGGAAGAGGAATAGCTCTGGCTCCCGATGAACTGCCCTGTGTCCTCCTGTTCCAAATGTAAATTTCCACTTCTTTTTTTCTGTTGAGCTACACCAATTTGGCTGTTTGAGAAGTTTCCACAGCCAGAGAGCTGAGAATCATATTCCTTCTTGAATACAAAATTAGTATTATTGACTAATAAATTCCAGCACCTCTTTCAGCAACATAAATACAAAATGTTTTCCTTTGTAGTAATTATAAAAAAAAAAAACCACTCATGATATGAAAAGTGAGTAAATTATTGATGGTTAATTATGGATGTGGGTTTGCCATACTTGCTAGTAAGGTAAAGGAGTATAGAGAAAGGAAATCACGGTTTTGAGATTATTTATTGCGATCCAAGTGATATAAATGATCAAGCCTGGGCAGTAAGAGTAACTCCGGGCTTGAAAGTTCACTTTTGCAGAATTAAAGGTAGGTAAGATTGAGCCACCACTAGGTGATATAGCAGTGATATCTTACAAAAATGTCAAGACAGATTCAAAAAGGCTTAAGTGCATCTGAAAAATACCCCACACAAGTTAATGTTAATGTGGACAATATTCAAAGTGACACATCAGAATGCTGATTTCAATATTTACTTTAGACTCAATTTTAAAGAGCCAACAAAAATCCCACAATTACTTTCTGCTTGCTTTAAGTCCATGCCAAAAATGAAAACCTGTACCTAAGTGTAGGTAATAAAAGCTAAGAGGATTAGTTTACTGGAAGCGTTGAAGACTGCCTAGAGTATGACACTTTAGAACTACGAAAAATGTAACTCTGGCAGTGAGCAACACTCAGAAGATGGAAGTATTTAGTCCTAGACTAAAGTGTAAAGTTTCATTTATACTTTCTACTATCCCCTCAGATGTATGTTACACCATTATCACCTCCTTTCAGACTTTTCAGGCACTTCAGTCTTCATGTGCCAAGGTTGGACCCATTGCCATTTGTGACTTCGCTTTCTCTCCAAATTGTATCAGAAGCGATAGGGATTTAGGGAGTGTTCTAAAGATTTTTGTGAGTTTATTTTAAAGGGAGGAACATATTTCAAAACCAGACAAAACCTCTTTATTTCCTAATTTTTTTTTCTCCAGTTCTATTGACAGTTCCTATAGAAGCAGGAAGAGTATAGATTTTTCAGGACATAGAACTTGAAAAAAGAAGTGATTAAAGAAGTTAAACGAGTACTATAAAAATGTGGACTTTTTTTATTTTTTATTGTGTGGCATAAGAAACCTTCTGGAGAGACTGTAACTGACATGCTGGTTAAATCTAAATGTAGAAAAGGGCAATAGTGGGCAATGAGGTTAAGCAGAGATCTAAAGATTAGTGGAAGCAATAAACAGAAGGCTTTTAAAAATGAAAAAAAAATATTGAGAGTCTGGGAAGGAGAAAGATTTAAGAACTATAAAGTGCAGAGTACAAAAAGATGTATTGTAATTTAAGTTACAGACAGTGCTTCAGTAAATATTCATAAGTCATCACAATACCCATTTTAAAATAAATAACAATAAAAGACTTAAGAACTAGTAGCAACTAGAAGTAGGAACAATAAATACACGCAGTTTCATAAAATGATGAATTGCTGAAGTTGGTATTATATTTAAAACAATAAATATAGTTAGTTATAAAAAGCCAGAGATCAACTTAGATTAGAGAAATTTAGCACAGAATGATGGTAAAGAATTGATAATATAAAAGTAATACTGATAAAGAGTTTACTGAAGTTTAAGTAAAGTTCAGAAGTTTGATATTTCACAAAAGATTTAAGTGGAGGAAAATGAAGTCAAAACCACATTTACAGCTTTGGCTTTCTCTTTTAGACTATCCTGATTTTGAGAAATTTTTTATTTTTCAATTTAAACTTCTGAAAAATACAGTTTATTCAAAATTTTAAAAAACAAGTATAAAAGAAGATTCTTTTGCTTCAGAGTGCATTTCTTTAAGATTATAGAACCAAAGTGACCATTACAGGAAGTTATATTCTCTTTGATTATTGTAACATATTATCTTTTTCATAACAGTACGCAAATGAGTTTTTCTCACAGTGAGAAGTAAAAGAAAGCAAAAATACAGAAGAAGAATAGGATAGAGCTTTTCTATTTTCAAATTGTGTTAAGTGAACATTGATGCTCAATTAGTGAGCTGGTTAAGTGGGTTCATTATAGTCTTTAAGAAAGCAAAGGAACCTTTCTTTAGTAGATACAGATTGCAATGCTGGTTTTTACATCAGTCCCGTTTTAGAAATAAATACAGAATATTTTCACTAATGTGAGTAGAAAGCATGCTTCTGGATTTGACACCTAATAAAGGTTAGGAAAAGCAGTCTTGCTGAGCATCATGCATCACTGCAAAGGCTGTTCCAAATCTATGACCTTGTATGATCAGCTTATGGCCTACTTTTCAACATGTCCCTTCCTAATACAAATAAGAGTGTCTAGACTGTAAGAGCTTGATGCTCTGCACGTTTCCAGGCGCACGTGTACGCACACACGCATGTAGTGGATGCATTTTTACTGTTCTGTAGAGTTGTGTATTAAACTAAGTGTTCTACAAATTTATAGTAGGGAATGGGGTCACAATTTTTTCACCTAAAAAAAATAGTCACTGAGGTAAGATGCTCTTCATTTTTTGAGATAAAAGCTAGTATCTAATTTGAATCATAGCCAATGAATTAAAGAGTGCTTTTAAAATAGGCTTTTGTATTTTCTAGCTTTTTATTATTTCATAACTTAAAATACAGAAATACTGCTAGTATGACAATTATCATTCAATCTTATAGTGTATAAGAAAGCAAAATAGTTCACTGAAGTTCTCTGACGGATGACTGACTTGGAAGTTTGTGCCCTTTAGCTATTTATGTAGCTTATGAAGATAACTCCTTTGGTTTGACTGAAGTTGAGGACCAGCTTCAAGTGAAATTCCCATGCAGTTCCACATTCACTTCATGCAGGTACAATTCCATACACTCAAAGGAAATCAAGTTGTTGGAGTTTCTACTTGAGTGCAAAAGACCCTCTACTCTTTATCGTTTTATGTTCCATGGAGCAAAGATGTTCACAAGAACTCACAGCTTACCATCCTGGTGTGGTAGCTACAGATTCCTCTTTTTTAGCCACTTGTCCTACTTACACTTTACTATCTTTTCACATCAGCTCTCAGAGGGCCATGCAAAATTCGCAAAATTGCCTAGCTTTGTGCTGGCCCTGAGAGCATAGTATCAATATTTAATTTCCCCAAATCAATTCATTTCTCTGCTTTGGACAGCACAGTGGTTGATACCACTTCATTCATGTTTAAAAGGCAATTCTTGTATCATTTTTTCACTTTGAGGGAAGTTATATAAGAGGGTAAAAAATGACGTGAAGAAAATGGATTTGGTCAAAAGCGAAAACTTGAACACCAGGGCTCACGTGTAGCAGAAACGGGTATTGCAGGAGTCAAGAATGGGAATCTAAAGGACAGAGAGAGAAAGAACATGGTGAAACATTGTTCAAGGGGAAGCATGAGACACAGGAAGAAACCAGCAGAGCCGAGCTTGAAGACTTTAGAGGCATGAGCAGTTATCTTGGTTGAAGTCAATGACTAAACTGAGATGTTCGAGACATCTTACTGTTTATGCAGAAAACGAGTTAATGACGTTGGTGATGTCATTTTCATTGGTGCAACAAGAAAAGGCAAAAATAATTTTGCTTCTGAAACTATCTAATCTATGTTTCACCAACATCCATTTCTGTAGGTAATATTGCTCTTAGAGACATTGGAACAGCTTTAGACACAGAAGGGACTACTTCAGCTCCCAGCAAAGAGAACAGAATGCTCTAGTACAGAGATTTCAATCTGATTACAAAACATTTACTATGCTAAATTGCTAAATTATCAGAAATAATCAAGGGTAAAAACATTGTGTAAATGTCGTGGTTTAGACTCAGCCAGGAGTTGAGTACCACACAGGTGCTCCTAAAATGATTTTACTAGGAGTCATCCAGAACATATCTGTGAGCCTATAATGAGCATAAAGGAGAGGTGGTATTTTGATTTGGTCATCTCTCTGGAATTACTCTTTCTGAAATTATCAGTTACTTATTCTGACACTACTTTGCAAAAATGTAAAATCCTTCATTCTCAACTAAATAGTGACGATCTTCCAAAGATCTTCTGAGGTGCAGGGAAAAAAAATATATTTTTAATTAAGTTGTATTTTGAAGTTTAATTTTGAAAGTTAACCAAAGCAGGTGATAAATAAGACTTATTAGAATCCATGTTAAGATAATATGTGGGTGGATGCCTGTACATATGCACATGCACATATATACATGCATACATAGAGGGAGTCATACAGTGATTAAACATGTCCCTGAATGTCCCTCTCTAACATTTACTAGATTTTTTTTTTCCAGTTTAAGTAAGTTTTTTAAATAATGTGCCTCTGATCTGCCAAGTTCACCAAAATACAAAAGCTTTGAATTATGCAATACTGAAAGCAAATTACTTGTTAGCTGGAACATAATTAATTTATAGAAATATTTAACCTTAAGTTTACTGAAAGAGTACAGATATCTGTCATCCATACTGTACTGCAAAGTCTTTCCAAAGGCTTTTCTAGACCATACAGTGTAGTTAAAGGTAGTTATGATGGTCCTGGCTTGAAAAACAGTTTAAAAATAGTTAAGAAAGAACAATCACTTCAGAAAGAAATGGTTAGTCTCTGGTTATATTAAAGCAATTTAGATTTTCATAGGGCTTGACTTGAACCCTCTTATATTAAGGAATTATTATTTTCATATAAAAACTTAAAGAACAGCAAATAAAAATCAATTAATATCAAGAATTTGATGTCTGGGTCATTACTTAAGCTTTTGGATCATATATAATTTGTTTCAGGAAGTTATCTAATGTATATTGGTAAGCATTCACTAAAAGATGTGCTTTATTATCAGCAAATATAGAAAGAAAATTCCACTATCAGGGAGAGAAAAGTCAGTCCATAAATCCAGATGCACCATCCTTGTTACAGGTCTTTTGCCTGACCTCAGAGGCAAAATGCATCTGAGAGCAGGAAGCAAAGACTTCTGTATAATGAGCTATAACAGTTACGGGTTCTTCCATGCTACTTACTTCATTTCAACTCCTCTTTGGGAAAACATCATCCAAACTGAAGGGCTTCTTTAATAACTCCTGATCGCTAGAATAATTAAAAGCATATCAAGTTTTAAGAAACATCAGTGCAAAATCCTTTTCCAAAAAATTCTTTATTGATGATGTAATAAGCTCTATGTGGCATTTTATATAAACAAACAAAACCAGGCAAAAATCAACCAAACCAAACGGAAAAAAAAACCAAACAAACAAAACCAAAACCAAATCAAAACTGTAATTTTTCTGTGTTGTATCTCAAAACTTTTCTGTTCACTTTTAGGTAGGAAGCTCAATTCACACTGTAAAGACTGGTTTATTTGCTTTTAGATAATCTAAATGATTTAGATTGCCATTTTGAAGTGATGTTTGTCTCTCTTAGGGAACTGTCTCAGGATTTCACTTATTGTAATAAAATTCTGAACTTAAAAATAGTGACAAAAGATGTTTGCATCTATACATGCTTGTAATACATAGTATTTTGAACTGGTTTCTGTCCAGTTGTTTCCATTTTGTACTGAAATTTTACAAACTGTTTTAGTGCTCTTTTGCCAGTCCTGAAATGACAATATATTTGCACAATTTGCAAAAGGGATGTGGAAAGCAATCCTAGCATTGCCTTTTTATGTCAGTGAAAAAAGAGTATTCATTTCAGTGTTGTCAAAATAATGACAAAGTAAATGATATTTGAAAATGAAATGGTATTTTGAATTAGTTTAAGCAGTATCATTGTTATAAATTTGTGACTTTAAAACAATTTCACTTAAAGCAGAACATAGTTAAAAGTTATCCCTAGATGAGGACTTTCTTCCATAATAATGCATTCATAGGTGTACCAATATATGGCACTAAAACCAAATAATAGAGAAATAAATCAGAATTATCAAAGTATGACAGGATTTATCTTTTAAAAAATAAATAGCGATTCTTCAGTATTTCCTAATGTCCCAGATCTAAACAAATGCTGATAATACTCTCAAGGACATGGAGACAGGAAAGCTTCAGAAAGGTGACTCAAAAAAAGGGAGGATTTTACTAATATGTAATCTGAAAAACCGGGATAAATTGAGCTTATCCCAATTTGTAAAATCATTTTAAATCTGATGCACTGAAAGAGGATAATTTAATTTCAAGTGGTCAGGAGTTTGCCTAAATATGTGCACTCTGGGTATATTTAATAGGTGACACAGTTTACAGCAAAAGAAGTTTGTCACTTTGCATTGTAGGATATTGTGGAAAATTCGTGATAAGGCCCAGGACTGAACACAGAAGCTTAGATGTAGTTTTGCTAAACTCATACAAAGAGCATGATGTGGATTAAGATCAGTTCAAAATACCTTAACCTTTCTCCACAATTAATTGAGGTACAATTCTCAGTGGATTTTCTTCTAAGAAGCATCTGAGTACAAGTTTGGGCTGTTCTTAGGGATGACTTCCTAGACAAGAGTTACAGTCAAGGTCCCTGGCAAGATGTTATACAATCTCTTTCTTGGCATGTTCAAAATGTATTAATCCTTTGAAGAAATATAACAGCTGGTGTTTTGAAGACACCAGCAAAAACTAAGATCCAAAGAGTCAGCCTACAATTTTGCTGGACACATTTTAGTTCCAGCTGCTGCAGCAAAATGGAGGTGAACCCAAGTGAATCAGGGAGGTTGAATAACTGATAGTAAATACAAAATTTTTACTTAATGCTCGACTGAGCTTGTTTCAGATTTATTCATGACTGTTTTTGATGAATCCCTGATAACTTTCATAAACTTTTTTGGGTACAGATAGAAGGAAGGCAGCTTTTTGTTTCCAGTGCTGAGGTGGTTCTCTGTTCCACTTTTAGAACGTATTTGTTAGTATTGTTTTTCTTAAATATTTATTTTCCGTAAAAAAGGGAGAGGGGGAAAACTAGGACATTGTTTTTAGTCAAGCAGAAGCTTTGTTAGATTTCCCACGGTAACAGAAATCTGATTTTCATCCTGCATTTTCATGTGTACGGTACAGATTATTTTACCAGATTTGTTTTTTTTTTTCTGATTATATTTAATCCTTATAGTTTATGACAGAAATTCAAGATCCGAACACAGGTCTTAAGAAATGTAAATGACAATATGTGTTTGTCTTCAATTGTTATTCAGACAGATCCCACAGTACAATCTGTCAGAGACAATAAATTTGTCATATTTCACTAGATTTTTTTTTTTCCTCAAATGCTCCTTCTCTTGTCTGCAACACATAGCTGGTTCTCGGCTTGCAGCAGCTTCTACCACACTAAAAGTTAATCAGAAAATGTATGTTACCTGTGCTGTTGTAAGCAACAGAAAGACTATGAGGGCCTTTCTACTTTTACTGTCAGGCATAGGCTTAGCTGAGATAGATCTGAAGTTGCTTAAACTTGCCACAGGCATTTTATCCCAACAGCTAGCATCTGTTTCCAGTGAACCGTTTTATCAAGGTACTTTTTCACTGAAGTGTGAAGTGGCAAAAGTTATCTTCATACAAGATATCTCATTGTAAATGTTCATTATGCATAGGCTTTTATTGTTGTTGCTTTATTTTATGCGTAATTGCAAGCTAAAATACGTGACATTTTCATCACAGAATTTTTACAGTTTGTTCCCTACAAAGTTATGAAAAAACTCATCAAGACTAATGGAAGAAGCTTGGGTTGATGGAATAATCCAGATTTGAAATTCTGAGGTATTCTTCCAAAAGTGCCTACGTGCAAGCTATCTATTAAAGAAGGAACAGCATTTTCCTGAAAGATTTGACTTATTGGATGTTTAGTGTAAAACAGATTTCTTTTTTTCTTTTTTTTTCCTTTTTTCTTCCCTTTTTTTTTTTTAAAAAAAAAAAAAAAAAAAAAAAGACTAGAAGTGTTCCTATTATTTACTAGACAAAATTGTTCTGAGCAGGAGGCAAGTTCTTCATTTGAAGTGCTGCTCTTTGAACATAAACACAGGTGTGAAAGGATCAGAAGCAAGCCACACAAACAAGCAAACTTTTTCTAGTCCACACTAAAATCCCCAGTGCTCTAACTTACTTGCATAATGCTTCCTTTTCAGTTACAGTGCAGTCAAGAAAAGCTATTCATAACTAAATCCACATATATAATCGTGTGACTTATAGAAAAATATATATACTTTTCATCAGACAAAAGTGTCTTCTGAAATTTCCTGTTCTGAGACTGAAAGAAATGGTGTTGTGAATGGACAGAAAAAATCATCTATAACACTGAAAAAAAAATAGAAGAAAAATAATCAGAAAAATAATTTCTGCTTCTTTCAGCTGTCTGGAATTCTCATGTTTAATATTTAGCTGTTATTTTGCCTTTAAATATTAATTGTATCAAAACCAACAAAGCTAGAGCTTATCCTGTTACAGCGTGTGCAGTCACAGTGGAGTCCAGCACACAGATGACCTTTCAGCAAGATGTTCACTGTACATGAGCTGATGGTGCAGACTGCTAAAAGCCTGGATCAAGTCATATTAGAGCCTGTGTTATGGGGAGATAGTGCCATTTGTCAATGACACATCATGAATGCCCCTTGGAAAGTGGGAAAAAAATATGGTATCTACCTTAAGTGTCTAGGAAAGGAAATTACTGTCTCTAAACTCTCTATATATGGAAAAAAAAAAAAAAAAGTACATGTAGGCACTTATAGAGAGTGATCTGGAGTATGTTCTTAACTTAGTTCAGGTTGAAACAAGAACTCAAAATAAGTATCCTTCCGGTTTAGACATAACTAGACTTTGTCAACATTAATGGCTATGAGACTTGGTGAACTAAGTTTGTTTTGTAGATAAAAATAAAGGAGCAGCTAAGTGAAAGTTGTCTAACCTATTTTGGCAAATTCAGCTTCTTTCATGTTCGTCAAAAGTCCAGAGACCTTACCTGTGCCCCTGAAGAAATATTACTTTAAAGGAATCTTTCTTTTTGATGCTATCATTTGCTTTTTAAGTGGAACAGCTAGTGAAACTGAAAGTGGAACACAGTGGAGCTGAGCTGAATAATAAACTAAAATTTGCTTCTAGCCAAAAAAAAAAAAAGTTTTAATTCTTTTTTCTTCTTCTTTCTTCTAAGCATCCATGTCTCTAGTTCTTTGCAGTTCCCAAAGGACTGAAGATAATGGCCTTCAACACAGACACAGTAGAATGAGGAAGATGTCTGTAATGTATAATTCAGCTCAACTTTTCCAGTCTATATTATAAGACATGGCACTGTTATCATCTTTTACAAAAAGCTAACATTGTTTATTGGTTGCAGCTCTTTTTTCTATCCCCTATGTGCTAATCTGAATGGGAGAGAACACGGAAGGGAGTGGTGAATAGGCCAGACTCCCCAGGGATTGAGAATTATTTATGAAGTTACTCCAGTTCAGCGAACAGGGTAATTCACGTCAGAGGATGCGACTTAAGCCTAGTGAGTTACAAACTTCACTCCAGGAGATATTTGAAACCCTGAGATCAGAGGAAGGCTGCAACAAGGCAGTCGATAAGGCATATTTCCTAATGAACCTTTTCCACCACATGCCCGATGAAACCACGACTCCAAAACTCTCTGTGTGGCTTTCAGATAATAATCCACTTTCTGCCACCATTGCACCGTGTCACACAACGATCCGCGCAGTGACAGACAAGCTCGTTTTTACTTGTTAACCAGGTATGTTTCTCAGTCTTAAAATTTTTACAATTGAAGTGGTTTTGTGAGAAATTACTGCTGAGAATATATTCTGCAGAGTGTGTTAGCACATCATTTGGCCTGCTCAATATTTTAGGATCAAGCAATAGCATTTTATGGAAAAGCTATCAGTTTTGGACATTACCCAAAGTATTTCTTGGTGTTTGTTTTCAGACCATAGACGTCGAATCAACACAATGGTGCTGGTGGGAACTCTGATTGTCACTGAAATCATTCAGTCCTATTGCTGTTTCTCCTTCAAATGCCGCCCTACATCAAAGCACGCTCTGCTCCTTGGTGCTTTGTATACTGAAAAGGTAGGTAAGGGTCACACAAACTGTGTTATTTAAGCTTATCAACAAGTATTTCCGTATGTTCAGTGGTTTTCATCTTAATGAGTATATTGCCCTAAAATTATTAAGGACAAATAACTGAAACAAGCAGGGGACAGCTTCACAAAAAGGTAGTTCTTCTTCATAAATTAAGTAGCTGTAAGTAACTCTGAGTTGCCTTGTGGATTTGTTTACCTGGATTAAAAAGGTATATGGGCAAATTAAGAGAAGAAATACAGGAGATTTGAACAATGTCTCATTCTTCTCATTTCTTTCCCATCCTATATTAGAAATTTGCAGTGATGGTCTACGTATAACCTCTGAGCATCTCCTAGTCAACTGAAAAAACAGGCAGGATTTTCAAGGGCAATCACCCAATATTCCATGTATAGAAGCCTGGTGCAGATGTAATTTGGACTCTGTGATTCCTCAGGAACATATTTAGGAATATTAGCAGTTTGACATGAATTCTGACTGTGGAATTGGGCTTGAACTCCTGCAGCATGTTTTCTCCAGGCTCTTGACATCTAAGCCATTTGGACCTAGACTAAATTCTGTTTTTCCCAGGCAGCTTCCTCCCTTTGGGTCTTTCATTTTTCTTTATTCTTTCAATTCATTTTCATCCTCACTTTGCTACTATTTTTTTTTTGTTTTTTTTTTTTTTGGTAGGGAGGAAGGGGACGGGTGAGAGGAAGGTTTGTTCAGTCTTTGCACCCGTAGTTCTTTGCATTTTCAATTTTGTCTCCTCTACCCTCACTCAGCCACCTGAAGATGAGGGCACACATTGATTGGCCTATGAGCTGCCAGCCTCAGCCAACACTAGGGCAGAGCCTGCAGCTCTCTCCTGTGCATCTGAGCTCCTTCTTGGCTGATTGCATTAGGGTGGCTGTCAGAGCAGAGACAGAAGGTGGGCGATTTTCAAGGATCTCTTTCTCTACAAAACGTGGCTGCAATAGCACAGTCACCCTGAGGACTGGCGGATCTGGGACACACAATATTTTTATTTTGCTTTTTTTAAGTATGGACCAGAAAAGCTGATGAAAATTATACAGCTGAAAAAAAATAAATAATCCTTTGACACAGTATATTTAAGACAACCCCCTAACTGTAAAAGTAGTGAAATAAGGCACTGATGGTCTCATTCTTAACAAATGTCTACAGGCTAGCATGCATGTTTCAAATCCACTCTGCCAGAGTATAATTTTTTAATTCCTCTTAGCTGCTCCTCAAATTCCATTCTGCTATAGGACACTCAAAAAGCAGAAAATCAGACAGCAGAGCCTAGAAAGGCAACCATCTGTTGATATTACTCTTATTTAGCCAGAAATTCACAATTTTAGTGCTTTCATTAATGATTTATCTCCTTCATTCCCTTTTGTGATGTGCTTGTTTGTTGCACCCACCTGTTTAGGGCTTTTTATTCCATGGGCATTCTATTAGGTTTTTTTCCATGGGCACTAGATGAGTGTATTTCAGAAGTTCCTCATAAATTACATAAAATTATTACCTGTTAATTACTATCTAAGTCTCAATGAGTGTATAAATGCAATCTCATAGTGTTGGAATTCTATCACATTGAACATCATTAGTTTTTTTAAACACGTGAAAAGAAATAGAGGAACTCTCAGATTATATATGAAACACCAGAGTTTCAGTAAAAGTATGTATAGTTAAGAAAAAGAAAATTCTATAGTAAAAGGGATTTTATGTGAAATGCATTTCTGTATTTCATGCAACTGATATACAAGTAGCATACTGAAAATAGCAACATCCTTTAATTTTTATTGGAAAAATACACTTTTGGTGAATATACACAGACTGAGAAATTCCTCCCAGAATTGGAAGAGTATGATTGTTGGGAATCCCTAATAATAAAAGACTGCAGAAACCATAAGCTTTATTGCCCCTTTTCTAAATAAGAAAATGCTGATAGAAATATTATACTCATGCCTAGTAAGTACTTCTGTAATTTCTTTATTACTTCTATAACTGCTAGTAATGCAAAAATAATTGTTCAATGCCTTCTGGGTAGGCAGGCATAATAAACACTTTTTTTTTTTTTTTCAGATCTGCAATCTCTGTTTTGAATAATGACATAAAACCTGAAAATTTAATCATTTTTTTAGCTGCTTACAGAGCAGCTAAAAACACCAAATGCATTTTTGTTTAGGAGGATAACTATTAACATAGAAGCTCAAATTTAGGCACTACTCTTGAAAATATTACCCTCTTGCCTCCTGCCCTGAGTTCATACATTTATAATTTCGAGGTATACAACACACCCACGAGATGCAATATATTGATATCTAGAAAACAGAGTGTGAACTTGAATGAAAGTATCTACAATACTGTATGTGCTCTTCTTTGAAACTTTATATTCAGTAATACGTTCCAAACTAAAGATCTACTCTGTAATGACTATGATATGATCTTTAAATCATTGATAAAGTATTAGTAATTCATTAATATGGTAACATTTTAACTCTTATTTATAGCCTACTGATAAGTTTATTAAATATTTATTTATCCAGATATTCAAGTAGCAAATTCTTAAGCGGTATACCAGTCATTTTCTCTCTGCCACGTTTTTGTGATGGAAAAGGTACTTCTGCTGGTATGTTACAGAGCTCTGAGGTTTTTTTTCTCTTCTTCTGGAATGTCTGTTTATGGCACTTGGCAAATTTGAAAATGTTGTGAATGAGAAGTGGCACCTCTGTCTGGTTTTGTTCAGATAAACTGTTTGAAAATAATCTAAATAAAACTACAGCTCTTGAGACTCTTCTCAAGTCAAAATAAATAAGAGATCCAGGGGCTGGTTCCAGTATTTGTTGGCTATGGTGGGAAAATGCTTGTCTGAAAAGTTAATATTTCTTACTTGTTTCCCTAGAATGATCGAATTTACAATCCCACCTAAGACTGAACATTTGTTTATCCACAGAAATCCTTCCCCATTCATGCATGCAGGCTGGCTGTGTATCTGTTCTGAACTTTCTTTCATCAGGAAGGAACTGTAGGAAGTCATTCATGGTTACATGTCCTTCTTGAGAGACATGCTTCAGATAAAGACGAACTGCAGAGCTCCATGCATGAATAACTCAGTGACTTTCTACAGCCACTGGAAAATAGATCTCCGTATCAAATATTATTTTCTTGCCCTGGTGTCTACTATCGCTATAAATAGTTATTTTTAGGAAAATGCACTCATACACAACACTGGATAGCAGCAGAATTTAAGGAGACTATAAATGCTGACTGAATTAGATATTCTTTGCAGCAGCTGCATGCCAGATATTATGATCTTCATTCATTAGCAACAGTATTAAATTTGTCTAAATAGAGCCTTGCCTAATTAGTTTTAATGACAAAAGGGAGTCTTGTAAACGTTGTCATCTGAGTTGGCTGCAGGGAGGGATCCCAAACTAGACTCAAGGTACAGTGAGGAATATTCTACTGTAACTCATCTTCTATTGTAATTCGGGTTCCTTTTAAGCTTATTAACACAGAAGGAATCCTAATGATAATATAATCCTCTTATGTTTGTAGTGTTTTCCTTCTGCAGGAAGTTGGGTAGAACAGCCACTGTGCTATCTAATGAGTCATTAAAATCATTTCATAATAGCGAGAAAAAGAGGACTCAGAGGTATAATTTAGGATTTTTCTTCAACAGTTTAACAGGATTTCTTCCCTGCTTAGATATGGCCAAATAGTCTTTGAGGCTCTTGATATCTAAATGATCGAGGATTTTTGCTTCCCATTGTGAAGGTTTAACTGAGATGATGTTCCTAAAACAAACTGCTTTTATAGAACACGCTACAGCAAATACAAATATTTTAGTTGTGGCTGACACACAGTAAGTGTGTACCTGTAACTGCTGCCCTCATAAACATTCATTGATTAAGCCCGATTAAACATGTGCTTTGTTTTGAGCATGAGTTACCACACTCATATTTAACAAAGGAGTTAACTTTGTGCTTAAATTCCACCTAAACCAACCTGACTTAAGCATTTACTGTAAGATGAGGATGTATTTTAAGCTGTGGTCAGAATGCATGATCAGCAAAATAGAGATGTATAGCTAGATAGCCTTCTTTACTTAAAATTTATTTTCCTGCATTTCCTTCATCAGTGTTTATTTCACCTCTAGAAAAACAAAATAGTGGTCACTGTTATATTTTTTCTGTATTCTTCATGCATATATGAGCATTATTAAGAACTAGAAACATATTATCCTTTTTTTCTTAAGTATTCATTCTTTTCCATCACATTTTTAAAATTCCAAAGTGGGAAATAATTATGATTGCATTTACAGGCCACGGTTTCTAAAAATCATATGATTATGTTTTTTTATTATTATTACTTTTTAACAGAAAAGGAAGTAAAATTAAAATTTGTCAGAGTACTGCATTTATACGATATATGTGTTCCATCAAAACATTGAAAACAGTAAAGATAGCCAAGGCTGTACAGCTCTATGAAAGAAACTTTTCATGCTAAATTTACTATTCTATGAGCAAGACTATGTTCTTAAGACGATTTTTTTTTTTGATGGGTTACTATTGACTATTCTGAGACTTGAACTTTTCATATAGTGCATGTAGTGCATATAGTATCTGACACCTCATTAAATACCTAAAGGCATTTTGAATCAAAATCTGTAATCATGTAGTCATTTCTGAAAGAAAAAAGCAACTTGTGAGCATTCTTGGTTCACTAGTCACTAGATGCTTTCTGTATATGTTCCACTTCTGCAATAGGAACTGAGATGATTTAGGCCAAGCTTCCAAATGGTTAATTTCCTATAAATACATATTTTTACATTTGTTAACAGTTTCAGTCTCTTCACCGTAAAAGTCCCACATGAAAACTGAGCTGTTTGATGCATCAGCTATTTTTAACCTATATATCCTGACTCCTCAGCCACACAGATCTCCAGTTTCTGCAGCATTCTTACTTGACCAGAAAGCTAGACTTCAGAGCAACTGCCTTGTGTTACCAACTGCTTGCCACAAATCACACACTTTTGGGAGAAGAGCTAATAATGGTGGCTGCACATTAGAAATAAAATTCAGGTTTCTGGTGGCTGAAAGGAAGGTGTTTCTCTACTGACTTAAAGAAACTAAATATTAAAAGTTCAGATGATAATTGAGCTAATTAGCTTTGAGCTAATTCTTAAAAGTTAATTGAATAAAACACAACTTTCACTGTATTCTTTACAGCCATGCGTTGTAAAAAAAGCTCTGCAGGTGGTCTAAAAGCAATATTTTTCAGAGAAAAATGATTTTCATTATCTCATTTGTATCAAAGAATGGTACCGTCCTTCATGTTAGCTTTAAAATACAGATGTAAATATGCAAGTACACAAAATCTTGTCCTGGTCATACTTGGATCATTCAGTGCATTTTGAACTGCCCTATTTCAATCCTAAGTTCCTTGAGATTTAAACCATTTCTTTATTTTTATTTTACTCATGATCAGGTGTACGTCAGGGAAATGTGTCTGTTGCATATCTATAAGCAACAGCTCATGATAACTACTCTTGGGGCGCGTCAGAATAATATAAAAACAATTATAAGTTTATTATTGACACATTAGGAAAGCATAAACTGCATAGATCAGTTAAAATAGTTCCACTCAAATTCAAGCTTTGATTGGCAGGCAAAATTTACAGTCTTCATAGTGTGAAATAAAACTGTAAGAGCATAACTGTAGCTGGGACACTCACTAGACAATATTTTGTATTTAATTGCTTCCTGGTTGAAAGTAATTTCAATTGAAAAAACCAGAGCTGTAGTTAAGAGGCTAAATTTGAAAATACGTGCAGATACCATAGGGAATATTCCAACACAGCATAAATCTGAAAAATTGTAACTTGCCACCACATTAATTTATTTATTTGTTATCATGGTACAGTGTAAACAGAGATAAGTAGGAAAGGAATGTCTGTCTGGTGATGAGAGAAGTATGTGTTTCAGTTGTAATAATTAATCACTCTGAGGATCTGTACCATTTGGGTGATAGAGACAGACCCACATTCCCAAAACTCCAAGTGCTTTCCAATAATCTTTTACATACCCATATAAGTACCATTCGCAAGTTGTGATCCCTTAATTTCTGAAATAAATTTAAAAAAAAAAAAAATCAATTAAAAGAATGACATAATTTGAGAACAAACTGCCCCAGCCTCTGCATTTGAGGACTATTATTAGCCCCAGACTGGTGTCCTATCAAAGTTTTCTGAATGTTCTCAACCCAGGCTATAAACTGTGTTGAAATTGAGTGTTTGGTGTTTCACACAACCCCGTGAGAGGCAGGGTGTTTAGACACAGATATTGCTCCCAGTGGCATTTAAGCCCTAATTTCAAAATGAGACTGAATTCAAAAGAGGGCGTAGGGGACATACACCATGCAGTGCAGAGACTCCTGAACCAAGAAGTAGGGCTTGTTAGTCCAGTTAAATTCAGTGTCACAAGTCTGCTCTTAGACCATGTCTGGAGCCAGAGCTAAGCTGAGTTCTGACTTGTTCTCCCATGCAGACATATCTTTGGGTGCATAATTAGCAATTTAAGGGAAATTTAGGTCTTAGGTTCAAAGCTGCATTTCTCCAAGCCCCCAGTTTGGCTGCCACCCAATATTTGATGTGCTCAGCCTGTAGACAACCTACTTTCCAATGCCTAAATTAAGTCTTAATTGCAACTTCTGCATTAAAAATCCTCAGTCTTTATAGGGACAGGAAACTTAGCACTATTCTCCAATCCAAATTCCCTAAAGATCCAGAATTTATATGTTTCTCCTTCATCTTCAGGGGGGAATTTTATTCTGTTAGCATCCCTTCACATATCTACGACATGACTGGTGTTAGACTCCTTATAAAAAAGATTGTCAGACAGCATTTTCTTCTACAAAAAAAAGGGCCGCCTTCTCTTCCCCCAGAGTAGGCACTCGGGTTGTGGAAGAGATTAATTAAATTCTTACTGAGATTATTCAGACCCACACCAGCCCCCAGACAAAGCCCTAACTAGCAAACTCTTCTTGGACTCATGCCGCTTTGTATACTTTCTTTGAAGCTAAGACACTGTTCAGAATTTGTTAGAAAAGCCAAAAGTGATCCACCACCTGCAAAGTACATAACTGAGCTCCCCATCTCATGAGGAGGGCTTCAGACCTGGTAGGTTCTTGTATGAATGGCATCAGCAGTGGATTAGCTGCTGCTGTAGGGACACAGGCATTGCCCCACGCTGCATAGCTGATTGATACTATCATAGGAAATAAATCAATAGCTACCACCTACCAGGTTTTCAAGCCATTCAGGCTTCAATTAGCATCAGTATTATTTTCTGTAGATCCCACAGTTCATGAGCAAGACTTGAAGGACCTGACAGCTGGTGCTTTGGAGCACGCCTGTGTAGTATTCTTCAGTGACCTTGATGGACCTTTTAAATCACTTTAGCTCAATTTTGGAGAACAGATTGTCCATGCTGAATTTATAACCTGTACTGCTACTGAGGCAGCTTTCTTGGCCAGCTTCTGTCTCAATTTCTGAACATCTGCTCTTCAGAAAATCTAAGTCATCACCTGGCTATTGGATGAATTTAAAGGTAACTAGGTTCATAAGAACACAACTTACCTTGTTTGACATAAAATATGTCAAGGTTATTATGTGTAGTAGTGCACATTGCAAAATGAAACGACTGTAAGCGAGCTTTTCAGTCATGTAAATGTATCAACACAGTCAACAATGTCTGAAACCGTTATGGAAGCATTTACTGTCATGTCCTAGGAAAATAAAAGTTTGGTCCCTTTACAATCTCTTTTTGGTTTCTTTGTTTAATTTCACTGTTGTTTCCATGCCAGCTAGCAGCATCCCTCCCCATCATCCTGCACTCTTTCCTGTGAGTCAGACCCAATTTTGTCTGTCACTATAGAGGCAGGATTTTTGGACAACTGCCCAGAACCTGAGCAGAGTTGCTTCTCTCCTTTATCTTTCCAGTATGCACTAAGTGCTCAAAAGTCCCATTAACTAAAATTGAGGTAAAGGACAAATTGAACAAATAACTATAATGACCGGCAGGGAGAGCACAGACTTACTTATGATTGTTTAGTTTGCTAAGTACATGGATGCTAACATGACTCATTCTAGGGCAATTATGTTGTAGCTTCTAACAGGTGTGATATGGCTTTGTTGATTTTGGCAGATATCTCTAACACAACTGTTCTAGTCGACCTTGAAAAACCTGATGTCAGCATTCACTACTGTGGCCCCGATACTGAACCTTCTCTTATTTGAGAAATTGAACTTTATTCCTTTTTCTCAATATTAAAAACATTTCTCTGATTTAACTGATTTTATTGCTATTTTTTTTTGTTTCCATATTCCTCAGAATGATTGTCAATATGAACCTTTGAGGACTACCTTATTTTATAACTCCTTATCTGATGTCTAAAAGAAACCTGGGGTTGGACTGAAAAAAAGCTTGGCATGATACAGTTAATCATCCAGGTAAAGTATCTCCTGCTTCTTTATCCCCAAGGATAATAGCATAAAATTTGAGCATTATTTAATGATTCATACCATGTCCAAAGTCTGTGCTACTTCCATATGACCCTGTTCAGGCTGAAAGTCCTGCAGGCTTTACACCCTCTCTTTCAGCAGGACTTGCTTCTGCAGTCTGGTCTGTGTAAGCAGGATCACACATCTCCAAGGTCAAAGCTCACTTTTGTCTAGATTGAACATTTTTTTTGGCACAGTGAGCTTGGAGCTGTGTTCAAAAGAGATAGATTGACCATCCAACTCAGATTTACAGATGGATTTGGGTTCTTATTGGGTTCATGCATTTTCTGAAAAATATTCTAGATCAGTTCACCCCCATTTTGTGCTAAAACTCAAAATGTAATAGAATTGAATATAAGAAAACATAACAATGACATTACAGTTCAATTAAAAAGAAAACCCACATTCCTCACTCCTTTTAGTTATCCATATCAATTGCAGCTAATAGCGGATTTCTTTCACAGGCTTCTCTTTGTTCACAAACATTAAAAAAAATTATTTCCTCAAGACTTATTTTTATTCACAGTAACTCAGAACCTTTGGGGTGACATTTTCATTTCTGTTGAGCAATGTCTAATTGTTCTAATGTCTCAGTATTTCCCCATGAAGCTCCCATAACATCTGGGAGCACTGGTTACTCATGGTTGTTGCACAATGTTATTTCTATTCTCTGACCTAGCGTCAAGCTCTGGCAGCTTAAACACTTAGAATCAACAAAATTTTGCTGACTTGCACACAAGGAGAGTGATTTGGACACCAAGCTAGAGCATTTAAAAATGAGCTGGTTTGATAAAGATTGGTATTTAGCATATCTTAAACACCAAGGACTTTATATGGATCCATATTTGGCATTAAATCTAAGGGACAGAAAAGTGTAAACTTTCTAAAGTCTGTAACTTGGCTTCTACACACATTCATTTCAGGAAAATTCAATTAATTGAATGTCAATTAAAACCTCCTTCATATGGAGACATAAACTTGGCTGAAATAGACTCATTTTTTTTACAGGGCAGTGTTTGAGGAATATTCTTTTTCTTTGCCAAGTGCTGATACTTACTGACCTTCAGGTGAGTGTAAGGTAGACTGCAGTTATCGCTGCAGTCTTGTCATAAAGTTTAGACTCCCAGACTTTAGAAAAACAAGTGATACAAAACAACCAAATACATTTTGTGCTCTATTTATGAGCACACACTGATTAGAACTCCTAGGCAAACTCAGAGGCTGGTTTCTTCCCTAGTACTCAAAATGTACCAGGATTAAGAACATTCTAATATCTAAGAAAAATAATTATTCAAATATACATTGGAATGTTTTAGCAAAGGCAATGAAATTATTTCCCACATTGCCAGCAGATGCAGAAGGAACTTCTACTGTCCAGAGAATGTGGTAAGTGACTTAAGTGAAATGCTTGCCTTACACAGCAGTCTCATAGCATGCTATAACGAGTAATCTATCCAGGATCAGAGCCAAAGAGGGATTAACCCATCACAGAAAGACATTCTATTTTAGGCAACAGGCACAAATGCCTGCTGACTGAACACACTGAGCTCTGTGCAATATGCCACTGCAGTTTGCTGCTTGATGAAAAGGAATACTATAATTTATCTTAAGCTCATAATACTGTGTTGCTGCATCACACCTGTCAAATTGATGTTAGCATCCCAAACTGGTAAATCAGACACATCTTCCAAAACCCTTCTGTGGTGACTCTTGCAGTTAAAAAACACAGCTCCAGCTTAACAGCACATTTCTGTCAGTGCAGGAAGAATCAGATTCTTCTTACCAGCTTAGAAGGTCCTCACATTCAGAACAGAGAATCTAGGTTTGTTAACTGATCCATTTTTTTTATTTCTTTACTAAACTGACTATAGACCCATTGTTAAAAAGGACTATGTTTTAATCCTTGCACTACAATTCAAATATCTAGTACAGGGATTGGAAAATATTTCTGTGCAAGGGGTACGTGTGTGCCCTTTTGAGCTATTACCTCTAGCAATGACTAGATATTTCTGTCTAGTCTTCTTCTACTACCTCTGAAAACACTGCAGACCTTAAGAGCTGCTGGTCACAAGAGCTTCTGTTTGAAAAGTAGAACTGTTTAAAACCGGACAGGGTAAATTTTCCCCACTCTTCTATCTTCAGGGTTCATTTAATCAGCTGTGGTTTTTCTTTTATTCATCAGTAGTATGGCTGATTCAAAACCATGTATTCTAGGATCACAACACGTGCCCATGTGCTGTAAGACCACAGTCATTTCCTTGGAACTTTTCACACCTGCCTGTGCCAAGGGGTCTGACATAACACTGCAGAGGTTCCAAAGAGCTATTCCACTATCGAGGGAAGTGCTCAGATTGGGTGGGGAATTACATACCTCTAAAATTCCAGGTATGTTACCTTAAAAGCATTTCTGATCAGCATTCCCCAGGTCACAGGCCAAGGAATACAATTTATAGACCCAAAATTCAGCTTTAGAGTAAAATGCTTTGTGTTACTTCGTATGATGCACATTAATCCCTTTTAATTTATTCTGGTAGTACTTTGTTATTATTGACTATAAAGCACAATGAAGAATATTCTCTAGCGTTTTGAGTGATCAGTAAAATCTGTCTAATAAAAGTTATCTGAAATTAGTTGACAATTTAAATAAGCCAAAAACTTGAGCCTTTACCTAGCTTTGTACATCATTAAAATGCGTATGGAAATCATATACGCTCATTTTCATATGTTTTAAAATATTCTTTCATAGATTAGATTTATTTTCTATAGAAGAATTTCTCATTTCATGCAGTAGAATGAAGAGCTATTTCCTATTTTGCTTTATGTTAATGAATAAATGTGTGTTACTGTCTTATTTACAGCACATCAATCGGTCTCTGTTCTGAACCCACAGTTGTTCATCACCTTGTGTAGTTATTCTATTTGTCCAGCATATGTAGCTTTTCACAAACATTATTGAGCTTATCTTCGTATCACTGTGGTGAGCTGCTAGATACATAAAAATCAGAATTCTACACTAATTTGGATTCTCAGTTTCAAGCACTTCTGTAAAGAGTTTATCACTCTGAGCTATCATCTGTGTACAAAACACAGATTTTTCCTTTTAATTGCAGGTTTAAATGCTCATCATTTCCAATAAAGTGCTCAGCAACTCTACATACAGCTTCAGAAGTGAATACTGCGGAAACTCAGCCTAAATTTACACTACGCAGAAACTACATGACAGAGTCAAGGATAGAATTCTGTTCCCTAGAGTGATTGTCCTTTTAAATTTTTTTTTTAAGCTTACCCATTCCACTCTATATATCTCACAAATTCTCTAACAAATGGAATAGTTATCCCAGAGACAGCAAAATAATTCAGCCACAGTACAAATCTACCTGGTGCACTGAAGTAGGCATGGCTGAGGGGAAAATGGTGTGTGATCATGTCGTTTTAGATCAGAACTCCATAGGTTACAAAACTAGAAGGGCCCATCTTGATCATCTAGTCTGACAACCTTTATAGGAACAGGCCACGGAAACATCTCAGAATGAATTCTTCTTTCATAATGCATAAGTAAGTACAGAGGAATAGAATTAAAAATGTGCAGGCAGCTTTCATTCTGACATTCCACAACTTTCAATGTCCATTTTTGCAGTGTAGATCTTTTTTTTGAGGGAGGAGGAAGAGTACAATTGTTCACGTTCAATTCCTAGTTGCTGTTTTTAAAAACAATCAGAAATTACTTCAGAATAATCTATAAATATCTTCCCAATCCAATTTCCTTCCCTCTGGGGTGTGTAAAATACTGGCTTTGTAGTGTGCCAGTAAAATGACCATGTTGTCTTACTGCTGTAGATGCCAAGAGCAGGAGGCTATGGAAGTACTGCCACCATGGATGAAGAGATGTCATTTACGGGGCAGTGAAGGAGGCTGGGGGTGGGATATGGGGCCATGTCTACGTCTGGGAAAGAGGGAGCTGGGACAGAAGCAGAGAGGGCGATTTATTATACTTTACCTTCTGCATGCCATAGTTACTGTGTTCTCAGTCAGTGGCATGTGTTCTTGGAACAATGCCCACCTCCATAATTATATTGCTATTTTATTTACTTAAAGACTAAGTACTGTTTCTAAGTCACTTACCCATTTTAGTGGCAAACACCTACGCCACTGTATCGTTTACAAGTACCATGTCTCAGTTTGCTTCACCTAAGGGGGTATCTGATGACAGATTGTCTCCCTGTTGATAGTTTACAACTAACGAGCGGTAAAACTTGTCAGCCTCTCCGTATGTATTAAATATCAAATCTCTGTGTTAGAGTCTGGTCAGAATAGGGTGAATTGAGCACTCAGCAAACAGCAGAAGGAATCCCTTCTGCTCCGTGCCTCAGCTGAAAGATCTGTAGATCTGCTGGGGTTCATTCCACTGAAGGCAACACTTGGGGAACGCAGCAGAGCGCCTGTCTCTGCTCCCTCCCACACTGTCCCTGCCCCATATGCCAGGCTGTACACCACGCAGGGTGTGCACTGAGCCTCAGGTTTGGTCACTCACACAGCTCTCTTCCTGCGCTTCTAAGCGGACTTAGTTACCACAGGCAGCATTTTTACCTCTAGGTGTATGACTTCATAAAATGTCACACATAGAAAGTACAGTAACAATATGAAAAGCTTGCAGTTGAGGGCCAAATCCTGCTCTTGGGCATACTTGAATACAGCTGGAATTGAATAGTTCGACATTTTTCAGATCTGAGAATGTACATAATCTATTTATTTCCCTCATCCAAATGTCTCATCTTTTAATCCAATCAGCCCAGAAGTTTGATCCCAACTATGCAGATTTGATTTACAAAATCAAATGGAAATGGCCAGCCTAAACCCCATAGTAATTCAAATATCATTTGACCCACAGTCATAATGCAGTTAATGCTGTGAAAGCAACAGTGCTGTGTTTGGGGAAGGGCTAAAACCCTGCCTGAATGTTTTTTACCTAAGAAGGGAAGATATCTTTCTTAATGCTGCTATTAATCTGACAGGAGAGCTGGAGGGACCAATTCAAATTTAAGAGCTAAATTTAATCTGAAATGATCAATACCCTGGAACTTGCCATGTCCGAAAAGATTAGGCCAAATAGCAGCATCATGTATTCTGAGTTCATGTTGCAAACCGCTGTGTAGTTACTAATTCTATTAGGGAGAGCGTATTTCGTCCTCCTCACCCGTCTCCAGCGGACAAGCCCTTGCTAATGAATTTGACATTTGGTGTTCAGAGAATCAATGATTAGCAACATACAGAAAAACAATGTTTGGAACCAAGCGAACGTGTTTCACATCTCTGTCATAAGAGAGATTATTAATGTTTTAATGACTTTACTATCAGTAAGTGAATTTTTAAAACTAATATTTGTTCCTGACTTGCAAAATCTTTAATGGTAGCATGCAAGAAGCTGTGTACTACAAGCTTAAGGGGACATCCATCCACACACAGCTTAATTCAAGACTAAGGTCTTAGCTATTTTGCAATCATCGCCCTAGCATGCATCTAAAAGTCACTATGTCACTGGTGCTGGCAGCTCATCTTGGCACAATATGCAAAAACAAGCTTTGGATTCTGAGCAATGTGACAACCAGTTTAGATGAAGCTTTTTCTAGGGCTGAGATTCTTTTTTTTTTCTATGTTACAGGGTGGGGGTTCAACCCTGAACACTTCCCGTATGGCACATAGTATGGAACGACTGAATTATGTAGGGAGTGGCGAGTTCTTGGTATTAGTGGTCTACCAAAGCTAGAAGCTACGATCAAGCTTCCTACTATGATATTCCATGATGTTATTACACTCTTGTCCCCATGAAATCAGATTATTTGTAAAATCTTGATTTTTTGTTCATGCTTTATCTCCTCTGGGTGCTTGCCTTGCCTAACATCTTGCTCTAGATACTACTTTCCACCATCATTTTACTCAGTTCAAAGAAAAACTGTATTATACCCCATGCATAAACAAAACCTGAACACTTGTTAATAAAACTCAGAGGATGAAGGAATTAAGCTCAAGTTTAGCTTTCAGACTTTGTATTTCAAAAATGGAATAGAAATACGGCAGCTTCCTGTGCAGTTCTGACTGTTTTAGTAAATTCACAGAATATTTAGATTCTAAAGGGACAGGTGTTGTGATGCTGATATTGTGTACAGAGCCGTCAGACCTCAGGATAATTGCACATCACGAGTTGTTCTAATCTGGTGACCTATTATTCCTTCTCTTGCTCAGCTAGAAACAGTAGATCAGACACTGGGCATCAGTGGTATTTAAAGACAGGTTTTGGTTAAAAGTGGTAGCTTTAGCTGTGCTTTTCTGAATCAAAGACATAGACACACACTCCTACCCTCTTGAAATCAAAGGTTTAATTTGACTTCTGTGAGATAAAACCAAGTATGCACTCTGAAATGAGATAAAGGAAAAATTAATCTACTGAATTCAATTGAGTTTCAGCACTTTCAGAATATTGGAAACTTTTTTCAGGGTCTATGTACATATATTTATGTTTACCTATCCAAAAATGTATAAATTAAATGACACATGCAAAATGTCTGCATATATCCCCAGCCACACAGTAGTCTGACTCTACATTGAATACAAAGTATAGCAAATATATCTAAATACGCTAACAGTGTAAACATGTAAAATGCATAATTGCTATTATTTTTATGCTAGGTCCAGATTACCACAGCATCTTAACATCAATTAGCATTGGAAGAAGCAATTTTAGCATGAAAACAGGGTTGAATGTGTGGACAGAAAGTTCAGCCCCAGCTCAGTGTTTAACTTTACTCCTTATTTAACATCCAGTTGCTGGACCAACTGCAGTAGCAACTGGTTGGCTTTGAGCCTTCTTTTGATTCTTTTTGTTTTGACATGACTGACACAGCACTCTGGTAAAAGTTCTTCCTCTTTGAATAGCTGATTTGTAAACTGTGTACAAGTTTTTAAAGACACCCTAAAAAAGAGACGGAAAAAAGCTGAAGATAAGAACCACCTGTTGTCTGTAGTACAGTGAGTTCCCCCCACCCCACCCCCCAAAAAATAAATTTTCCTTAAAACAGTTGCTTCAGTACATACTGTTTTATTTATATGAAGGGTGTCCAGTTCCGAACACTGTCACCCATTACAAAGGGAAGCTATTTAAATATGCTATAGAGCAAGAAAAACACATTGTCTGCTCTGCTTTGTAACTGGTGTTACCACCAGGCTACCCAGCGATCGGTGTCCAGCAAGAGCTAGGCTTTCCTTTCTGACTTACAAACAAGTTCTTCCACTTCAAGACGTTACTTTGCTACCCATCTATCAGTCCGAGAATGCATAACATTTATTAACCAAAGCATCTGTTTCCCAGCCTGTTCTTGCTTTGTTTAAAGTAAGTACCAGAACTGCCTTAGTGAAATTTGGCCCAGTCCTTCTCAGCTTGCTGGTACCTCAAAGTCATCCCTGTTTGGCTATTTTGCATTTGCAGAACAGATGAGAGCAAAGAGACAAGTACACACCAAGTGACCCTTCTGCAGCATCTCACAAAACCTTAACAACAATGCAAATCCAAACTGTCTTCCTGCTGAGCGGTTCTGAACTGTTCGCTGCCTTCCTGATTCACAGCCCATTCTCGAGTTTTCAACAGAGCAAGGTTCTTGTGTATTTGGTCTTGTGTATTTGTAATAATCACTAGGCTTCCTAATCTGACTGAACACCTGTATGTCTGTAAACCTGTATTACTCCATCACACAGTGCACAACTGTTCAGAGATACTATGGCTTATCCCACAAAGAAGCAGAGTTCATTAGCTCAGAGCTACCCTGTGCCACATGGACAAAACCTGATCAAATGATCAAGTATCACTCTGTTGCCGTCAATGGCAAAAAGCACCCTACCAAACCAAATAAGGCTGGGACCTCTCCATAAATGTATTTCAGCCATTTAAGTGGGAGGCAAGCATGCAAAGTCCTTTTTGAAAGCAAAATCATCATGTCATGGTGATACCTAATGATTTTTCAGAGTCAGCAAGAGAACTCTGGCCCTTAGGACTCTCAGAAATACCACAGAGATACGCAAGAGTAAGCATAAAGCTCTAAGGAAGTTTGAACTATCAGATGAATTAGTATTTTCCATGCTGGAGAATTTCCCACTGAAGCTTTGAATACAGGGCTTTAGTTCTCTAAATATAAAAAGCCACTTCTGAAAAACAGGATTAAAAACAATATAAGACTGGAAAAGTATTTTAAATCTGAGTACTTTCTCTTGCAGTCTGTGGTGTGCCATTCAGTGCTCTTAGCCCCACATGAAATTGGAAGTCTGTTTCCGTGAAGAACACAGAGAGCCTGCTACAACTTTTGTCTGTGTCTGCCAGAAAATTCAGACTGAGAGAATGGCTGACGGTCCTGCATATGTTTCTGTCAACGTGATCCTCAACTCCAACTGCGTCCTACAGAGAGATGCTTGAACACGAGAGCTACAGCTGAGCCACACAATGACAAAGGCAAAGCTGCCACAGTGATCCAGTTTTAGAACAGAGACAATATCTGAATTCATCATCTAGGACAGAAAATATGCTGCTTGAATAAAATGCCATGATTACTAGCTGGAGTGCTATCATGTGTGTTTTTTCACATAAGGCAGCAAATAGATTTGATAGGACTGTCAATTATTGTCTGTTGATTTATTCTAAGGATTCTATTGCATGAATTCACAGCCTCAAATGCGGTACAATTTACTTTATTGTGTTAGGTTTACTTTCTGTACCTCTCAGCCAAAATTCCTCAATTTTTCTACTTACGGAAGATTCTCATCTCGTTGATAGTTAAGCACACATTAAGGATTACCTACAATATTCTGCAAGGCTTTAAGAAACATACACATGGCATTCCTTGTGTTTACTCATTCCTTTCAATGGTGCAGGCTTATAAACTCAGATCTCAGCACAAGGGGCTTGATAGTTTGATAAACCATTCGACAAAGGCAAACTAGTCCATAAAATCTGAGTCACAATCAGGCAAACGGAACAGTTTGGATTCAAATTTTGTTTGTGTTTCGAATTGAACCCTGGGTTATAAATTCCCAATAAATAAATCCATCTGCCCTGCTATCCTAATCTTAACAATGAAAAGAGAAGCATCTTCTTGGGCAGAGCAGGTGTTAGAAAAAAAGGAGTCAGTCTGAGCCTCCAGCCCAGTATGTGGTTGCATCCTGCTGGGTTAAGTTACGAAGAAATCCAAATCATTCAATGTGTGGGGGTGAAAGGAGGGAGAGGCCCACGCCTTTCCTTCTCCTTAGGTTCCTCCTGAGTCTAACACTGTCCCTCCTCTTCAAATATGATTATCAGCAATTCTGGCTTTGAACAGCAACTAAGGGATATTCATGACGACAGCAGCTGCAAAGTTGTTAAAAATATACAAAATTTCATTGTGTGGGTGGAAAGATTGTCCTTGCTGAATGGAGACAGAAATCCTAGTGGCCCAATATTTTTGGCCACAGCTTGCTATATTTCTACATATAGTTTAGGAACCCCAATCCGTGTTGTACTTGTTGTTCCTTTTAACCTTGTTGAACATCTTTTAAATTCAATCTTTTAAAATAAATGTATGAGGTCACCTTCCCCCCCACTTTCTTGTTCAGAGAAGAGAAAAAAGAAATTATTTTTCCACCTGCTATCAATACACCAGGCCAAGCTCTGTCTGGGGTAGCTAAGAAAAAGCATTCCACAACTCCGCATGGAATGCAGTGGATTGCTTAGCAGGGCCAAGATTTGCAGCTTTCAGATGCTCCTGCAGGTTTGTGAGACAAAATGCACAGAAAATGCCATTCCAAACATTCCTTCAGAGCAGATGGGGAGAGGCATAGGCATATTTACTAATCATCACAGAAGTTACTATATGTGTTTAAATCCTCTTTATAAATACAATTTGCTTTTCAGCCATTTATTGAACAGCTACTAAGTTGAACCTCTGCTCAGCAGCACATGACTAAACATTCAGGTTCTTGCCTTCTCTCCAAGATTTGATTAGGCAATGAATGGTGGTGAACACAATATGCTCCCACTGAAGCTGTCACTCTTAGCAGTCTTTCTGACAGCTAAAATTCTCCAGGATTTTATGGATTTTCTGCAAATAAGATTGCTAATTGCAACCAATACAGAATATTACATCTAACAGTGGAAATGTTTAGACTTAGCCCAGCTTTTATCCGTAGTAATATAAGTAAGTTACCTACAGAAATACACTCAAACCAAACAAAAACATACCTGGTATAACTATTACGACTCAAAGCAGTATTTTACTCTCTAGCCAGGTATTCAAATCCTTAACCTAATCTTGGAAAAGGTGAGTTCCTTGGCCTCTCTGAAAGCTTCCGAAAGTACCTAAAAAAAAAATTTTTAAGTGTATCCTAGAACTAAAATCACCCTTTCTGTAGCTGAAGGCAGACAATACTTGAAAGTACTTGTGCATTTTCCCTTGTTCTAAGCCAAAGGGAATGACTGTATGATTTCTTCTGCATGTAGAGAAGAAAAAGTAAATGGGGAGCCCTGCATCCTCTCAAAATCACTGTTGCCTTCTGCAATCATCTTTATCTTCCATCATACAATTAAACACAAATGACTTAAAATCTCAAACCAGATAAAGACAGCCCAGTTCTGTAGTTTCACAGTTGCCAGGGGTGGTGGCAGGAGGAGGCAGCGCTGCAGAATGAACATGCACTTGGGCACTTGTCTGCACATTAGTCAGTCAATGCTGGGGTTTGTTGGGGTTTTTTTTAGCTAGCAAATGCTCAGCACCCCTGTTGTATTTTCACCCTCAGCTGAAATCACTGAAAGGGTTTGAGGCAGAAACAGATTTCATTCCTTGTGATTCAACATAATATAAAACCTCAGGTCCCACTGCTGGCCAGGACTCCTTGCTGCTACATTATTGTAACTACTAATAATTACTAATAACAATGCTATTGGCAAATATTCAGTGGCTATTCTTTTATATATTCTGAAATATTTACTCCACTCATCCTTTATATATTTCTCTCTTCTCTGTGTTCATCTCTAATTTGAGGATATTTCCGACTGAATGAATTAAAAACCATTACTTCTTCTTGCTCTTTTGTAAACCAGATTGAACTTCTTTATTTGTTATTTGCATTTTCATTCATTTATCGCATTATCTACAGTGTGTCCACTTGACACTGCAAAACTTCTTGATGTTTCTAAAACTTCACTTTAAAGCAATAAATGAGAATAACTCAAGACACCATCTTGTGTCCTCGAGAAACAGTGTCATTTGTTTACAGCTAAGAATCATGACAGCAGCTGCATGTAGTCGAGGATCGCACTGATTTTTACGCCATGGTATCATGAGTGTTTTCTATTTGTAGCTATGGATATATTAGAGCTCTAAGTCAGAACAGAAATTTCTGCATGAAAACTCTGACAAGTGAAATAGATACTGACACCTAAAAATTTGACACCTCGAATTGTAAGAGAACTGTGATAGAAACAAATCACAGAAATAATCCATTTCTTATGAAAGAAAAGAACCTAGAAATCAGGAAGACAGTCTTCCCCAGGAGCAGCAGAATGGTAAAAACTTGATTTCCAGGAGATTTGTCACCTTTATCCCAGTCTGTCTACCTGCTGCTCACCTTATACAATAATTACAACTTATAATAACTACAACTCCTTCTGCCTCCCTTTGAAACTGCCACTGGGAGAGACACACCACATGAGCTGCCTGTTAGCAGCTATATTTGCACTGATTGGCCACAGAGTTATTCTCAAACAGATAGTAAGAAAGCTGAGCTCATCTTCAATGAGAACTCTTACTTGGTCTTCCTCTCTTGTTAAATTTCTCAAAACTTCTAGGAGCTTAATTACCTTTGAGATTTGCTTTTTTTTCAGACTGATTTGAATTCACTGTTGGGGTTCAAAAACTGTTAGGTGAGGAATGGGTAGCTCAATAGGTAAAGAGCTTGACTACATAAGCCTATTGTCTTTAGGAAACCAGGCTAACAAATGTTACTTTTCTCTAGGCTAGATAGCTATGGCACTGTTAAACTGGAATGGTTCAGGAGTTAAAGTTTCCTAGAATCACTTCCACTAGTTACCTGGAATGTAGCTATTTTATTTTTAAGAGTACAGAATTAAGTATTAGTTTAAGGAATTTAATTTATCAATATAATCAGAACCAGAAAGTACCAGAACTTCAATGGGAATCTTAAAGAGGTGGCAATCTTCTGTCTGAGTGTGCTAACATATGACAAAATAAAGTTGAGTAATATATTAAATGGAAGTGGATAGTGCCCCAGATCACCAGTAGCACTTACCTTTCAGTAAAGAAGTGAGAGTGGCCTAGCTTCTTCTGATTTTCAAACAAGAAGAGTAGAGGACATGCAGAAGTTGGATGGACTGATGGTGAACCGCATAATCCATGCCTCTTTTTAAGGAAGTAGCACATATTGTTCCACTGATAAAACTTGATATTCATCACTCTTCTTGCAGCAGCATGAACTCCACTTCTGTTGTCGACCTTGTGCCGTGCTCTAGAGCAAGAGAGATCCATTTTAAGTAAGTCATAGTCACGGCCCAGAAGAAGACAAGGTCATGCACTGATTCTGAAAGTAGTCTATACTGTGTGAGGTTGCAATACATACCTTGTATCAACTTCATTTCACCATCTTTTTCTTTCTCTCCTCAAAAGATAGCAGAAATTTACTGCAAAATTTGTTCAAAGATAGTGGGCAGTGATTTGACAGATGTAAGTAACTGAGTAATGCAGTCAGGCTCAGAAGTAATTCTAGGAGCAGATCACCATATGAAGTGGAGACATTTGTGGAAATTGGTGTTGAAAGAGACGGAATCCAAATGCCTACTGATGAAAGACAGACTGAAGCCAGGGAAGTATTGGACTTCGAAGAATGAGAAGACATAGAAACTGGAGGAGAAGCTGAAATAGCAGGGAAGCATGAAAAGTAATCTCAAAGATTTCAAATGAGTGTGACAGGAAGATGACTTTAATGTCAAGGAGCTGAAGATACTTAAAGAGAGAAGTGTAAGTCTTACCATGTATCGTGTAGTTTATAGCACAGGAGACTGAGTTTTGGACAAAGACTATGACAGGAGTGGAGAGAACAAACTGTGGAAAATTATTGTTGATGTTATTTTGGATAAAAAATACTTTTTTGGAACCAGATTTTGCATATATACATACACACACACATACATGTAAAGGATAATTCCTAATAGAATAAATACAGTTGTACTGCCCCAAATAAAACTTACTCTAACCTAAATACATGACCTTTACAAGATATACAGGGCATGAATAAAAAGCTACACTTCCCCAATGTCTCATCACAACTTCCAACAGTCTGCGGTTTAAAGATGTTCTGAATCAGAGGTTAGACCAAGATTGTTGTATTCAAAGTCCCAAACAATTTTGCCTCGCCAATTCTGTCAAAGTTTTTTTCACTTATAGTATAAAAATGTTTCTTACCAAAAAAAAATCTACAATTTCGCAAAGAAATGTACAACTACTTCATGTGATTAAATATATTGCTTTTTCACTTAGTGCCCTTTGATATGTTATTAATATTAATAAATCAAAAATTTCACCTAAAGAAAAAAATACTTTTAAATCATTTTTCATCTATGATGTTCTGTTCAGTTCCTTTATTATTGTAGTTATAATTCCTAAGTTCTTCCTGACTGAACTGGGGGAACTTTTCCAATTTCAATAGTTCTCATGACTTGGGGAAACATACTTTCAAGAATATTTTTTTTCTTATTTTTGTAAGTATCTTATTTCAGTGCAGGAAAAACTCCATTCGGAGGATCACTTTTTCTAAACATGGAAATGTGCTTACAAAATGAAAACAGAACATTTTCAAATGCTTTTTAATATTCTTTTTTACTTCTAAAATCCAGCTGTGGACACTTAAAAGTGAGAACAGCACAATAATGTGAAAGGTGAAGAGGTGGTGGCAGCAAATTCTCCTGCATGCACGGAATTCTTAGCTATGATGGAGAGGAAGTATACAGAAAAAAACGAAACCAGCAGCTTCTTAAGGAATGCCCAATGTTGCAGCTAGAAAACAGATGGAGAGCAGAATTTGAGAGTCAATTGCTTTGAAAAGGAAATTCAAGCACTATCAACAGAAGGGGTCAATCAAGGACATGGTGACTGCACAGCACCAGATCTAATCCGAAGACTTCACCCCAGTCACAGCAGACTCCAGAAAAATGTACAGTTCTATAACAATGAAGAATAAACAGAAAGCAGCAGCCTATGCTTAAAGGCTGACCTCAATTAATTCAGTAACAGAACTTCCTTTTACCTTGTGACAATGCCCTAAGCTCTAAAGTGATAACTTGGCTCCTTTCACAGATAAAGGTGATCGTGGAACTGGGATGCATTCATTATTTCTTCATCTGACAAGCCCAGAAGTCTACACAAAAAAAAAAAAAAATATTGCTGAAGGATTTCTATATTTAATTTTCAAAAGCATAGGCTAATATGAAAAGAAAGGCTCAAATCATGTGGTTTTTACAGGGATTTAATTATCTCTGTTTATACTGGTCATTTTTTTGGCAAGAACAGGTTGACTAATGGAACCTTACAGACTAGACTACCAAGATGGGTAATCATACATCATATATTGTAGTTCAGTGTCATGGAGAACACTGTAATTTTGCTAACATTTAAATAACTCAGTCCCCAGCAGACCTCAGTTACGCCACGTTACATACATGAGCATGAGCAATTATGACAACGAAATTCTTGCTTTACTGGCTGCTATTGTTAGACAAGAAACCGTTTCATAAGGCAGTGTACGTCCATCTGTGTTGTTCTATTTATGCGGTACAACTGCAAAAGGAGGGTGGCACATCATCGAGTTTCATATCATTGTCTGTGGGAGCAGCTGCACCACATTCAAACTGAAAGAAACCTGAAAGTGTTACCATCAGCATACGAGAAATACAGACCATTAGTGTAGATATCGTATGTAACTAAGAGTAGGCTCATCGAGTGATAAAATGGAGAGCAAATGTACTTTTTATATCTCCTGTAACACTGCATTCTTTTCAAGAAAGACCTTGGTGAAAAAAAAAATACTGAATTTTTGTCACTCCTTGTTTAATCAGCTTCAGCTTCGTGGCCACTGAACACAGATTAAATTATTCTAGGCACACAATTTTTTTATAAATGGTCATCTATAATACATAGTTAAACAAACTCTACTTTGCATACCTACTACATAACTTTCTCCTTCTGGTGAAGATCATAGAAGGTTCACATTGTTAGTATGTAAGTCTCTAAGTTGTCATAAATGATAACCAAGTGCAGATAGTGCTTAGTTAATCAGGAAAAGTACATCAAAACCATCAGAGCTGTTACAGGAGCAAGAATGTATCTTCCTGATTAGATGTTCAAAACTCTGATCTTTCTATGTCCTTCTCTTAAATTCTCTGATTTCTCCTATGTTAAACTTCTTGTCCATCTCCTGAGCAGAGACTGTGGAGTAGGGAAGATGAAAGGATCTCCTTCAAGTGACTTGACTTTATGTAGGTCAAATCTACTACCCACAATGTATAGCTGTTCTAGTACTGTATAGTTCTGGGATGTGAATCTACCCTTCCCCATACAGGGGGATGAACGAGGGATAGGAATCCAGCTGATGAAGGAATATTCTGTTTTCCCAACTCACTTTTTTCTGTGTGTAAGTGCTGACTATTTTTACATTTCTAGATGCCCTGAGATACCCCAGGTCCCACTCCAAGAAGTGAGAAACACAACTTGAAGTGCATTGGAGCCCTTGAAGTGCTAATTGCCCTGAAAGATAGAAAAATATCAAGAGAACAAGAGAAAAGCAAAACAAACATCCTCCAGTAAGCAAAAAAAATGAAAGTGATGTTTCTTTTTTCCAAAATAAAGAGTAAAAATATTTTCTGTTAGCCACAATGCTTTTGTTTCCATTTGTTATAAATATCCTTTTGAATACATACGCACACAAGAAATGACAGCATTTTCAGAGTGCACTAATACCATTGTTAACTGTATTTATATGATAAATCAGAGAATAACTATCTTAATTCAACACAATAAATTTGAATACTTCATACACAGTAAAATATTTCAAAATTGTAAGCTATACAAACAAGTTATTTCATGGACATCATGCAACACAGGAACTCTAGAAACTTACCAAGTCTCTTTATGAATAAAATGTAAGGAGTAAGCTCATCAGATTATGAGTTCTACCATGTTGTATCCCATATCTTTTCAAAAGCATCACACTAAGGCTGTTTTTAACTGCAGATGCAGGATTCAGCTCCCTTTCATTCTTCAGATCCACATCATTTTGACTGCAACCACGCACAATTAATGTTTATATTCACATACCAACAGATTATATAAAACAGAAGAGAAATTACTGTGCCCCTTACCTTTTGAGCTGCTCTGCAATAGGCAAGAAGTTTTCTTTTTTGAGCAGCAAGCTGTTTCACGAGTAGATCCAGCCCACTGGAGCCTTATGAGAAAGCCTTATGAGAAAGCCTTATGAGGCTTTCTAAGTTTTACCCTACAAGTTACATAAATTGCACCCTCGACAGAGCTTTGCAAGCCAAAGGCAAGCAGTATATCTTTTTTCCTTGATGATTCCTGGTGAGTCTAATGTGTATGAACAGCACTGAGGCCCCTATCTAATCTTAGCAAGTCTGCTTCACTTGTTAACGAGGTATTAAAATCCTACGATACAGTTCACTAGAGTTTTGTCGTTGATACCTTACTATGGACCCAGGGATATTTCTACAGCACTCTGTCAAGTGCGCTTACAAGTAAAGGTTCTTATGCTATTACCTGATCCAGAGTGAGTGTTGACAAGCACAGAGGAAGAGAAGTTCCTATGTAATACCTTTGGCAAACACTGTACGCACGCCACTTGACGGGTCCTTGGGCGATTTCATATTCAGTGCTAGATGCAGATTAAATCTCTGCCATGAGTTCTCACCATTTAGAGATTGTCATTTATTGTTAATGAAATGAGCTTGCATTCCCTCACTGTCATTACTTCCTCAGCAAAATGCACCATTACTAGGACTCTTTGCACGGCATTCAAGTTCAGACATCAGATATCTCTGAGCAGTTTACCTAGAGAAAGTATCGCATTAAAAGATCAGAGTGATACGTACTGGGAACAATTTAAGTGCAAATGCTGTCAGATACAATAGTTCTTAAGCTATTACTTTACGCTTTTAATAGTGCAGCAAGATGCATATTGTACGGTTCCATTTCGTCTCTGATACTGCATAAGCAAGGTCATTTCAGGTGATCTATATATAGAGAAAGATCTTAGTCTCTTGAATACTATACTGAAAAAAAAAACAAACCCTGTATAATTGACTGCTACAGGGAAAGGATCCAGCTCATTATTTGAATTACACATCCATCTGTTTCAGTCAGGATGGTTTATAAAGTGGTTGCAAGAGTTAGTTGAAATTGTCGAATAGCACATAAGATAATTTTAAACTATAGAAGAGATTCAATATGCTCATGCTTTCATGAATCAGCATTTTTTAGAGGGAAAAAAAAAACAAACATACAAAACAAACAAAAAGAAGTTTATTTTCTAAACCAGGGATTTTAAGAAGCTTATACCATCCACTTTTTGGCCCTGAACTATCCGTTACGCTGAGCCTGGATTTTATGTATTCCTTACCCCTCTGCTTTCTGATTAATTTACTGTATTCAGTTTAGCCTCTCATGTTATTTCTCAATGTTAAATATTAAAATAGACATCTTAAATAATAAGTAACAAAACAAATATAATAAAAAATATGTATCTTTTGCTCTTTCCTTCCTTTAAAATACTATGGGAAGGAAGAATGAAAACATCTCTCTCCACAGACTGATGTACTTCATCAGCATTCAATTTCTTCACGTTTTGGCTACTAAAAGATTAAGTAGATTTTGAGTATGCGATTTTACAAAATCCATTAATGTGGCTCATGTGTAGAAACATCCATTTTCTGTGTTCTTCTCCTTGCTCTTTGTTTCATTTCCTCTAAGCTGACGCCCCTATTGTGCCTGCTGCTGAGGTGCAATCCATTGCCCCTTGCCTGCAAACTTTCATGAAATCACAACTGGAACTTGATTTTCGTGATGTGGAATTTCTTATGGTCTCAATGAGAATCATTAATAGGAATTTACTTTCTGCTTTATTCTTATTATGTACATATCCTCTTTCAGATCTCTGGAAGCCACTCATTTGCTTAATCTCTAGATTCCTAAAAAAAGCTTGCTTTTATGGTTTTTAGTCCTGATGCTAAATTCAGAATTCTGGCAGAAGCATTGCTTTGAAAACCTAGATTTTCCGCATGGTCTGGGAAAGTAATGCAACTTCTTCTACAGAGTTCTACAAATATATAAATCCAAAATATTTTTAGCTATTTGAACCTCCAGTGTTTCAGATATCGGATGCTGCTACACTGAGGAGGAAACTCCTTTCACAGAAAATAATTTCTTCAGTTCTCAGTGTATTTCCTGTGATGAGGAATGTCTCCAGTTCCTAACTGCTGCTTTATGTTGCTGTAGGAGGACAAGTAGATTCATGGGGGTGCTATCAAGAAACTAATTCAGTGATTGAAGGTCTCCTTATTGATTCCAGGTACTACCACAGGGAAAGAAGTGAAAGCAATTACCAAACAAGGCAACATTTATTCTATACCAAACAAATTCTCAGAGGAAAGTACAGATATCGAAGCATATATTCTGCTATACTTCAACTGCCCACAGTTAAGGAAAAGATGATCAGGAAAGGAAATTGGAAAATAGAGGAAAATTGGTGTAAGTCTACAAATATCTGAGAAAACCAATGCCTTGTTGTTGTTTAGTTTGAGTATGATACCTGTGGCAGAATTTATCCTCCAATCCAGCTCATTAGAAAGGGTATCTTAAAACAGATTAAGAGGGTACCTCCCCTTATAAGGGCCACTAAGCCTGTAACACTGCACTTGGCTTTGCTGATTTTATTACAAAGAAGAAGAACGTCCCCACTACGTTAGTGTATTCTTATTTGGGGATATTGTTGTGTCTTTTAGAGAATGGATAAGGTGAGAATTTCCAAGTAAATATGCACTTGTTTCATCTTTTTTTAACGATTTACAGATGCACCAATTTATTTTTGTCCAAAAGAACGGATCAAGAAGACGATTAAGAAATTATCTTTTTTGTTTGTTTTAAATCCACAGGAGGTGTAGAAAGCCTACACTACAAAATATATCTGTCATACCTTCCCTCTTTGGCCTACTATGAACACATTACCTCAATAATTAAGTTCTGGCAAGGATAGAGATTCCATTGTCCTCAGAAACTAGGCGAGGAATTTTGTTTTGTTTTCATTGTATTTCACCTTTTCTGCCACACTCACAGAATCACAGAATATTAGGGGCTGGAAGGGACCTCGGAAGATCATCAAGTCCAACCCCCCCTGCCAGAGCAGGACCCTAGAGTAGATCACGCAGGAAGGCATCCAGGCAGGTTTTGAATGTCTCCAGAGAAGGAGACTCCACAATCTCTCTGGGCAGCCTGTTTCAGGCTCTGTCACCCTCACTGTGAAAAATGGTTTCCTTATGTTTAGACAGAATCTCCTCTGCTCCAGTTTGCACCCATAGCCCCTTGTCCTGTCATTGGGTGCCATCAAGAAGAGTCTGGCTCCATCCTCCTGACACTCACCCTTTACATATTTATTTATAAACATTAATGAGGTCACCTCTCAGTCTGCTTTTCTCCAAGCTAAAGAGACACAGCTCCCTCAGCCTCTCCTCATAAGGGGGATGCTCCACTCCCTTAGTAAGCTCAGTGGCTCTGTGCTGGACTCTCTCACGTAGGCAACTTGAAGATATCAATCCGTCTTTTATGACACCTCTCTCATAGCAATTTTTTTTCCAGATAACAATAAAATACAGATATTATGAAACCCAGTCTACAGTCTCACAATTGTGATGAACAAGTCTCCCTAAAGAGACATTTTACGATTTGAAAGGTGGATATTTTTCAAATGAAACTGCTTCTACTTTTTCTGTTGCCCTCCTTCAACCACATGGGCATCAGACAAGGTCTGTTAGACACCCACGAGGTCACAAGCCTCCTCCATAGTTCAGAGGAAACAGGTTATTTTGCAATGCTAGGTGAGCTCAGTACCTCTAATGCTTTTCAAATGGGAGGAAAACCAGAAGTGTATTTGAGAGGTGCAAGGCACTAGCACTTCCCTCTACCCAGGCTCAGAATACTGCTTCTGAGGGCCCAATTTAGATCATCTCAAAAAAAGCAGCTTAATTGGGTAGGCAAGCAGCAAACTCTGAGACAGACGGAAGATAGGAGGCTCCAAAGAAGAACACAGAATAAAAATCAGACTGAGTCTCTATTTCCCACTGCTCTTTTACTGCCTGTCGAGAAGGCAAAATAACTCAGTCTACTGACCTGTCCATGCCCTCATCCACTCATCCCTTTTTTTATTAATTATTTACATAACTTGCCTGAATAAGCAATGTTTTAAAACAGGGCCTTTAAAATGGCTCAAAGAGAACTAACGTACATGATTCAGCAAGCCAGCATTCTGGCTTGCAAGTCCACCTGCCCCCAAGATACAACAAGGTTAGACCAACCATAAACTTTTTCTCAGCAGAATGGCAGGTTTCCAGATTGACAGCGTGCTGCAGCTGACAATGCCTATTCTCCCAGCTGTGGTGAAGGACAGAAAATGCTCATGTCACTCCCTCTGCTTTTACATTAAACGGAAATGCAACTGGAGTTTAAATAACTGCACTCAGCAGAACCAGGCTTCAGACTGAACAGCCTTGTTTTTAACCATAAAAATGACATAACTGCTACAAACTATTCTGCAGACTGGATTTGGGAGAACGTACAAAGACTGGAGGTGATGGCATAGTGAACTGCTATCCGATTTCACCTATAGATATAAAGGAAAAGGACAATCAAGGACAATGTTTCTGTGTGCAACATTCATTAGGTTCTGTACTGAACTAAACTATTGTGATTCATGTGTGAATGGTACATTATTTATTTATTGCAAATGTTGGATGGTTATTCTTAGAAACGCTTCTGGAACAGGTGCTGTCAACAAAACTGCTCAAGAAGTGCCAGTCCTTGAGGACACAAGGAAGAGAGAAAAAACCTTCTGCAATATAGTTTTGTTTCTCATCAAATATAATTTCAGGCACTGGTGGCACACAAGCAAAAATCAACTAGTCTGGGTAATATTTAGGGTTCTGACAAATACCAAAAGCTGAGATTGTTTTCAGGCTTTTGATTTTCATATTGAACAGAGGAAAAATGTTGTTGCAAAGCAGTAATTCCCGCAAATGTCGTAATGTTGCTGAAAAAAATTCCATTGAACAAAATCGACAAATGAAACACACTATCGCCTTTAGTTCCTATTAAGCTTAATAAAACTGGCTAAATAAATATCCAAGCTTATAGACCTCGGTATGGCAAAGAATTTAACCATACTCTTTTAGGAAATTATTTGTATTCAGGCAGTCATTTAAGTATATATAACTCAGGTTGATCAAACAGTCTGGTGATTTTCCTTCAGAATTTTCCCACATTATTTTCAGTGCCTGAAAACATCACATTATCTCAGCCAGTTTTCATTAGAACACCCAAGACACTTCTACATGATAAAGGCAGCAGCTATCCTGGCCAAATATCTCTATCAGGCCCTGTCAGGCTCTTCTGTGGACATTCAAACTACGGCCTGCCACCAGAGCACAAGCCATCTGAATGGAGGTTGGAATACATACTAAACACCAGTTGCATGAAGAGATTCCACCAGTTTCTCCAGGCTGTTCAGCGTGGCATCAGAACTACTCCTGCTTTCTGTCCCTGAAGCCTTAGCTTCATGTTCTCTGGCTGTTTGTTTGAAATGGGTACTCAAAGTCAATCCAGCACTAGTATGGGCCTGTTTACTCCTCTCACACTTCTGGCTACAGACTATTTAACCAAGCAATCCAGGACGCCAGCTCAGGTACAATGGCAGAAAAGTATTTTTCCTACACCCTTTTTTCACAAGTAGTGCTTTACCCAATTTACCATAAATAAAGAAAATACGTATCTCAGGCAGCTGTTGCGTACAAAAAAAATGTCAACTCCTATGATCACATCTTTACTACCACGTTATTCTATACATCATAGAATCTGGATATCCTAGGAACTTTAAAGCAGACACTCAGTATCCTGTGGAACTGATCAGTTTGGGAATAAATGATTCACAGCACTCTAAATTTCTCTGAGGAGACACTTGAGCTAACTTGAAGTTTAAGATGAAGGCTACCCATAATAAAAACCCAGAATAGCCCAAGGAGAAAGTTAGGCTTTTAGTTACTACACTATTCCTTCCTACTGCATTGTGCACTGTAAACATAACCTTCTCAGTAATTCAAACACAACTTTATGTATACATGCGGTTCCATATTGAGTTACTGATGTATATAGACTTACGTAGCTCCTGTGTTGGACCAGAACAATAACATTGTATATGTCAACTCTATTGAAAAAGAAAAGATACCACAGGTTGTTGAAGTTTTTCTTTGACAGCTCCCTTAGGAGAAAGTACAAAAGTATTTATTATTTATATATAAGCCAGCATGTCAACACATTTTTAGATAACTCTCAGTGTACTTTTTTTTCTGTCTAGCAATGGAAACTGCAGAATAAATTATATATGACATTTGTAGCTATTCTAAGAAAGCTGGTATTGCACAGCTAGCAATCTACAAATTAGATACAAAAGGCTGCATGGAAGTGGTATTTTTTGGTGTTGATATTCCTCACTATTTCACGCCACTGTCTATATATGGTTCAGATTAAATCTACTCAACATAGCCTTCCATAATCTAATAACATCCACCCTCTTGATGCACTTTCAGATGTCCTGAGGTGGTATGCCAGATGTTAAGAAGTTTGTGTTTTACTTCAAAACCCACAGGTATAGAGCAAACATATTTTGCTATGCATACCATCTGGTACCTGTTTTTTACCAGAAAACAGAGTGTGTTTAATCATTAAATCCTATCCTGCAGTACTTAAATTAATTCATAAAGATATATGCATTTTTTCTCTCTGTGGATTTTCCTATCAAAATAATCTGGTTACTTTCTGTGGCAGCAGATTAAGTCACTGGACCAAATTCTACCCTAAGATACACACATAACCAAAGGGAAGTCAGTAGATTTGTACAGGTGTAAATGTTCACAGAATAATCAGATATGAACAATAGCTACATTTAATATGATAAGTATCTTACATGTATGGTAAAGCATTGCCTTCTATTTTTCTATTTTAATCCTCATATCATTTGATTACCAAATCAGAATTAATTTTACATTAATGTTAAGGATATGCATCAATATTTGTCACCCCATTTTTTTCCTGCAATATAGGTCTAACAACATGTTTTCTCTGATACTCATCAAAACTTAAACAAATAAGATTTGTATCTACTGCTCTGGACTGTTTCAATAAACAAAGGTTTTTCCAAAGAACGTTCTCATTACTAGAAATGTTGCTTCATAGCCTGCTTTGTCCATTCTTCTCTTTACTGGTTTCTGCCTTCTTTCATTGCAATTAATGATAGAATAAAGCAAGTTTTTATATGAGCAGGTTAGATTTTTGACAAACAAGTTATAAAAAATATTTGTAGAAGTTTCTTGGTAAAGACAATGGCTATCTCCAGTGAGCTCAAGAAGTAAGATTTTCACAGGATTTATTTCCTGGACTAGCCTTAGATGCTCATGTCATAGAGCTGTTGATCTTTATGAATTAGTTTGCAGCTTTAGCTGAAATTTTAGCTTCATAGCATCCCATGGTTATTTTATAAGCAAGATCACCTTATCTGAAAGACCTGAAATATTCTAATATCATTCATGTTTCCTTCACAAGCAGACATAAATAAATAAATTAAGCAGTTTAAAGAACATGACTTGAACAACAGTATGAAATGACATGTACTGGTTGAGACCACAACAGAAGTAAGAAGAACACTGTAAACAAATAAGGGTGATAACACACACAAAAAGTAGAATTGTTACAGTTAGCAAATATTACTGGAAGATAGTCTGTTAAGACAATGGTCTGCTATGAATTGACATATTTGTGTCACATAGACAAGCCAGAAACATTTGCTTCACAGATTTAGAGTGGAAATGCAGCAGCACTAATCATAAAGCTGTGTTTGTGATATTCACTAAATAATCAAGAAAATGACAAAAAGCCATAATTATTTAATACTTTGCTAAGTCTCAATCTGTAGTAGCAAAGCTGGTCACTGAACTTAACCTTGCACCAAGGCATCATCTAACAATCCCCTTCAATTAAGTGGAAGAATAAATAGGAACAGATCAGGTACAAGGTTTTCATTTTCAAAGACAAATTGATAAATTAAGCAAACTAGTCAATGGTATGACTTAGACTGAAGAGGGCTTTTTTACCAGTGGAAGAAGTCTCAAATTTCTTCCAAATAGATTTGCAAAAAGTACTAAAAAGATAGAAAAAAAAAAAGCTTTAAAGGGAAGATACTGTATTCAGTTGAATGAATACTGACTGAAAAATGAAAACTGATTTTCATACTTTAAGAAAAAGAAGTTGATTGCTGTTTTCACAAGAAATCAGTGCAAATTCATACATACATACATTTTTTTGTGGAAATAAAGACAGTAAGTTCAAAGTGACAATCCATTCTTCACTAAGATGATAACTATCTAGTAGTGAGATAAAGTGGATGTAGAAAGCTGATAAATGGTAATCCACCCATACAAATTTACAGAAGCTACCAGGCTGCAATTAGATGCATATCTCACTTTCCCCTCTGATATCAAGCTCTCATTAGGTGTCACCACACGACATATGGAGAATATTTTTGGAATCCCCAGTTCTTTCACCTTCAAGATTTTTGCATAATGAAATTCCCTTCTATTCATCTGCTTTTTTCCTCAGGAGAGTTGATGAATTACACATTACTGTCTTATAAGCATGCTTGGGTTGGGTTTAAAGGATTAGAGCCAGTTAATGAACTGAATTTCTAAGTGTTTCTTCTTGCCCAGGATTTTAGGTAGTGGTCAGATGCTCCAGACATGTGAACTGGCATACTTTTGACCCAAGTTCTGGGTCCTAAATCGTAACACCTTCCACAGCAACAAGTGCTAGCTCTGTGCAGAAGTGCCATAGGAAGCATGATAAATTTCATTATGCAGGAAGGACATAAAAAATGTTACATGCTTTTCCAAGAATATAACGTCTCCTTTCCCAATCCAAGGTTTCTGCTAACCTCCTACGGGCTGATAGCAGGACTTCCAGGTGGCTATCAGGCTTTGAACTGTGTGCAATCCCTGACCTGAGATGAGCTGACAATCCTCCACTGTGGATAATCCCACACAAGATGTGCTACCTCTCTCTCCCTTGCCCTTTCACAGATGTACAGGCTTAATTCACTCTTAGATCTTGCTTTATTTTTCCAGGGTATTTGTAGAGGCATAAACACCTCCATGGACAAAAAGGATGGTGCTCAGAGTTGAAAGAACCACTGCTATTTTGTTTTCAGTTTACTCCTTTTTCTGCAGCTCTGTAAGACAGAGGGTGGGGGAAGGATGTGTGAAATCTATTTAACTACAGGCTCTTTACTTGAATAAACTAATTTAGACCAACAGTTTTAATATACCTTTTTAACTTGGTAAACAGCATTAGAGAAGCTTTCAGACCAGTTAGCTAAAAATCTCTCTCAAATAGCTTTCAGCTGCTCAGAAACATCATGAGTAGGCTTTTGGTCATTGTGCTTCATTACAAGAATGCCAGGTGGGAGAAGACTTTGAATTACACTGATATGATTTAGTAGTAATTGATTTAATAATGACATGATTTTGTAAAGTAGCTCATAAATGAACTACAAAACTAACAATAATGAACCTGGCAAAGTTGAGTTACTTACAGTTAATGACCTAGATCTATGTGGCAAGATATGAAATGTAATCAATGTGATGTATCAGCTAACAAATAAATGCTTGAATAGCTTCCTAATAATTAAGAACAATGGTTCACCCACCACTAAGAGCAGAACACTGGAAATCAGTGAGACACTGACCTTTTAAGTTAGTTATTAGGCCTTCATTTTTCCTGTTAGCTTTATTCTAGACCCTGCCGATTATTTTGCTGATGTGTAAGTGATCTTTGTCATTTTTTTTCCAATCTGTCATCCACAGACTGCTACTTGTACATCAGATATCAAAACATAATCCATGAAGAAAGCTGTATTTAAATAAACAAGCAATCACAGTCCCACCCATTCAATGAAGGAAACAAAGAGAATGTGTCTTACAGAAGCAACTAAATTTGCTACAATAAAGGAACATCCACATTTGAGCTTATTGTTATTTTTGTTACCATTGTGATGTAAGATGCAATGTATTTTTCATAAACCATTGGTTGATACCTCTTGGCTGATCATGAGCTTTTAATAACAGGGGGAAAAAAGGGCTTTGCTTCACTATTTCATCTTTTATGACACTGTAGTTCCACCAGAATCTGAAGGTTCATGGAACACCCACAGACCAGAGAAGGTACAGCATCTAAATTGCCTACAATGGAGTACAATGAAATCTGAGTTGATTTAAACGGAGGCCATTGAGCCTCAGGAGGATGTCACTTGACAGACATTAAGAATATAGTGTGAGTTCCCTGACTCCACAGCCAGGCTCATAACAACATCTGAGCACGCCTGTGCAACCGCAGCATGGAAATACTCCTCACAATGAGTGACAGCAAGGGGTAGAAGAAGGACATGTCTTACAGTAAAGGTAGACATTTCCTCAGAGTACAGTCAGGTCAGTGGCATAACTGTAAATAAGAATAACTGTTACATTCAACATGAGTGGTTGCACAAAATAACTCTTAAATAAAAGTTACTGAATTTTTTCTGACTATGAGAACAAGATAGTCTGCTGGGCCATGGGGCTGAGCCACTCACTTTTCCTAACAAGTGTTGATGTCATTAGCTTTCAAAGTCACCTGAGTGAAGATAAAATAACCTCTTGGCCAAGGAGCTAACAAAGGACAGTCCACATGGAAGGAAAACTAAGATGTCTGTGCAACAAGCAGGATCCTTCATAACATTTCATTTTGTGATGGTTGAAAGGGCAGCTTAAATAGAGAGGGAGCCAGTACAACCTCAGATCTTCACAAAACATAAAATCATTTCGATGCGTATGTGAGTTTAATAGGGAACTAGCAAGCTGACCAAAAATTTGACCACAATAAAAAAAGACATCTGTCATTCATTTTGAAGTGTCATACAGTTGATATTGACACAAAGCTGCAACAATCACACAACGGAATACATTTAATATCAGTTATATTTTGATGACGTTGCTTAGTTGAAAGAACAGTGTCAGACTTGTTCCTCACCTGACATGGCGAAAATGTGATCGTGCACTGAGCCTACAAATCTCCACAGAGTTATTCTTTCTGTACACTGGTGAAAAGCATCCAAACCACAATGGACAACCTATTCTGTAAACATTTCTGCGCATTCTTTTTCATTCAGGTGTTTATGCACTCCTATTTGTTCTATGCATGCTCCACTTATTGCACTGCCTTTGCAAGAGGACAGGCAGTGAGCTGCTGTCTGTTCCCCGGTAAACTCAGACCTGCCATCTGTAATAAAACAGTGTAAAATTATTCAAGTAGACGAATGCTGGGATTCTAACAGAACATTTGAGAAGTATTTTATACGCTCCGAAATATTTTCTTCTGTGCCTGTCAACAGCCATCAAGCTGAAAAACAGGGACTGAGCTCCAAGAGTGAGGGCTGAAATACAGTCTATCTTTTGAACTAATCAGATTAATAAAATTAATGAAGCCAGAACAAAAGCAGCAAAATAGGCCTATCTACCCCTTTGTGGTTTTAAGTGAAGCCAGAACAAAAGCAGCAAAATAGGCCTATCTATCCCTTTGTGGTTTTAAGTCGGTGTAAATGAGAGATGGTAAAAACTTTCCAGTTTTAGCTTTTCACTATGTACTATCAATAACAAAGTTATCAATAAGAATAAATTCATTGAAACTACGCTATAGATAAAAAGGTAATTTTTTTCATCTTTAACACAAAAACTTTAGATGCAAATGTCCCTAAGTGCTCAGAAATCCTAGTGCCTTTACAGAAGCCATGGCATTCTTCCTATTGATTTCATCATGGAGCTTAATGTCTCAATTTAGGAAAGCTATTTAGCACATGTTATTGAAGGACAGAAGCTGCTTCGCTGACTGAGAATTGGATCTACGAGCGCTGACAGGTAGTACAGAAGAACCAGCTGAGATGGTTTAAGAAGTCACTGGCCCCAGCTCTCAGTTCTTCTCTGCAGGAAACTCGTCAGAACTGAATTCCTAAACAAATGCGAAGACAAGTTTCACTCAAGTTACCGTAAAATACTTTCACTTACTTGAGGAAAGAAATGACATGAAGTGATTGACTACCATTACAAAATAAGCAAAAAAATCTTCCATATTTTCACAGCTCAGCTTTTTCTTTCTTACCATGTTAGGTAAAACTCCTTCTTCAGCATCTTGAAATAAGTTGCAGAATCTCACACAGATACAGCTGATGCAATTTTAGAAGCATTTCTACCACACATTTTTTTGCTATAAACTCTGACAGAAGAATAGTAAAGTTTCTAAAAGCCACACCTATAGCTGACAACGTTTTGTTTGGTTTTTTTTATGTGGGCAGAGCTCACCTGCACACCCACAAAAGAAGACAGAGAGAATGTGGCACCTGGGGAGGCTTAAATAATACTCTAGCCAATTACTGTCACACTCATCACAGGAGCCGTCAGCCCATAAAAGGCCCATCTGTAGAAGTCTGCAGAAGTTCAGGAGTACAAATGCAAGGAGGCAACCTAAATTCAGGCCTCAAAGGAAGGGCTACTGTGTCTAGGTGTTTCCTAGAGCTGCTCTGGTAGAGTCTCAGCTCTGGAGTTTAAATATTAAAGCTGTTGAGATGAGATAAGCCTAGAGCACCATTTGGTGGTTTTGCCCCAGCTGAGGTGGGGGGAGCTGCCTAGGGATATAAGTTGTTATAAGATGCAGGGGAAGTGCATTTCAAGATTTATTCTGGGGTGTTTAGAGGACAAACTGAATGTGAGGAGTAGGAGGGATTTAGACAATTTGAGGAGGAGCAATTGTGGGGATAAGGGAAGTCAAAGGAGCCTCCTTGGCGTAGTTTGTTGAGTGGTAGGCTTGCCTGGCCATAGGCTGCACCTCACCAGCTCAGTCTGTCTTATCTTCTTTTTAAATTTCTCTCTAACTCTTTCCAGGGTGAGAGTTTCTCTACTGAGTGTGTCTGTGTGGGTGTCTGAATGCCAGCAGCTGGAGTCAGATCGTGGGTCAGGGGGCTGTGCGCCTGGGTGGCAGAGACCAGAGAGACCAAGTGAGTGAAACCCAGTGCCAGCTGCAGGACTGGGACCATAGCTTAATGCTGCCAGCAATGGGAGGGTGACAGTAGCTGAAGAGTGGGTAAAATGGCTGAAGAGCTGGAGGGTGGCAGGTGGATGTGTGTCTTTAAAGATGAGTTCACACCTAATTCTTTAAAAACTTTAAATTAGTCTCTCCTGGCACTTATTTTAAATTTTTCTTCATAAACTCTGTTTTAAAACAAAAATTCATAGTATTTCTAGAGTGTATAGTCAACTATATATTTCTTCCTTTGAAGATTTTTTTGAAATTCATCTTTTTTCGCTTGAGGGTGTTTATGTATTTAAGTGTGTTGATCTTCAGTGCTGAACTATCCTGGAGCTCCAAGTGTGCTAAATGACAGAACACGTTATAAAAAGTATTGAAAAAATTAGCAAGGGGACAATTGCATATTATGTTCATCGGAAGAAAAGAAGGAAGATCATTTTTATATGTACTGTTTTATTTTAAAATAAAAGGGAGCTTTTTAGAAAATGTTACCCTTATTTTTTCCACTCTTCATTCTAATTTACATGTGACTTCATGTCCTTTTTCAGATGTCTACTAATTCCTAATGGACATTGAAAGAAACACCCTTGCAGTTTTTTAGGTAGAACTCAACTTGAAATACACATTAATTCTGTAATGAGTCAGCATTTCTAGATGAGTGATTCAACATAAAGATTTTGTTGTATCTATCTCCTGGCAACCGAGAAATTACAGCCTTAATGTCATAAAACAACTCTCTTATTTATTTATTTTTTTTTCCCACTATGGATTGAATGCATGAATTATCAAGAGTTGCCTTGGGCATGATATTACAGGCAGCTGTCTTGCACAAGAGAAAATACCTGATGTCTTGATGAAGAACTATGAAGCTATCCCTGGACAAGCAAGAACTACCAACTGCCAGGTTCTTTCAGTTGCTGGGCCCATTACAGCCCTATAAAGGCACCAGCAGGCAGGACAGAACAACAGGCACAACCACAGAGCTCACCACAGCTGCTGGGTCTAGGGAACGGCCACATATTCGAGGTGACAGCTGTCTCTGAGAAGTGAGGGCAGGGGTGAAGGCAAGGACAAGCAGTAATCACAGCTTCCCTTCCCCACGTCTCCTCAGCAGTAGCAAACTGGCAAAGCCAGCTCTTCCCGTTCTCTCTCTCCCCCGTGGTTTTGCTTATGCTGCCGAACAGACTGGAGCCAGTTTTGTGATTTTTTTAGTTCCTGGGAGAATATGATCCACTGTCCTAGGATAAACTTTGAGGCAGCACAGTTGTTTGAATGAGAGTTTTACCTCATAGTAGGTAGTTGCACAGAGTGATGCTGGCCAAAAAAAACCCAAACCAGTAGGGCTTTTAGCTCTTTTAACAGGTATTGCAAGCCATACAGCATCTTCAAGACAGGTACTCGACTAGAGGCCAATTAAATGCTAATTACATTTAAATATTTGCACACAGGAGTGTAGCAGCCTGTAGCAGATAGCTGTTAGAGCCATAGAGTATCATTTATAGTCTCAGAGTAGCAGGAGAAGTTTCTAAGCAGAAGTCCTGTGTGACTAGGACTGACAGTCTAAACACAGTTCCATTTTTATGTTTTAGTTTTAAGAGCTCACACATTTGGTAAGGAGACAGCACAGTCAGGGACCTTAGCTTAGCTAAACCTGACCACGCTATCGGCATGATTCCTTTTTTCCTCTTTTATTCAAGACAGAAGGTCGTTGAAATAAATGGGGAAGGAATTCGTAGGCTTTTCAGTACGGAGAGGAACCAAATATCCAATGCTGCATAGCTCTTTGGCACAGTGTATCACTATAAACCCTGCAATCCTACAAAGTGTGAGCTGCTATTCCAACGGTGTGACAGTTTCAATGTATCAAATTTGACACCTTTTCAATAAAAAAGTCTAAATTTAGATAACCATATGCTCATGCTGACAAGCTAGCTTCTCCCTGATACGTGTTTTCACAAAAGAGTACAGGAGAGCCTCAAAGTTTAATTAAAGTGAATTCAAAATATTGTATTAATTTACAGTGGAAAGGTCAAGTTGTTGAGCAAACAGCAGGGATTAATATTTTCCACTTAATACACTAAGGTTTAGCAGTACAACCTCCATTAATGTTAATAGGAATCATGCTGCCAAATTTAAAAATCATACTAGAAGTGTTTTATCTGTCTGCAGTCTAATAAATATTGCACAAATAAATCCCCTTCTCTCTTGACTGTCAGCTAGGCAAAGTTGAAGAGTACATGCATACAAGCAAAGCAGGCTTTTAGCAACAGAGATGTGTTTATTATTTGTGCTTCAGAAGCTTAAGAAGATGGGCCAATTTCACAGTTACTTCCCAATCTTTATATCATTTTAAGGGATTTACTTACAACCTGCTGTAGGTGAATCTGCTTTAGCAGAAGGGTTGGACTAGATGATCTCCAGAAGCCACTTCCAACTCCTACCATCCTGTGATTCTTAAACAACCATTCAAGAAAATTAAAAAATTATTTTTTTTAAAAGCAAGAATCTCTCAGTAATAACTAACACTGGTTTTTTTGTACGTTACCTGCAGTCTTACTAACAATGATATCTATTCATTTATGCGTGACTAATCCATAAGGACTGATTTCCTGTAGTATATGTTATTTATAAGATGAATGTCACTCTAAAATTCACTTCTCTTTTTTCGATGTGTCAAAGCATTCTGACACACTGCGATTCCCTCAGTTGCTCACACACACTGGTCTTACCGGTTTAAAAGCAAGCCAAAATCTGAGATGCACTCCACATAGCTGAAGTCAGACAAGATCTTCAGTCTCCACTTATCTACAAATTACATGAATAAATGCAGGACACATAATTTCTTAAAATGGAGTAATAATTGAAGTGATAAATAAAAAGCTGGTGTTTTTTTAAACAAAAGCCACGACTCCATTGATACTTAATTGTCTGCCTCATGAAAATTTAGCAAAAAGCCTTGCTTGTATTTACTGAAGAATTACAATACCTTAAAATATGTGCAGAATTTCAATCAGTTATGACAATCAAAAAAGAAAAACAGAAAAATTACACTTCTCTGGAGACACAACCCAAATAATAACCAGAATATGAAACTGGTGAGTACATCAAGAAAATCTGCACCACACAGAAAAAAAACCCCAAAGCTATGAAATTAATGTAAAAATGTTACATCTTTTTCAGAAATGCATAAATGCATTTCCACTCCTTTTATAACTAGAAAAACCTCAATAGTTTCACGAGATAGAAATATGAAGTGTTTCACTTTGGGGAAATTAGTACAAGTATATAGCAAATATAACAAATTATTTCCTTGCTCTTACAAATTACATTCCCACACAAGAAAACGGTGGTAAGGAGCTGACTGTATTATTTATGTATGTATATGTAAACTAAATGTAGCTCAACTACACTTGCTTGTGGGCATTTAACAATGTCAGATGTGTTCTTCCTCCTGAGAAGCTGTATATATATATAGGAGTAAACACATGCTACACAAAGGGCAATACTAGAGCAGGTTTTGTTGGTTGTTTTTTTTCAAAGTGGAAAGTAAAGAAATTCCTACAGATACTACCTTTCTTCAAGACACCTGAATGTCTAGTACATCACATGCAGTGTAAATGGGAAGGCCCCTTTATACTTAAGTTCTTTCGACTATGCAGTAACAGCTCCCTTTGTAACATGGTGTTCATCACAAGTCACCCTTTAATGTGAAGCTTGAAGTCTGATCTAAGTTTGCTAGATACCCATGTCAAGTGCCGTCTGTTTTCTGATGGACAGGTCTTCTGATGGCAAAATGGTTTTCATTGTAGACCAGAGGTGAAGAATGTGGGGCATTTCAAAAAGCATCCAGATGTTAAATTCGCTAAAGCTAGAGGTGAAGCTGGGGACATCAGTATTCCTGATAGCTTTGGGCAGTGTAATACACCATTTAGATCCTTCAAAGAAAAGCTGGAAAATATTTGTAAATAATTTCTAGAATTGTTTGGCTTACATAAGAGATAATGCAAGGAATCTTGTATATTTGCTCATGAATGTGTTCTGAACATGTTTTTATCCCTAAACTGCATAGTAAGTAAAGTCCATAGCCCACCTGTTCTTCCTTAATACCTACAAATCCTTACTTTTTTCCCAATTTTGATGCTATATATACTTCCTTAATCTTAACTCCTCACAACCTTTAATTCTAATAAGTTACAAAATCCATGCTCAATGTTAATTTTAAAAAAAAAAAATAATAACTTACAGATTTGACAGTTAGTCATTGAAAAGGAAACCATCTCTTCCAGAGGCAATGCTGCTTTACTGGTGCAAATAATTATTTACTTTAGTGCTTCTCCAAAAAAAATATATTTTGTTAACAGATTTAGACTACAGGATTAACTCTTAGCAACACTTAAAAAAAACAATAGAGACTGAGTCCATTTCAAATATCAATCTTTTGACCTTTCTCTGGAAAAAAAAAAAAAAAAAAAAAAAAAAAAAAAAAAATTGTGATTTCATCAAAAACTTTNAAGAAAACATTGATCGTGATTGCATCAGAAACTTTATAAAATATTTTAGAAATGGAAGTTATCTTTAATTATGTATCATGAAACATGTTTCTAGAGCTATCATATGCAGCAATTGCTGTTTTCAGTGAAAGAAACTAAAAGTCCAGGATTTCTTAATCACTTTAGGGTGTATTAATTATTCTCCACATACTCATAACCTTTAGCTGTCCTTTCTAGCCATACCACATATATAAAAAGAGTTAAATTAGTAGAAAATTACCTTACTTTCACATTCTGTTGAATACAGGACAGATTCTCACTTTGAAGGGACAAGAGTCAGAGGTGGGTTTCCACAAGATAAAGATCTGATTCCTCCTGTATTTCAGTCACCACCAGGAAAAAGCTGATCGTTTTTAATGCGATGAAGGCAAACCTTTTTAGCTATAACTCAGATACACAACTGCTCAGTTAAGCGTATTAAAGCAATAAGTGATATAATTTAGGTAAAATTCTTATAACAATCTTGCATATATTTAGTTATGTTTCTATGTATATGTATGGTTTATTATTATTGCTATGGCATTCTCCATATCTGTGCTTATTTCACGGGTTACTGAACCCTGATTTTGACTTCTTTAGTACATTTTAATAGACATAATATGATGTGCAATTTATCAGAGTTTCATAGAGAGGGTGGTGGGGTTTAGAATCTGGTATTAATAGCTAATAGCAACCTAGTACTTTTTCTGAAAGTTTACTATAAAATAGAATTTCTAGGGGAAAGTATTCCAAAATGTTCAGGGATGGGTGTGAAATACAGAAATAGCATAATCGCTCTTGTTAATCCCATGAGACAATGGAACTGAGTTTTCCCTCAGCTGGGAATTGACTTGGCCCCACAGAAAACCAAGTCTCATCATTGAATTCGTGAAGAACAAGACAAGACCCCAGTGGAGGAAAACCTATGCCTGTTTTTAACTCATGTCTTAATTTTCTAATTCTCATTCCTATACTTGCACACCAAACAAAAATCTCGAGCTTGCTTCACTGAAAGAGTAAGGCGGAACATTCATATTCAAACAAAATAAAGCTAGGGGGATGTAGGGTCAATGTCCACCTGGTTCATCCTCTTGCCCGACAGGTAAGAGGATGGATAAGAATATCTAAAAGAATAAAATATTCTTTTAGATGTGGATGAAAATAATTCTTCCTTTCATTTAACTTCAACATTTCACATACATCTTTTCCTGTGATTCTACACAGCAGCAGCAGCTATGTTCTACCCCGTCAGGTATAATACAGGACAAGCACTGAGCCTGCTTTGGAGTTTCTGAGTGTTTCTGACTTCTCTAGTATAAACCAAAAAAAAATCTATCTATCTCACAACTTCTGTGATTCGGTCGTCCCAGTTGATCTCTTTGTTCTTTAGCTTTTCCTTAAGAAAGATGAAAATCTTGTATTTCTTTGAAGTCAATGGTCTATAAAACTGAACTGCTTCTGGACACAGGCAATTCAGCCTCCCCATGTAAAAATGTAGTCGGTTTTCTTCGTTAAAAAAAAACAACCCTACTTAAAAAAAATGTTTATAGAATCTCATTGCAACTTATACATACCTAGAGAAATGATTCAAAATCCCTATGTAAATAGCTTTTGAAATTCACACAGGTTCAAGAAGCACAAGATCAAGCCTATGTAAAAATGAAATAATATTATTTTATGTAAATTTTAAAAATTCCATGGAACCAATACTGTATTAAATTCTATTGCAGTTTTTCATAAGAGCTGAGTGAACATAATTTTGATGTCGGCACATATAATGACATACAATGTAGTCCACCAGTACAAAGCAGGGCATACAATGAATAAAACCAACATTAACTCCATTTTCATATTTAAAGTCTGATTCTTCCATAGATGTCGATGGCAAGACTGATTTATTTCACTGAGGCAGGTGAAAGATCTAAGAGACCAATAATGTGCCCTTCAGCTTCGTAGTCTCTGGGTTCTGTTCAGTTAACACACTTTTCCATTGCTGTGACAATTTTAAAGCATTTATTCTGTAAATGAATAGTCAGCTTTCATGCAAACAGTCCATTAGCATTAATCATATGACTCTCACATGACATATTGACCAAAAAAAAGGTATTCATATACTTCTCTTGTCCATGACAAACAGGTACTTGTAATGAAATGAAAAATAACAATTGAAAAAGAGGATTAGAACAACTGATCTCTTGACATCATTTCATTTCTTTTCTGATCTATGAAACACCATATTCTATTTAGTGTAAATATGGAGGATGGCATTTCTTTCGATCAAAATATGAGTCTTTGTCTACTTTATCACTGACTCTGGTGCATAAATTAACATTTGCATTTCCTGATACATTTCTCCCTGGAGAATTCTGAAGAATTCCAACTTTCTGGAGAAAAAAAAAAAAAATATGCAGCGGCATAAAAATAGTTGAATGAACTGAGTCTCTGATATTGGCTATTATAAACAGATACTTTCTTGGTCTTACCTAAAGATTTTTAAGGTATTAAAATCTTACGTTTTTCAAGACACGCACCTTTACTAGAGTTTGACTGAACACTGTTATGCAGTCACTGGAAATAACCTGCATTAGGGCTTCTGCCTAACAGAAAATTATGCTGAACCTGAACCAAAGCCCAACGAATTCAGTATGAGGATTTTTTTTCCTTCAACTTTAATTGGCACTGAATCAAGCCCTTTGCACACAATCTCCCTTTTCTTCAACATTAAAACAATGCTTATTACTGTCAAACAACAGTTTTCCTCTCAATATCTATTCAAAGAAAGATTTTGAAAACCCTCCCAGGACTCTGAAAAATGAAAAATCAGACTTGGATTTGTTTGTCAAATAATAATCTTCAGAAGCTTGTTATATTGCAGATGGAGATTTTAGCTGCCATGTTGTACTTCTAAAAATAACATGCAGTTTTCCAGTAAGCATGCAGTCAACTAGCAATATCAATGTGCATTTATATCACAAAGAATCATTACAGAAACCTATAAAGATAGATTTCTCCAATCAAATTGGAAAACCTGTTCATTTTATACATAAGGAAAAATATTTTTTTAAATCTTTAAAAACATAGCATATCTCAAAGTTCTTTTATGTTTCACAGTGGAGGAAAAAAAAAGACAGCAGATGAAAATGGTAATTAATAAGAAAATGTCAATTAATTCTTAGATAGTTAAGTGTCAATTTGCCAGCATTACATAATGCTGGCAAACCACAATAATGGAATGTTAAGGTATTTATTGTAAGCCAAGAGGGAAATATTTCTATGAATTAGCTCCAAGCCAAAATACAATAAAATCCATTTTCAGGCTTGAAATAAAATACAATCAAAAGGTCATTTATGACTGCGTCCCTGTCTCCTCCTTATGTTATACAGTATCTCCAAGTTTTCCAGCACCATTTTGACCCTTTTCTTTAAAGGGCAGATACTATTTAGTTAGGAATGCACTTGTACGGTTTTTTAGTCCTGATCCAACTCCTACTGTTGCCAGTGGGATATTTTCTGTTGAATTCAATGGGAATTTTTTTTTTTTTTTAAAGAGAGGTAAAGCTTAGTATCCTATATTAAAATGGTTCCTGTTAACAGAGATTTATTTGTCACAGCCCCAGTTGTTTACCAGTAAGTTGATGGGACATGAACAGTATATTTCATGAACCAGCTGTAAGGCAGAAAAGCTGAGGTTACTGTTTAGATTCCCTGATGAAAAGCTGCAATTGTTTCATTTATAGGTAAATGTATTCTGGCTATTCCCAGAGTGACCTTGGCGGTCAACTGCGTTGCCCTTACTGTCAGCAGAAAGAAGGCTGTTGGTATCAGTGGGGTTTGGATCAGGCTTTAAAGACAGAGAAAGCTTGCTTTAAGGAGGAAAACAGACATGACAAATAGTCCTGATTTCCCAGGTTTTGTTACTTAGAGTTTAGAATATCAACAAGACACTTTAAACCCTGAAGAATAATTGTTGTAAGTCAGTTATTTTGACCCTGTACATTTCTACAATTGTTTACAATAATGAAGAAGAACAAATCTCTCTGGCTTACTAAAAAGAAAAAAGAAATGTCAACTACTTTATTTATCATCAGTAGAGATTTTAGCTGCTTTTTACACCATTGCAATGATTAAACACATAGCGTAAAATAACAAAGGTGAGTATAAAATCACTTTATTCCAGCTGGTATCCCAAGACAACCTTTTGACTAAGTACAGAGTTAGATGTTTCAAGTATGGCACTTTTTATATAAATAATAGCAGAGAGAAGGTGATATATTCACAGTCAAAAGCAATGAACTCTGTTCCTTTGGTATGTGTGTCATCATAAGTGATTGCAGGTAAATACATAGCTTGGCTGGCATGAACCAACTCCAACTTATTCATGCACATATTAGGGAATTAACTGAAATGTACTGATACAGTAGTTCTGATCTGCAAAATGTAAGATGATTAAGGTCTCTGGTGTGTGTGTGTGAATAGGCAAACAAAAAAAAATGGCAAAATTATATTCAGCATTTATTGTTTAGCATAGCTAATTGATGCACAAACTAGGATAGAAAATAGATAGCCATACACACCAGGAATAAACTCTGTGATTTAGACAAGCAAAATAATATAAGACATCTGTGAGAGAGGTGAACGCGGATAATCCTGCTCGAGCTGTGGTCAGGTTCCTTACAGTGCAATTACCCTCCTTTTAAAACATGCTTACATCTGCACATTTCAACAGTTTCCCCCACCCCATCCCACCCCGTATAGAGTATCCTTGCGGATTTTTAATATGAACATTCTACACGTTTACAACAATTAAGACAGTCCAAACTGCAACTTATCCTAATGACGACCAAAAAGCCTCTCCGCCAACAGATAACACCCAGTCGTTAGAAAGAAAAGTAGGAATAATAGTAGCTGTGCTGTAAGGCTAGATCAAGCATGGTTTTATAGCTGGTTTTTCAGTCTTTTACATAGCACTGCATTTTGCAGCTAGTTCAGTAAGTGCAGATCCAATACCTTAATGGCTTCCTTGGTGGTTTGATAAAATGCTTGCCTAAGCAATGTACCTTTCTCTAATGGTATCTGGGTCTGTTCCACCTGGCACAGTGTTTCAGTTCTGTCACAGCCTCACACATAAGCTGAGTCACTTGACTGAGTCCTGCCAAAGTTAGGCATGCTCATTCTTGGCAGGTCCTTATTTCTGATTTCATATATGGATTTCCTTTTTGCCTGTACTCCTCTCACTGCCATTTTGATCTTTCTCCAGCCCAAGTGGTTCAGTTCTGCCAAATTGAGCACCACACAAATCCCACTGACAGCAAACATGAATACCAAGAATACAGTCTTCTCAGTGGGTCTAGAGACATAGCACTCTACTTCTTTAATGCAAGGGTATCTGTCACATTCGTACATGGAAGGGACATTGAATCCATACAGAAAATACTGTCCCACTAAGAATCCGATCTCTAGGGCATTTCGAAAGACCACTTGGATGATATAAAATCGAGAAATGCCTTCTTGCCTCCTCATCTTTGACTTTGTAGTTCTGATAGCAGGATTGGGGATTTCCTTCACTTCTAAGCAGTCTGGTTCTGCCTCTTTGGTGGAGTTCTCAGTGTTCTGCAGCACCCCATTGACAATCGTGTTCTTGATTTTCTTACTGTCCTCACGCTTCATTGAATCCTGGTCCCTCTCCAAGGTGAGGAAGACAGTGGAGTATCTCCGTTCCCTCTGCTTAGCAGACTGGTGAACAGAGTACGTTATGAAGCAAAGGCTGGGAGTGCACACCATGATGATCTGGAACACCCAGTACCTTATGTGAGAAATAGGGAAAGCCTGGTCGTAACAAGCCTGGTTGCAGCCTGGCTGCAGCGTGTTACAGACAAACATAGTCTGCTCGTCATCGTACACCGTCTCCCCTACAATGGCCACAATGAGTATCCTGAAGATCACCACCACGGTCAGCAGGATCCTGGAACAGAGAAGCCCGTCAGTGCGCGCCGCCGCCGCGCGGCCGGGAGCTGTCCAGTGCTGACCG
>VWZK01007874.1:76377-100472 GCA_013396935.1 Baryphthengus martii | reverse complement strand
AGGCACCCGCTGCCCCCACCCGCCGGCACACGGCCCGGCCCGCCCCGGGCAACCGGCGCTGCCCCTCGGCCGGTGCTTTGAAAAGCTGCTCCAGGGCGTGACTGTGACACCTCCAGCCACAAACACCCGCCTGCCGGCGGGATGCCCAGGGTGTGCCAGGCTCTGCTTATCTCCCAGAGATCGACGGGATTTCCTGTCGCTCACAAAACAACGGTGTCATACGGCAGTAACCTTAACTATTGGAACTGCTTACCCTTGGGACAATAAAGATGCAATTTTAAGTCTAATAGCTTCCTTGATTACAGATACAAGAATCACTAAGGAGAAATTACAAGGTATATATAGCCATTTCAGAGAATTCTGAGACCGCAATTGGATTTACGCTAGGAAAGACACCAAATCTTTACACAGAGCATCTCTAAACAGCACAAGAAAAAAGTATCTTGAATAAGTCCCTGCATTACAATCAGTCCACACATTCTTTTCCCCCCATAAACTACAATATTGCATTCAAAATTTTTTCTTTTACAGATACCCTTAGAGACCACACCTGAAACACCACAAAACAATTCCACACAAAACATTGGCACCAACTGTCATTGACTATTCTCTGCTGGAGAATTATAAAATGTATTCTGTATATTTCCACAAAGACCAAGTATAGCTTCATACCTGCTGCTGTTCTTGCTCAACTAATCTCATTAAAAAACAACGTAACAAAAATTCTAATTGGTCTGATCGTAATGCTTCCACAGCCAAACTCAGTGAAATCAGTCTCTTTCAAAACTGGAAGTACTCAGGCCATATAAACAGTGTAGCCTTTTGTTTTCTTTGCATCTGTCCCATGGACCAATTCCATGTTGTACTATATGACATTAAGTGTTTTCTAAGTAGATGGGACCATGCTTTATCTGTGCAGAGAACATCTGTACATTTTAGACACCCCAAGGTTTGTTGTCTTTTCATTTGCAGTGTGCAGATGGTCTGATTCACACGGTATTGGGTCAGCTGCCTGATTGGATCCCCAAATATTTCAATTAGGAAAGTATTAAATACGAAAAAAGATCAACAAATACCTGTGTTTGCACAGAAAATGGTAGATCTTTTCTCAAACAAGGGTCTGCGAAGAAGCGCTCAATCTGGATTGCTTGCTTCCCACACTGTTGGGAATTACAGAGAAGACTGAATAATCATCATCCCTTAAAATTATGACTGCATTCTTGAAATGCAGGTTATCAATTCCTGCCTTTTTCTTTTCCTCCGTAGTTTGGAAAACCAGCTGCAGCAATACCATAAAAGAAACAACCTCCTTTTCTTTGGTTAAGAGGACTGCACCATCTACCCAACTACCCTGACAACTAAGTGTCTTGCATTGACCAAAAAGTATCTGTTTGGAAATGGATCTGAAAATGAGAGAAATCAAAGCACTAAAGGAAGCAGTAATGGATATGTAGAAGGAGAGAGGGCAGGGAATATGCTAAGAAGCTAATGATGATAATCCTATTTAGCAAACCAAACAGAAGGAAAGCCTATGATTGATATTAGTGAAGAGAAGAGAGGAGATTTTTGTTCACAGACAAATATAAGAATTTCAACAGAAGAAAGCAGTTCTCTAGCACTGGGATAGAATACCCATTTATCTGAGTTTTTAGACCCAGTAAATAAAAAAGAAAATAAATTCTGACTATATCAAACATTGGCTTGTTAATGAACAGTTAGTATTTGCTGTGTGGGATGAGTTCTGCTTATTACTGACAGCCCAGTTGTGAAGACAGAGGGGAAATATCATAAGTGAATGCTACAAACATGTAATCACTGAATGAAATAAATCATATATAAATCAAAACCAAAATACTCTCAAGCCTACTTTTACAGGAGTTGCATCTCATTCCAAAATAGTTGACTTCTTTTTTAGCAGCAGCCTCATATGCTCACCCTCAATCATATTCACATGTAGAATACTCGGCCTTATCTTGAGGAAGTTTACTGACTTCTGACCTTAGTGAGTTTAGGGGGAAAAATATTTTAGTGAGAGAGTCTCTTTCATGACACTAATATACATTTTAAGTGACGAGAAATCTCAAAGGAGTTTGATATATTTCAAACTTCTATGTACAGTTTCTGGATCTACGAATTACTGTCCTTAATTTAAGCCCTGACATTGTCAGAATAGAAGTAATAAGAATGAATGTGATGTTGTCTGAGTGTTTAGTGCAACGGTGCAAGGTGTATGAAGAATGTAATTTGTATTTCCATTACCCATTACGTGTATAAGACCAACCTGTGCACCCATCTGACGAGTGGTCTAAATCACAAAGTACTCAGACTATGTATAGTCATGACTGTAAGAGAGAGTCGTAGACATAAGAAGATTTCCAGCTTCTAAAAGTTCATCTTAGGTTTTACACCATTCCCCTGAATGCTTCAGCCTATGGGAAAGCCAGGATTTGCAGAGCAGCAGGTTGTCAAGAATGGTGTGGATGTGTATGGCACAGCATATGGTATCCACATTAGGTAATCATGCCTACATTTCATTCACAAGTATTCACTATTATCAAAGCTTTAAGTTTTCTACCTTGCAAAGAACCGTTTCCTAACGAGGCAGCAAAACCAGTTTGCAGCAGGGCCAATCCTATCTTGTTCAACACAAAGGAAACAAAATCAGCATAGGCTTTTGGACAAGAGGGCGAATTTATTTGTTTTTCTTTATCCAAAGAGAATGACTATTCCTCTACAGACAAAATTCGATATTGACTCCTTTGTTTCTAATAGGAGCACAAACAAGCTTTGCAAAAAGGAAATTTTATAGTCTGCACATGTTCAAAGATGCCAACTGCCGCAATACCAATCTATATTATTTTGTCACATATTAAATTGATCTTGGATTATGTCTGAAGACTAAGACTGCGTGTGTCCTCAGTTCGATGCCAAACTGAGGTTAATCTGTCTCTAAGACGCTGTAGGCCAGATTCACTCTAAGAAATCCAGCCCTTTTGCCCTGATCTGGTTTTGTAAAGGGTCCAGAGAGCAGTCAAATCTCGCAGGCTGCACGTTCCTCAAGCACAGAGCAGATCAGACTAGAAGCAGAGTTGGCACATTTGGCTCTCCTGTCAACCCCTCTGCAGCCTGGATCCGGATGGCATGACTGGAGTGGGATGAAGCCACATGGCTGGTGCCATACCTGCAGTCAGTGTGTTGAAAAACCACACTCTCCTCTGTTTCATTATTTTCCATGTTGAGGTTTACTAACGTGAAAACACAGCCCAGATCTTGCTCAAGCCTTCTCCACACACTTTTAAAGTTATACATTCACTCTAAATTTATTCCAAAGATTTCTATCTTTAAAATAAAGCTACATATTTTTGGTACTATCCCAAAGATCATCCTCAGTGATACTTTTTTTTTTTGCAATTGCGGCAAATAAATGTCATACTTAAATTCCAGAACTGGATGAAAAACTACTGTATTTTGTTATTATATTGCAAATTACTGTGTCCACAAATTGTACCAAATTGGGAGGTAAAAAGTTTTTAATTAAGAATTGTAAGCTATTAGTAGAGAAATATAATTGGGTTTTCTTTCAGAAGCTTTTGCAAAATGTCTCACCCCACATCTGCTTTATGACTGCATTTTCTAATGTCACAAAAAGGATTTTTCGGTGTTACTTTTATAAGGCAGTAGAACTTTCTTTGGAAGACTGACGCGATAAGTGTTTCCTTTCTGATAGTGTTTGGTGTATTCCATGAAATCTAAGCCACTGGCCTTGGTGAAACTGAAAAGGCCTTTCTAAGACCTCTCATAGCCATCTGCTTTCATTTGGTGCCATGTGTGTATTAATGAAATAATTGCATCAGATTATATCTTTATTCATAAAATCATCTAGGTCATCTGCTTCCACCTACATTTGCTCTCTAAGACGAGCAGTTGTGTGTGCGCTCTCCCCTCTCTGTACGAGTACCATGCTAGCTGCAGTCAGCTGCTATGCACGTCTTAACAACTCCTCTCTGTGCTTTTTTTTCAAATGAAATTCTTTCAAAAGACAGCTTTAGCGTTTCACACCACGGAAAGAGTAATTTTCCTACAGTTCCTAAAGTAAAGACTTCTCAAAAGGTAAAAAAATCTGGAGGTACTACTGACCCAAGTCCTTCACAAGAGAAAGCAACATTTCAAGAACACTGACGTTTGCTGCCAAGAAATAGGTACCACACTCTTCACATCTGATCAAGAGTGTGTCAAGTCTGCCAATAGCAGGGCAAGCACTTGTGTTCCTTGTTGTGAGGATGGAACACATCTGCATTTATACAGATGGAAGGTGTCAAGTGTAAGAGATTCAGGGCTTTCTATAATACATGAACAGACAAAATGGTTAACCTAATAATCGTAAAGACTATTATGCAACAGAAGTTCATAACTACAACTGTAGTTTGCTATAAATGGGAAGTGCTTCTGAAAATTAATGCATGTTGGCATCAGTAAAGAAGGAATAAATCTGTGAATATTCACAGGTTTTTAAAGTGAGGACTTGTAAGACATGTTGAACTTCCATAATTACTCTTGCCAGGAAGGTTAGTATAAGAAGTGTTCATGAGGGTGGCAGATATTAAGTATTTCATAATATTCTGAAGAAAAAGAAAATTTCTAGTTAGAGTAGTTACATTTAGATAACATTTTAAGTATCATACTTCTCTAGTTACAAAATAGTTTGTTTCCTGACAGACAAAGACAGTCAAGTTTCAATGGGGTCTTGTCAGCTGTCCACATGGACTCTCTCATGCACAAACTAACAGCTCAAATCTGTTGCCTTGGGAAAAAAAAATACTTTTATACAGAATCATAATTGCATATACTTCTGGCATATATACAGCTCCCGGTGCAGCAGGGTCTGCACTACTTGCAAACTCCTGACAATAAACTCCAATTTGTTTGCAGACAGGCTGCAGCTAGAAGAGGGAAAACTTCACTAAATCAAATCCTTATGACTTGACAGGTTCTAGAAAGAAGTACAATAGCAGTAAAATATTCAATGGGGCCATTTCATCTGCTGCCAGTCTCTTGATTTTTCCTTCCTGTCTTTCACTGGTCTTCAAAAGAGTACCCACATTGTGCAAAAGTATGTGAACAAATCTTATGTGGATTTCCATTACAGTCTACTTAAAGGTTCCACGCTCACTAAAGAAAGAGCTTCTCAGAAATGCCTTGGACACAGAAGAGTATGAAGGATTCCATATAATAATCAGATTTAATACATACTAAGGATGCAAAGAAATAGGCATATACCAGCAAAATAATAAATTCAATATAGTTCATTGATTTTTTTTTTCCCCCTAGAGTCAATTATTTTGATGATACACATCACAAAAGACATGCAGGCCTACATGACTGATTAGGGCATTATGATAAAATACTAGCCAATTACATAGCCACCATGACAGAACCAATACAGGATATCGGTGAGACTCAGTTTGGCAAACCTTATTTTCCCTCTTTTTCTTGCAATTAAAAAGGAGTTACAAATTTTAATCAAAAAACCCTTGAGTATAATGGTAATACATTAAAAAAAATATATATCTCCCATCCTGTGGCAGTTAATTTTCATTATACTGATGTCTATTCCCACTGACTTTAGTGGGGTGAGAAATTAAAAGCTCTTAAGATCTTATTTATACCAGAATATATTTAGATCTCTAATGGCAGATTACAAGTTATGAAAAAGTGAGTGCTTCAAAATAGCCATATCTATATTTAGCCCAATCATTTAGGGCTAAACTACAGGAATTGCTCTATCACCCAGTGACTCTTCCCCAACCAAAGAGGTGGATCAGAAAAAGGAGAAAAGAGTCACAGGTTAAAATAAAAGCAGATTTAATGAAACAGCCAGACTATCAGCAACACCAGTATAAAATAAATAAAGCTATACTCAGCCCAGCAAATGTATGGTGGCCACAAAAGACAGGAAGGCAGAGCTCAGGAGAAGCAAGAGAAGCAGGACCAGATGACTCCTAGCAGGACAGCCTCTGTCCTCAGCAAACATCCACCTTTATGCTGAGCATGACAATTGTGGGATGGGATACACCTGTAGCCAATTCAGGTCAGCTGCCCTGGATGACTCCAAACTGCCAATGGCCTGCAGATCATGGCTGGGCTAGGATTCTATCCCAGCAAAACCAGGACAGTGTGGAACACCAGGAAATAAGATCAAATAATAAGAATCCTCTATACTGGAACTTTGAGCAGCATTTTGGTGTTTCTCATCTTCCATAGGAAAAAAAAAAAATATATATATATGAGAAGTCATGCTTCAGTATTTCAGTATGAACACATTACACCAAGCATGTTTTTCAGAACTGCTGCTTGGCTTTACCTTGTCTACATTTGTCTTCATCCAAATGCTGACTCTCTATACTCCCAGCTGCTTTCAGCTCAGTGACGTCATTTACAGCAGAGTTGCTTTCCTTTGTTTTGATGGTTACACCACCATATGTGTTCGGTATTTCTGGTGCCCCTCACTCTCATTCTCTCCCTCCCCATCTCACCAGTCTCAGAAGGGAATTCACATTACATTAAAGCTCCCCTTCAGAGGCTTGGCTGAAACAATCCCTTGAAATAACTAGGGCAGTTAAATGATTGATTTGAAAATAATCTGTCAGTGAAAGGGAGCGAGAAGTGAGAGGTCAGTAAGAAATGCAGAGGGGTTTTTTTTATCCTTCTGTTGTTCAAAGATTCTATAGTTACAAGAATGATGTGTGAGATATATTTGATATTAAATCCATTGCAGATATATAAGGTATAAATACATACACATCTGTGTGCAAATGCACATATTTATGCATGAGTTTTAGAATTAGTGTCTATTTGCTTGACAGCCTGCAAAAAGCAATATGAAATAATATTTAATAGAAAATTCCATAGGAACTCCTATTCTCTAGGTATCCTCTTCTATAAGATTATTGAGGTGCTTTAAATGGCCTTTATAGGGAGAATACGTTTAAATTCCATGTGATTTTATACTTTGTCCCAGCTAAGACCCTAGGAAAAAACTACTGAGTTATCTTTTCAGTGATGTTAGTATATGTGGATCAAGCATATGTAATCATGGGTTTGAGAGAAGAATCTGACATATTTTGTACAGTTCATGGAATATTTAAAAAAAAAAATCTTCAAGCGAGTTTAAGTTTTATAAACATTCAAGAGTGTCAGTTTTTTAGTTTAGAATCTTTAGTCTAGTCTCTACACCTGCACATTTTCACTGGAAAATCCCAATTCATAGACCCAGAATAGTTTCCCATACCCTTCCCAATCATGCAGATCTGGAGTTTCACAGGTAGTGATTTAAACTGGCATTTTTGTAATTTCCACAACTGTTACCAGCAAACAGCATCTGCTCAGTGCTGTGGAGCATGCTTTGTTTTCAGAACACCATTTGTTAATCTTTCCTAAACAAAAAGTTTTTCAGAATGAGCATTTAATGAGATTTTTGTAATGTTTCTGTTTCAAAATGGAGCAAAATCAAATCTGGATATAAACATTTTCTATAAATTGAAAGCCTTGAGTTTTATAAAGTTATGATTATGGTACTCGGTTTATTTTATCCCACCCAAAATCTAAATGGTACTTATAGATTTTGCCCAAATTCTCATGTTCTGAAATATTCAATTCATAACTCTGTCTTCCAGAATCTCTTAGAAATGCTGTACTTTTGATTATGCTGTAGGAAATAATTAGTGACACAGCAAGAGAAGAATATAAATTCAGTCATTCATAAAATGTTACACTGTAGAATATCTACAATTGTGCATGATTTATTTTTGTGCTTTTAAGAAAAAACGGAAACAATATTATGTGTAATGTTGCTATGGTACAGGAAATTACAGCTTGTTTTTCTAGATAACAGTGAAAACCACGTAATTGTCACATAGGTTAGAGTTGCTCAAGGGCTGCATTGGTTTGCACACATCTGCAAGTTTGTCCTCACTTTAATCAGATATCTACTTTGCATTTTAGATTTAGAATTTCTGCTTTGTATCTGTTTGCAAGTTCTTTTGCACTTTCCTGTAAGAAAGTGAGGATTGCTTTCCTGTGAGAAACATAACCAACTATTAGTCATTTCTAGAAAAAAAAAATAATTAAAAATTGTGGTACCTTGCTCCATGATTTCCTTAATCTGAAACTGTGTCTGTTCTACTGGCTGGTAAACAGCATAGAAAGATGTAGCTTCCCTTATCCTATCCACATCTTCTTTCCAACATTCCCAGGAGGCTCGGGGGCCTGGTTCATGAGAACAATAGCATCAGGCAGCTGTTTGACTCATCCCTGGGTACCTTTCCCACAAGTGCTTGCCCAGCTCTACACCTAGCTGAGGGGCAAAGGAAACAAAAAAGCTCCACCATCCACCTCTTGCCAGTCTGAACACCTAAATTAGACCCTGAACTGTCGGCTCTGCCATTTAAAGTGTTTGTCAGTTGAACTTCAAAGGCTACAACAGAGAGAACTGTGTTATATATTTATGCTTACGTGCAAATGGATAAATGTTTTATGTCTACGTTTTTATCAACTATCATTTTGTATCAATTACTGAGATTTGTTGTGAACACTACATCGGGTTTTACCTGCATTTTCTATTTGTTTGGGGTTTTGAATACATCTTACATTTGTACGTGTCTATACCTACAGGGGACAAAATAGAAGAAAACCAGAATTTTGCACACAAATTCATCTGGGCAGAGTCACTCAGGCTATGCTCAAACCCATAAGAGGGTCATACCTCCTGGAATACTGTAATACTTAATACTTACAGGGCTGCAAGCCTCACTTTCCCCATGCAGATTTATTGCCATTTTCCTTCTTCAGCACAAAGACACAATGAAACAAAGTCTTGCTGGTGGAAACTTCCAAGAGCAGGTCTATGGAGGACTTGTTTTATCCCAAAGGCTTCGCTCTGCCTATAAAGATGGGTTACAGTGAATCAACCAAACAGGAGGATCAGGGCTCCTAGACTTTAGGTTTAATAAAGATTTTCATATGGCTAAAAAAAAGATGAAAATATCACACAGATAGGAATTTCAAGGCCTCATGTTGAGATGAAGCTATCCAGTGTTTTCCCAAAACTAGACCTCTTCTGATGTTGAGGGGTAGAAATCAGTAGATTTCCAGCTCCGATTTTACCATATACTTATAGCCATCCTACAGTTTCAGTGGACAACAAACAGACAAGTGGCTTCAAATATTTACTGATAAGCACTTAAAGACTTGAGATGTTTAAAAAAATATATCAATAAGTAGCATGGAAAAAAGATATGAATAAATTATTGACCTAATTTCTTTCATTAGCTTTGTTTGATACATTTCTTTATTTCACACATTTCCTCAGAGTGAAGGATCTACCTTGGGGGAGAAACTGTATTATAAAGAGAGAAGGCTTATAAGAAGCTAGTGCACTGGGGGGGGAGAAAAAAAATGACAGCCAAGTCCTCAGTGGGCTTTAATAAATGTCTGTGAATCCTGTTTAGTTTAATTATACCAACTAGTTATCAAAGTCCATTGTCATGCTATCTGAAATGTCACTGGAAACTGTTCCTTGGGCTTGAAGGCACTACATACAGTGAAAATGAATGTGTGAAATCCAAATTTAACTGCCAGAAAGACAAACAAAGCATGAGAGAAAACACGAGCTCAAAGATAGATCAATTAATCCAAAGCACACCAACTAGACAGGTGGATGAGTCATACATGCTGTGCAGGCAGAGTTCCTGCTGAACGGAAAATACACTTAATACAGCATGTTTCACGATGAAAGACAATGCGGCCAACAAGCTAAATAAATTGGGTGGCAAACCTCTTACCTGTGTCGTGATGATAGAAACACCCTCAAGCAGAGAACAAGGGCTGAGTTTCCCCTTTTGTAAGGCCTCTTCTCTTGTGACTAGCCCTTCCCAATAATGCGATATTCTTCAGATTTTAAGAAGGCTGGAAAAAAAGAAGTATAGTGTAAAGTAAGCCATTGGTTTTGACACGATAAATAAGAGCTATCCATTCTTTTCACTGGGAAAGTTGGTCAGAGAAATATCTCAACTGAATATAACAAAATCATTAACAAAAGATATTCAATTGTTATTTTGCTTGGCAGCAGGGAAAAACAATCTTTCCAGAACTGGGAAGAGCCAATATAGTTGTATCACAAGGCAGTAATGATCGCCCTGTAGAGATGATATGACCTAGCACAGCTGCCACTGGAACAAATTAAGTGCACTGCTACAATGGCTATAAATAACTTATTAAAGTGTTTTTATTTTTAATTAAGTGCATGCATAAATAGGAAATCCAAATCACAATACACAAAAGGCAAAGTTGAAGTAGTACATGACTCAGATTCTAAGTGCTCTTCTGCGATTACGTAGCATTGCATTTTACTTAAGAGAACACAAAAATGATACTTCTGTTTGATATTTTTTGAATGAAAATCATCTTCTCAGAAATCAAAAAGTATACTCAGAGGTATTCAGTTCTTTTTAACACATAAAATCTCCAGCATTTTGGTGGGTGTAATAAAAAATCCAAAGGTTGCTCACACCAGCATTTAACTCAGCAGCTGCAGCAGGTTGCACTAGAATCTAGCTTGACACACAGCTTAAAAAATCCACACCAAATGCCTTTTCACAAAGCCAATCTTAAAGAGTATTTCCACTTGACTCTTTTCAGCCACTATATTCAATGGTTCAATAGAAACATGCACTGGAGATTTACAGCATGGGAAGAAGGAAAAAAACCAAACAACAAACTGTTCAGGAAATTAGCCATACCCTCACCTACTTTAGAGAGTCCTACTAGTATCACTGGCTTCAAAACAGGAGCAGTGCTCCAATTTAACTGACCTAAGAATTTGGCCATTTTTCTTTTTGTATGGACCTAAGAATATAGTGCAGCCCTTTCATTCTGAAGTTCTAGTCTTCCAAAATACCATTCATTGAAGCAAAATACAAGCCAATCTTCAAGAGATTTTTCAAGAGGTCAACTTACCTACGATCTGAGTGAATTTTAAACAATTCTAGAAATGGCTGAAGGTGGATACGGTACTCGCTTTCCCTAGCCTGCTCCTCTCCATGGCTTTCACCAGGCAAATCGTGTTTGTGGAAAGAGTAGGGAATTTGGGGAGAATGTCAAATGAATGTGAAGAGTTCATGTCGAAGACTGACAGCAGGACTGACTTATAATACACAGGTTTTTGTGGATAACCCAGGAATTTTTTTGTATACTCTTCAGTGCCATCTGCTGTAACCAGATGCATTCAAAAACTTGAGAGATAATCAAATAGCCAGTCTCAACAGCTTTATGGCAGGGAAATTATCTAACTGTAGCCTTAGGTATGTCTTACAAAGGTGGAATCTCATTAAGGAATCAAGCGCACATCATCACCAAAGATGAAAAACTTGGTCCCAACTATGACCACATTCTTTCAAAGGCAAAGCCTTTACCTCCTCAACTACCATTAAGTTTGTTCTATTACATGAAGAAAAAATAGTTCCATTATGCGCTATGTTATGTCAATGCCTTTTCTGCAGTTATTGCAAAGAAAATAATGATGATTTTTCTGTATCTTAGTCTTAAGTGCACAATGCAATTGATTAGGTCTATTCTGCCCTTCAGTATGTAAAAAGAGCTCTAGAGCTCTTAAATTTTGCCCTAAAGACCAACTGTCTGCTTGAAAACCCATTTTTTCCAAGAAGACCTGCACAGTGGGTTGTTTGTCACCAGCTACACAGTGTATTTTCCAGTGGAACGTTTCCTAAACTTCATGCACTGTACAGACTCCATTTTGTCCATGTGAAGGATACGCCATGATCTGGTTTACATTACCTCTAGGACACTCAAACTCTGACAGGTCCTCCAGTGGTCTGGAGGCTACAGACAAACAGGCAGAAATATTTCCTATAAAAAAAAGACTTCTCAATCTAAATAGGCAAGACAAAGGAAAGGCATAGCAAATTTTTTCCTTTTCCATGTTGATGAATTCCTAGCTAGTAGCACCTGCAATGCATTTCCAGAGCATAGAGTGCTGTAGGTTTAGCAAAGCACCACCAGCAGTTTGTTGGTTTTTGCACAGCAGTATTTATCTGTTCTGTGGTATTTGTGGCATTCTCTATACTTAGATTGGCAAATGCTACAAATACCATGTTAAATTTAACCACTGTGAGTGATAAATGTCAAGCTTTTAATAGCACCCGCTCTCTCTCTGTCACCACAAGACCCTATTTGGAGACTGCACAATCACCATCTTTCTATTATTGTTCATAAAAGAAATAGTCCTTTTAGCATTTTAAATGGCTATGTATTTGTTTTGTATAATATATAGAGACAGAATGAGCAAAGGAATCCTCTGCATGTGTACTGGCAGAAAGAGGAACCTGCAGGATGCTATTCCTGATAATTTCATATGCTGTTTACTTACAAAAAAGAGGTCAGAAGGTAGTTTCCTTCTTCTGTTAGGTGCCAGTACAATGGGCAAAATTCATGGTCTCAGTTGAAAGGAAAGAGCAGAAACAAATTTGTCCAGGCAGTTAATGACAACAGTTGACATCACTTTTGGTCAGAAGGGAAAACTACAAAACTACAACTCTACAAAAGAAAATTGCAACCATTAAAATACAGAATGTGACACCAGATATTGCAAATTTATTCTTTACAGGACTTTGGGCACTTTTTACACTTTCACCGGGATGTGATACATTCAGGCTACGTCTGAAGAGCATACTTCCGTAGTTCTTTTTCTGTATGTTGCAAGAAGGAAAGAGTATTCCACATTTTCACAAAAACCAGTTCTGATCTTTTCTCAAAATTCCGAAGTCCTGAGGTTTTCCCTTGAGCAGAAAAATAAACTTCTGTCTTAGGGACTAGGCTACAACATATCCACAGTTGTGTCTTAATCAAATACCTCTGTGATGTTTCTAATACGAAAAACTTGTCCTTCCAACTTCAACAATGCTAATATTCTAGGAGAGGGTACTCATAGGTTATGTCATACAGACATGGTGTCTGAATCTTGCTGCCGAGTCACGGAAGCTTTTCCATTGCAAAGTTAAAGAGAAGACTTAGGCAAAATACTTACATGGATATATAGGCATACATATGTGTAAATATACTTATGTATATATATGCAGACGCACATATAAATATCTCTGTGTATATATGCTATTACAGTAAACACTTTGGAGAAGCCAGAACCAAATGCAAGAGAGACTACCACCAGCAATAACATAACCACTTATTTTCCTATGTACAGTGAAGATACCAGTTCCATGTAAGTCCCTTTCAAAGTCCATTCAATTTGGCAGCCAAAATATATGGGCAAAAGGTGAAAAGCGACCGCATTACTGCAATTCGTTTGGTTGCCATACAGAGCTGAGCTGCACAAGAAAGCTCCAACTCAATTCAAAATAAATCTAAAATTATTTACATACCAGTAACACTCATAAGGCCTAAGACCATCTTGTAAACCTGTGCATCAGGTATTAAAGCTTCTGGTTTTTAAAATAGACTACATTACAAGTTAAAAGTATATCTGGGCATTTTGCAGTATGTTGTAATGACATTTAGTAAGCCATAATATGCATTTAATACCTATTACATATTTATTCTTGAAAAAATATATGTGACTTAAAATATAGATCAAAGAAATCATTAACCATTTACAAGAATAAAACTATAGGTTATATTTTTCACAACGCGCATTTCTACATATGCAAAGAGGCTGTCTGCTATGAGTTCAGGGATTTAATTATGAACAACATAGTATGGTAATGAAACTGAATTCACAACCAATGCTGAATTAGTAACCCGATTCGTTAATGATATTAATTTTGATAATTAGTTACTCAAGTTGTCAAATTAATATATCAGGTAATGAACCCAGAAATTTAGCACAAGAAAGATGTTTTCTGTTTAGCCTGTAATTGAAGACTGACGAGCAGGTGATTCCCTTTAACCTTTCACCTCAAATAAAATTGCAGTCACAGAATGACCTTGATTTACCTGGTGGAAAATATTTTCTTGTAGGTAAGTGTTCCTTGACAAGGAAGTATCTCTGAGTTTAGGTGCTAAATTCAAGACATAATTAATGCTAAAGAAGAAAAGTGCTTCTGTCTTATCACTTGTTCAGTGGCTTGTCTTTAAAATCTGCTGAGGTTTTTATTTCTGAAAAAATTCTTCAACCCTCTGGCTTATTAGAGAATCAGAGCATTGTAAACACATGCGCACACACAAATAGGTAACTTTAAAACATTTTTACTAACCAAGAATATATAGTTTAAAAAAAAGAACCAAGGTGGGCAATTTTCTTGGTTAAGATTAACGTTCCTTACTCTATTTGGGTTTGTTGGGTGGTTGATGCTTTTTTTATATAAAGTAGAGACAGCTTTTGAACACAGAAGCCTGTGTTCTGAAAATAATTTATATAATTAAAAAAAAATAAATAAAGAAGAATTAACATGCAATTCAGTGTGAAAACTCATCTGTTACAGAAACATAAGGATATGGCTTGAATTCCCTAAACTTCTCTCTTTTTTCCTTGATAGCAGCTACAGTGCAATTCCTGTGCTTCCAGATGCTGTGGAAAAGATCTCCCCATCCCAAATGACCCAGCACTATGTGCCTCCCAGAAACTTTCCTCCCCAGAATGAAACGAGCTAGATTGTTCACCTGCTCCCTTTCTCATCTCAGCTGAGGCAGACACAGCCAGCTCCAGAGAGGCGGGGAAGGGACAGGAATATGTGGCAGGAGTCACTGCGCTGCTTACAGCCTCCCGTTTCCAGTCCCTCTAGGAAAGCTGGAGTTGCAGGCCCTTTCTGGTACCCAGGAGCTCCTCGACTTCTCTCTGAGCATCTCCTTTTTGCAAAAGCATTTCCAGGATGCGCAACGTAGCTCTAAGGCGTTTGGGACTCTGGAAAGAAAGCTTTTGTTGTCCTTGTTATCATTGAGAGTACCTGTTCTGGTGAGCTAAACTTGAGAGACTTAGTGACTCAGAACTAATCTTTAGGCTCTTTCTTACTCTCTCGTTACTTGGATTTTATTCGGTACCTTCTCAGATTTCTCATATTGTATACATGTTATGTAAACAAAGCTTTAAGCAAACACATTCACTTTTTCCTCTGCATGTATATATCACCTGGTTAAAATATGTTTCTAAAATACAATTCATCTCCTCTAAGAGAGCACACTACACTACATTTGGTAGACTTCAAATACGCTGTGTTTTGAGAATAATTTCTTCATGATGAAAAAAAAGATTGCCACCAGGTATACTAACTTCTGCTAATGCCCACGAAATTAATTTTATACATTATTCACACAGGACAGCTTAATCACAAATTAAATCCATCCTTTAATTATATATCAGCATAATAATTTTTTTTCCAATAATTAACATTTCTGTATGCTGAGTTTGCAAGCTTCAGCAACTGTAGTCATCCTCAGAAAAAAATAAAGGTAATTGATAGTATGTTAAATGCCTGAATTGCTTCTTTCTTGAGTGTAATGAGTGAGATTTACTAATCGCTTAATTTGATAACTTTTTTTTTCCTTTTTCTTGTGTCTTGATAATGTCAGAGGCTTCTGTCACAGGATGCTCCAGGGGGGGAATGTGTTCAGTTGTTACTGGAAGAAAGCATCACCCTCTGCCTGGGCCTCGTATTCGGTTTATGTAGCCAGCAGATGCGAGGATTTGCTCTATTTTTCCCAATGTTGTGTTATTATTGTAGATTAATCTGACTGTCATATATGTTTAGAGTCGTCTAATGGTTTTAAGTATAAAATGCTATTATTCTACATAAAAAAAATTATCACTCTGCGGAATTCAATTATTTAAGCTAAAATTTTTCATATTAGCGCTTTGCCTCAGGCTGACTTTAAAGCTTTAGCTAAAATAGCCTTTTTAGAGAAGATTAGTGCAAAGTAGACAACCCTACCAAATTTATAATGATTGTCCTACCAAGTTTTATGAAGAAGCCTTGAAGCACTAACAAGTGACTTCTGAAACATCTTATTTCCTGTCAAAAAAATCCATCTTTTAAAGCAGAATCACAGGATTTTCAGATTCTTAGCACATACTTCATATGGATATACCAAGCTTTCTGTTCTGATCATAATCCTATCCCGCAACACTCCCTAAGTATCAACACACTCCTTGATCTACAAGGAACGTTTTCATTAACATCTATGGGTCAGGCAACAGTGGTGACACCCAAACACCCTTCAGTCAAAAGCATAAATATTAGGCTGTGGTGTTCTGGCTACCAGAACAGGACATAAGATTTTGTCCCAGCTCTTACTGACACATGTCAGTATTTCTTAACACCTTTTAGCCCTTATTACTGAATAAAGCCTCTTTATGTAGCTTTGAAATCATACCAGAATGACTTCCACAGAGTAACTTCTATTCTATTGTACATAGAGAGCAACAGGTTGCTGCAAAGTCAAATAACAGGACTCACTTTGGTGTGGCAGAGAGTTTTTCCCATGTGCCCACGCTGCTCAAAAGGCGTGTGTTGAATCTACAAATTTGGCTAAAAAGTTTCTTTCTTCCATCCAAAGGGAATCTCACCGAGAACAATGAAGGTTAGCTGTGATTTATGAAATGCTGAAAATTTATGTCAATATCTTCATCAGCTGAGGTATTTCAGAGGTGCAGATTGATCATCATAGCAGGGGTTGGGTACAGACGGCTTTTAATTTGCCTTTTTCAAGGAAGTATATGCAATAGTTTTACTGATAATAATGTAGGTGCTCTACAGTTAATTTCTGCAGCCCATCCCACCATCTTCATTTGCCATACAAAATGTATACCACTGTAGATAAGGCTTGTTGTAAAATGTAAACAAGAGGCTAAACTTCAACAGTGGCATCTCTTATTAGTCTTTTAATTCTATCCTATGTAATTTAACACTCAAATTCCTCTCAGTCAAATTATCAGCTACATTATCCACATTTAAAAGATTTACTTATGTTTTCATAAATAGTTATCATCATTTCCATCCTACTGAATTATTATTTTTCACTGCACTGAGTGTGAAGACATATTTTTCAACGGTAAATATGGGATTATTGCATTAAAACTGAATATATCTGGAAACATACTATGAGAAGAGGAAAAAAAGGTAAGACATTGCTACTTTTTAGTCATATCCTACATATACATATATATGCAAGTATATTTTGCACAATCCTTCCTGCTTACATCCATTTCCACAAACCATGAATTACAAACCTGAAAATGTCCATGGAAGGAATTTTTCCATCAGTCACACAGTCAGTGGCTTCCTTCAGTTCCCTCCTCATGCCCCCCATGCTCAGGGTTGATCCGATCACAACATGGATGCGGTGCCAGCTGTACGCCTGCCATTCATTCCTGACCCATCAGTCAGAACCAGGCAGGTGGCATCCACTGCCTCTGACTTAGCATGCCCTTTGCATACTTGCTTAACGTTTTAAGCTCCAATTAGTTGTAATTTATGTCCACTATCATCCTATTAATTCACACTAATACCTGAGATGACCTCTCTGACCTTTCAAATTATCAAGCAATAAAAGTGCAGTGGTTCTGAACAACAATACGCAAACATCATTTTCAAGCATCTTAAGTTCAAGGAATTAAATTTGTGTTAGTGGGAAATTTGAGAAAGCTCCCATGTTTTCAAAACACACAAAATTCCTCCATGATACGAACTTCAGAGTGATTCCTTATTCTGAAAACCTTCTTGAGAACACTGGAGCCTGCTGAGTTTGCCTTAACAGAGTCACAGGTTAACTAATTTTTATTGTGAAAAAGCCAATATGAAGAAGAAGCCAATATGAATGAAGAATGACAGCATTTCTGTAATACTGTGAACAGTGTGAGAATGTGTGTCATATTTATGTTTAAATTTTCACACTTATGTTAAAATTTCCTTATTATATTTGTCTAAAATAAAGTCTATGTTTAAATTGTAAAAGACGTTAAAAATGTCATATATATGTTTAAATACGTTTAACAATTCCATCCACCTGCTCTGCCCAAAAGCAAAAATATCTAGAAATATTTGAATGTGTCAACTGCAAGCTGATGATAAGCAATTACAGTGGCATGTCAGTAAACTTTCTTCTAATGATAAGTAAATTGGAGACAGACATTGGAGATATCTTCAAAGAACACGCTGGATATACATTCAAAGAACAAAATCAATTCTACTTAACTGATCTCATCTAATGGTCAATTTTAGTGCCTTTTAATAAAACTAAAAGTAGGAGAAAGAGAAAGTTTCCCTGCAACCGTGTAAACTATTTTATTTTGTTAGAATTCGCATTTGAGTATAAAATTAGCATGAAATCTAATCTTTCGAAACACCTGCAGTGAGTGGCACTTGACTCAGAAACTACATGCACAGTTTGATAAATGCTTTAAATTATTTCCTAAATCAAGTTTAGGCAAACTCCAGCCTGTACATAGTTCAAACTATGACATTGACTGGTTCTACCATTTTGATGAAAATGTCCCAGAACATTCTACACTTCACCTTTTAGATATTACTTTAAATAAGTAAATAAATAAAAGAACACAGTTAGAAAAAGTTGTGGCGAGGAACAGAAAAGCCCATGGGAGGTATGAAATTTATGACTGTGGTATCTGAGTCAAAACAGCCACAAAGGATGACAAAGATTAAGGATTAAAAATCGCCTCAGACATAGGAATGATGATGTGAAAATAATAATGATTATAACAATTGTGTGTTTATACAGCAAAAGTTTGATTCTTGTACATTAGTACAATAAAGGCTTCACTTTATCTCTGGCCCTGAAGAGATGGGGGAAGATGAGTAAACTGTCAGTTTGAATTAATGTGTTGTCATAAATATTTATAGCCCACAGAAAATAATTGTATGACTCTTTAGCATTGAGCTAATTAGTTATAAATCACATTGCAAATGTATTAACATAATTCTTTTACAGAAGCTTTGGCTTTCAATAAATTAATATTAAAATACTTGGGCTATAATAAATGCAACAGAAGAAACAATTCTGAGCCCAGTGAATGAATATGAAAGGTTTCCTTCCATTTGTTTCGTTTACTAGGTCTACCCTCGAGGCTATTTCTTTGTAGGTCTTGATATATGATGCTTCTTTACTTTCAAGTTTCAAAATTAAAACTATAAAGTATAAATTTTTACTAACAGAAAACCATGACCTAATATGCCTACATCAGTTAGGACATGCGTGCAGTGAAGGCATCGATAGGTTTGATGGCAGGTTCCAAATGCCAGGGTATTTAGTTTCATTTTTTTTTGCCAAAGAACACTTACAATAAAACAAAACACAATAATTTGCAGGCTGCAAGTCCCAGATCTTGTTTATTTATAAAGCAATAAATATTAGAAGCACAAATAAATTGCACGGGTGTGTAAACAAACTGTACAATGACTGAGGAGTTCAGGAAGGGTTGCCAGAAGACTCCAAGAAGCATATTATCATCATCCTGAGTGGGAAGTAAATTGATGGACAAAGCGCTTAGAAGCACTTGCGGTGGACGATGGATGGACCAGCTTCATCATACTCCTGTTTGCTGATCCACATTTGCTGGAAGGTGGACAGAGATGCTAGAATGGAGCCACCAATCCAAACAGAGTACTTGCGCTCAGGTGGGGCAATGATCTAGGAGAAGAAAAGCAACAAAATCCTCATTTAACAGCTACACTTCTGAACAACCCCCACACACCACCAATGTACCAAACCACTAGACAGTTTGTTAAGTAAATAAAGAACTTTTCTATAATAATGTTGACCTTCAGCAGCTGGTATGATACATGTAATGTTCCTTAAGAATATCTATAACCATATTTTCCTCTTTTCTAACACTTGCTTCTAACCAATATAGCTATTCTGATCAAATGGAATTTTTCATCATTTGTCCATCAGCTGTTGATCTTACTTTTGAGTTGTTCCTATATCCCAATTTTAATGATATGGACATTTTCTCCATCTTTATCCACATTTTACAGTACAGAGTCAAATTCCTTACCTTGATCTTCATGGTGCTAGGAGCAAGTGCAGTGATTTCTTTCTGCATGCGATCAGCAATACCAGGGTACATCGTCGTACCACCTGAGAGGACGTTGTTAGCATACAGGTCTTTACGAATATCGATATCACACTTCATGATACTGTTGTAGGTAGTTTCATGAATACCAGCAGATTCCATACCTCGAGAAAAAAAGAAGACAGTAGGTCAGAAAATTACACAAGGAATCTTCATGAAAAGAACTCTTGGCATTTCTCCTCATCATTAATACGAACTTTTATGATCTTTTTGTTGTAAGATCACTTAGTGATTATTAAGTGTTATAAATAAACATTAAAAAAGAACTGCAGAACTAGCTTAGAAAATGAAAATTATTTGTTAGAAAAGGTAAGAATCACAATGTATGTGCAAAGGAAAGATACTAAAAATATACAGTAAGAGAGGAAGTAGACACACGAGGTAAACTCATTTAGTATATGGTATTTGGAGAAAGTTACATAGAAAAGAAACCATGAGTCTCAGGCTATGTCAGAGTCTGACAAAAACCATCAGCTGAGTATAGTGAAGACAGCAACAAAGACAATGAAAAAGTTGAAGTAGAACTAAAACAGACAATAGTGTCATTTCTTCTTCAGCCTGCTCAAAATACAGCCTATACTGTTTATAAACATCAAGGCAAGACATAACCAAGACATGGACCAAGACATTAGTACTTGGTGGTAAGGGAAAAATAAACCAGAAGCAAGTGTTTGTAGGTTGCATTCCATTTTATTAATTTTAACAGGTGCTTCCTGAAAGGGCTGACACTAGATCCACCGTGAGATGTCAGCTGATGAACAACTGCATTTATTGCTCGGGATTTAGAGTATAAGCATTTGCTGTATCCGTCAGCTGCACTCACAGATGGCAAAGCTTTCCATCTTGGCCATGGCAATGTTTAATTACAGTGCATATAAATATACACACACCTGCATTCCATTTTTTTCTGTTCCCAGACACTTTACTTCCTCAGAGTCAGATACTGTTGAAGAGTAAGCCTTACAAATATAACACTGCAAGCTCTTCTTGCCGTCAGTAACATAGACCCATGGAATGTCTTGAGTTGGAAGGTACCCGTAAGGATCATTGGGTCCAGCTCCCTACCGATGATATTCTAACTGCACATTTTATCACTAAAAAATTGTGATCCTAAAATCTGATCTAAAACTTGCAACAACAGCCCAGAGCTCAGCTAATTGCCGGTTGAGCTCACATCAAGCACAACTTACAGGGACCAGAGGATCTAACTCATTATTTGTATATGTTTGATTTTGTGCCATATTTAGATAAGCATAAGAGGAGTGGGCCACCTTCCGATTCATTCATACATCTTACAGGAAGGAGAATTTTCTAGAAACACTTACCAATGAAGGATGGCTGGAATAAGGTTTCAGGGCAGCGGAAACGCTCGTTACCAATTGTGATCACTTGACCGTCAGGCAACTCATAGCTCTTCTCCAGAGAGGAGGAAGAGGCAGCAGTGGCCATTTCGTTCTCGAAGTCCAGTGCAACATAGCACAACTTCTCTTTGATATCACGAACAATCTCACGTTCAGCTGCAGATATATGGGAAACAAATCAAGATTTGGATAAGTAAAATACTAGAGGAAGAAGATGAGCCAAGAGAGACACGAGGATTTTCACAGGAGGGCCAAACTGAAGGACTGACCTGTTGTCACAAAGGAATAGCCACGCTCAGTGAGGATCTTCATGAGGTAGTCAGTCAGATCCCTGCCAGCCAGATCCAGACGCATGATGGCATGAGGCAAAGCATAACCTTCATAAATGGGCACGTTGTGGGTGACGCCGTCGCCAGAGTCAAGAACAATACCTGGGAGAGAAATGTCAAAGAGCTGTTGGAATCACCCAGCAAATGCTTAGAGCCCTTATGTACAGTAAGCAGCAACAAACACTACAACATACAGGATTTTCCAGGCAATATAAAGTAAAATCATTTGTTTTAGTCATAAAGATCTTCCCCATTCCCGCTGTCTTTACCTGCCTGTTTGGTGTGAGCTTTCCCATAAAGCCGTTATTCCATACATATTTTAAGCTAATCCGTACGAGCAGCCTTCCGCTGCTACAGAACTGAGCAGTAAGTGTATTTGCAATAGTGATTGTCTTGATCTGATAATGGGCATCTTTTGGGCCCAGTTTAACCTTTTTAAACTGGTGTAACCCTGGCGTAACTGCAGTATCTTCACAGCAATGTCTCACTGTTTGCACCATGAACAAGTGGTGGGAGAGTCCGTTCCACAGTGCCTCTCCAAAAGCAATGCAGACAGGTCCACATTGTTCTTCCCACAGGCTGTTTTGTACTGGCTTTTCCACCACTGTTCTCATCAATGGCTCTAAACTAAAAACACCCAGTTTTCTATAAATTTGAACAGCTTATGATGGGTTTTCTTCCTATTTGGAGCGGGAAGGAAGGAAAGTTTCTGAACAGAAATATCTCAGTAGTGCTTATTTGTTTATTTTACCTGTTGTACGTCCAGAGGCGTACAGGGACAAGACAGCCTGGATTGCCACATACATAGCAGGTACATTGAAGGTCTCAAACATTATCTGAGTCATCTTCTCACGGTTAGCTTTAGGATTCAAGGGGGCTTCTGTGAGCAAGGTAGGGTGTTCCTCGGGGGCCACACGGAGTTCATTGTAGAAAGTGTGGTGCCAGATCTTTTCCATATCATCCCAGTTGGTGATGATGCCATGTTCAATGGGATATTTCAAAGTAAGGATACCTCTTTTGCTCTGAGCTTCATCACCCACATAGGAATCTTTTTGACCCATACCGACCATAACACCCTAAGAGAAGAAAATACAGAAAAGCATTATTTGAGGAAGATAAAATCACAGACAACTATGCAATTTTCGAGAAAGGTACAAGAAATCACACCACTAAAAGGTTGTTTAGAAAAAGAAATGAATATTATTAAAATACTAAATCAACAGAATTTAAAATTTTCTTATACGATTATTTTTCCTTTTAATCAGATGAAAGGATATGCCCCCCTTTTTTAATGTACCTATTTTCAATTACTTCTTTCTGGTCCAAAATTTTGATTGCAAGTAAACTGCATAATATCATGAGCAGGAAAAGATACAGAGACACATACAGAGAGAGTTTATAAACAAGAAGACACGGAGGGAAATTAACCTTCTCGTTAAGGAAGATACTCCGTATTACTATGAAGCATCAGCAGTAATCTCTTCATGATAACAACACATAAATTGCAAACGTTTTAGTTAAAAAAAATAGAACTGTGACAAAAGAGAAGAAGAATGAGATGGGAACGGGAGCAAGGAGACTTAGAGTGCAGTAAGAAGGTAAGATCAGAGACAGAAGAAATATGGAAATTGAAAGAAGGTGTTTTGTACATGAAACATTGGACAGGATGGGTGGGAAGGGCCTTAAACAGACTCCATTATGTGTAAATTCAGCCAATGGAGATGTCTTTGAACTAGCACCAGCATCAGGTCTGGCCTAGGGGATGGAGTGGGCAGCAGCTTTGTAGGAAGCTGCGTCTAGGCTCATTAGGAGAAAGAACAGGGAGAGAGCCAAGGGAAAAGCTGGCGAGCTAGAAATAGCTGGCGGAAGGGGAGAAGGTGATAGTAAGGTGATAAGGGGAGTTGAGGGAAACGCTGGAGAGACCTGGAAACGTGTAGTTAGTACTGCCGCAAGAAGTGAGCAGATGGAAGAGCAAGGTATTTGTGGCAGGACAGAAGATCTAAGGAGGGAAGAGGTAAGTGGAGGCGACTCCTGGAGAGAGGGGGAAGGCTCCGTCCTGCCTCCTCCCTATTTACCTGGTGCCTCGGGCGGCCGACGATGGAGGGGAAAACGGCCCTGGGGGCGTCATCTCCGGCAAAGCCCGCTTTCACCAGCCCGGAGCCGTTGTCGCACACCAGTGCGGTGGTCTCCTCGTCGTCACACATCTTAGGAGGGAGGCACGGACCTGAAAAATAGCGCGGCGGTGCGTTCAGCCCCCCGCGGACAGCGAGGCGCCCGCCCGCCATCCCGGAG